>NQII01001808.1:392187-417541 GCA_002778355.1 Clitarchus hookeri
TTGTGTTTCTAAACATATGTTTAGCGCTCCTCTTTTTTTTTTTTTTTTTAACCCCTTCTTAAATTCGTTGACCACATCTTCAACTGAACGGTTTTTTACCGTATTTCAAGTAGTTAGCACAAAAATACCTTCCAATTCCGCATCTCCATCCTGCTAATTATACGGGCACTTATAAATTAGCGAAAGACTTGAATTACGGTGGACGCGCTGTAGTTTCCCAGAGACAGGCGGACGTGCCCGGTCCGCGGCCAAGAACAAGCAGCTAATTACAGTAAGTGGCGGGACTTAATTACTCCAGTATTCCAGCGTCTGGACCTTTTTTTCTCGACTTCGACCGCCCCGCCCTCTGGCCGGACAGCTGCTTGCATCTCCGTCGTCTGAGAAGGCAGGCGGAAGGAGACGGTATCGTGTGGGCGTGCCTGGAACCTTAGACCACACACTCTCCGCTTCTCCACGTGATTATGCTAGTACATGATTCCTTGCGCTTCAGCGTGTGTTGTAAATAGAGATGCCCCTAAACAGTTATAGGCGGAACAAGCCAAATAAGTTAATTGTTATTGTGCAGGTAAGACTTCAAATCCATACATATTTAGGACGATTTTGCAGTTTATAAATAGTAAGGGCCTCTATTACCACCTCTGAATAAATTTCTGGGTAATATTTATTAACGTGATAGCTACAAAATCTGAACTACGACTCCTGAACAGTGTCTTCTGTGTCTAACCCCCCTCCCCCTCCCAGAAGTTATTTGGTGCTCTGTCCTTCAAATTGCTCCTTTTTAAACTTATAAGGAGGAAACAGGCATATCGACTAGAAAAATGCTAATAGTTGATAGTGGTTCTGATGATGAATTTTTTACTAACATGTTTCATAAAGCAGGAATGGCATGAAAATATCACGCGCCACTTCTAAATTACAATTTCATCACAAAAATTTAAATCCTGCCACATCAAAAAATGTATACTTGTATTGCGGCCACTCATATTTAAATAAAATGTACAAGTTTATGAGAGACCTACCAGAAAAACAATAACAAAATTCACACCAAAATAAACGAGATGCGTGATTAATTTTACCTTCCTTATTATCCTAATTTTTATTATATAACACTTATTTAAGTAAAATTATATTACGAATGTACGAAAAATACTAACCAAATATCGGCTCTATTAAATAAATGCATGTTCGATATTCGGATGCAATCCAGATGATGTTACACATAAAGGTTGGCTATATACCAAATATAACATATCCGAATGATAGTTATCCGCCGGTTTTGTTCGGAATTGGTAATACAGGACCGAAGCATATCTGAAAAACCCTGAGCAACTCCGAATTAAAAGTAAATCCGCAGAAACATAGGGAAATAACCACATGTAGCTCAAGCAAGGTTGAAATCTACCTCTCACAGAAGCACCAATCAATGAACAAATAATATGGACTCGATTATACAGGCTCGCAGAATATTTTCCGGCAACATGGTACGGAAAATTTCACCTGACAACGTTCCGTCAAAGAATAATCCCCCCCCCCCCACTGTTAACACAGGAACATTAACTGCGGACTCTACAACAATGTGAGGATTTTCACCGGCCGAGTTCACACAGTTGTAGCGGTTGACTGTTTCATTATATTTAAAGGTTGCCTCATCGGACAAAACAATTACGTCCAGTAAAATGACTGTTGCTGTTGCACTTGTTTCGCAACCCACTCACAAGATTTGGGGCACGTCTATCTGAATCGTCTTCATTTATAGCGTAAAGAACATGGGAATTTAAGACATCCTCTTTACTTGCTTTAAAATGTGATAGACACTACACCCGACTAACGTGCAGCATGTTCGCAACGCAGCCTCCTCACTTCTTTCGCCCACAATAATTCCCTTACTGACGCACCGTCCTTCCTTCACATCACACACAGTTCCGTCCCTCTTGAACTTTTGTCACGTAATCTTGCCATTGTTCCACGTGACGGTGGCGCAGAATCGAATTGTGCCCTCCGTCGTCTCTACGCCTCAGTCATGTTCTGACATTTTCAAAAACACTTTAAAATCCACTTGTGTTGCTCGAAAGGAAAACCTTGTCACCTCTACGCCATTTCCTCCACAATTGTAATGCTGCAGCTCGTGGCTGCAGAAGTAACTGACAACAGCAGGATGGCTACATGCGCTCACGCACACCCAACGTTGTCTTTATATCGTCAAATGCACACAGTCCCATTAGACTGTCTTCAGCAATTTTCTGTTATAAACGTAAAAAGAGTGAAAATATTAATTTCCGACACTACGTGGTAGTTATTCTGTGGGTGTATTTAGAATAACTAATCCAAAACGTTACTTTTCAGTTATCCGCCCTTGGTTTATGCATAGTCTGTGAGAAGACGGCGCACAAGCTATATCATTAATAAGTGTATGTAAACAGTCACAGAGGCATACTCCCCGAATGAGGTAGTAACGTAGTCGGCAAGTTAGAACTGTGACACATGCTAGAGATCTGACTTTATTTTAAATACTGTAAAAAATAATCTGTATCCGTTAAACGAAGTGCCGACAGCTCACTTTGCAGCTAAATTGTGAGAATGAGCGGGTACCGGCCGCTCGCCTTGCAGAGAAATCATTAAATTAACACCACCTATTTGCTAAAAATAGAATCTGACATGGAGAGTGCCGACAGCACCACCTATACTTTAAAAACATAATCACTTTCTATTTTTCCTCGAGCTAATTTACGTGTTTGAGCCACACTTCAAAAAGTTTTTGCACTTTTATAAACACGAACCTCCTCTTGTTATATGTTATATGAATGTAAGCCCTTTACGTTCTTGAAAAATATTTTAAGTGTTCCAAATTTAATTTAGTTGAAATTTTTCCAATAATATAAAATTTTATGTCCATGTAAAAACAATTTATTGGTGTTGCTTCGGACGCACTACTGGTACCCATTTATGAGATCGCATACTCATCTGCTGAACGTAGACGTGGACTCAGAGTTTAAGCACTCAACATATCTAACACTAGCACGCGCTTCATATTACTTCTCGCCTCTAAGCGCAAGGCATTAACGTGACACGAATTCGCGTGAACTTGCAGCGTATAGCCGTGGGACTTAACGGCCGAGACACCGTAACATAATATGATAAAAATGAAATAGCTAAATGAGCGACCTTTGTATTTGTAAACCAAGTGTTTAATGCTTAGTATACTACGATTGTTAATTTGCTGTTGTCTCAGAACACACTATTTTTCTTATTCGTGCATGATTCTATCACTTTTTTTCAGCTATTACTTGTTGGCTCAGAGTCCTCCAGGGCGCGTGTAAAATAAAACGTAGGTTGTTAACTAGGTGAATTTGCGAAATGCAAGGGGTTTCTGCTTATTTAAAGACGTATAATGCTTGTTAGAGTCAATTCGCAGCCTGACTTGTCACCAAATTTTGAATAGTTTTTTTTAATAAAAGAGGCATATCACGACTCATCCTAAGATAATGAGCTTCCGCTGTTATGGGTCGAGCTCATTCAGTTTATATAAGCAAAATGTACTTATCAGGCAATCTTTCCGCAATTAACTAAGTCGGCTGCCTTACATTGATTTTCCCTTGCCCGTTTCATTTCGATAACGCTAGCCAAAATTTTGAAGAACCTAAAAAACTGGGATTATGGCGAACAGGTCATGCTTGATCACACATTTTCTGTTACTAATAAATTCAATTAAAATTTAATCGGCAGCGTGTGTAAAAAGCATTTTTCGTGTTTGTCAGATATGGTAAAGGCGTATTTTTGTTGATATGGGCTTTCCGCTCGTCGTCAAGGATGGACGCCGTTGAGCAGCGGAGGTGTTATTTGTATTGTTTATTACTTTCTGAGCACTGAAACACCGTTTCACCACAGTTCTGCAGCCGCGATGAACTAGCTCACATCATGCACACTGAAGAGCCAAACAAAACTGGCATAGGCATGCGTATGCAAATAACAGAGGTACGGAACCAGTCAGAGTAACGCGATGCGGTCGGTAGCTAGATCAGTTACTGCTGCTACAATGGCAGGTTATCAAGATTTAAGTGGGTTTGAACGTGGTGTTATAGTCGGCGCACGAGAGATGGGACATAGCATCTCCGAGGTAGCGATAACATTTGGATGTTCGCGTACGACCATTTCACGAGTGTACCGCGAATATCGGGAATCCGGTGAAACATCACATCTTCGACATCGCTGCGGCCGGGAAAAGATCGTGAAAGAACGGGACAAACGACGACTGACGAGAATCATTTAAAAGTGACAGACGTGCAACCCTTTATAAATTGGGCGCAGATTGGATTTGTGGACTGCCCTGCAGGATTCATGGTGTGAATTGCCGACTGCATAGCTTCAGACATTAGTCGAGTCCATACCACGTCGTTTTGCGGCACTTCTTCTGCATGCTCGGGGGGCCCTACACTATATTAGGCAGGTGTACCAGTTTTTTTGGCTCTTCAGTGTACGACAAAGCAATCTGGCAAACTGTTCGCGCGCGCTCATGCGGGAGAGGACACAATCTCGAGCGCTGAGTGCGCCGTTAAGAGTTGCAGACATTAGCAGGTTGTCCGTTGCTGCCGAGCGATTCTCGCCACTACAATATTAATTAATGTTTATTACCTTGGCGCAACATGGCCAGAGAATATCGCTGTTTTTTCTATGGAAGTATTACGATTACAAGTGACACTTCCAAGAAGAATGGTTTACGTTGAAAGCGGCCTATTATTTTGACTAAAAGGGTTGGCAGAAGGGGAAAGAACATATTTGTACCTCATTAACTGAAACCATCTATGTGAGTATTGTATGTGAACAACCTGGAATTTATGTGTTTTATGTAGACATGAGACTTCATAATTTCGCATTACGACACGGCACCATGCCACACTTTACTCACAATCTTACACACACTCTAGCAAATGTAATGGAGAGTCAGATGAGCAGAGGTATAATGTCCTAAGCATATCCAACTTAACACTTCTATGGCNTCTAGCAAATGTAATGGAGAGTCAGATGAGCAGAGGTATAATGTCCTAAGCATATCCAACTTAACACTTCTATGGCGCCTAACAATTTACTGGATTATAACTGTACTCTCTTGACGCAGTATACTTAAGGTTGCTTCTGCTTTCATTTTTCTTTGCAGCAGAGTTTGGCCTTTAGAAACTGAGATAAATTTAAACATTCAATAAAAATTTACGAGATTACTAACGCCTATTAAAATACAAAAATTACACTATAGACAAATGAGAATAAGTGGCCGTTGCATCAAATACTGCAGTACTGACTTATTTCTTTATGTCTTCGTGACGAGTGAACAAATAGTTAAAATTGCGAGAAGACATTTGAATTCAGGCATGTGAGGATAAGATTACTTGATCATATTCCATTCATATGAACACACTCCGCCCATCCAGGGTGGGTTTTTAAGTGCGTTCGTTTTTAAAAAATGCTGTGATTTTTTTTTTTTTAATTTTTTAAATTTTGTTTGTACCTTGTGATAATGTTTGATGGAAACAACGAAAAAACTAGAAAATAAAGTAACCCAATTAATTTAATTACAAATTATCATCTTAGCGCCAAATATTTTCACATAGCTTTACCAGCACTACGCTTTGCTTCATCCTGCAGTAACTTACGTAGTAAACACAAAAAAATGAAGGCATTTCTCTGAGACTATTTTATCATTCGTAGTCACTAACAACACGGATTATTGCCGTTCGATGTTTACAGTGGATCTCTATACCATGGAGGGGGCGGCAGGGGGAAAGCGGAGAATCCACAATTTAACGTAAACGGTACTCACATCCGTGGCTCGGGACTTGAATCCTAAACCTTACGACCTAAGTTTGATGCCCTAGCCTTAAAAGCTCATTAAATGAAGAAGGTGTAGATTAGTTTCGTAGTTTATTTATGATATTCATACATAAGAAGAGCTAAATGACTGCTAAGAAGCCCTATGAAACAAATATAAAACATGTTCATAGTACTAGTAATAAAAAATATATGCTACTAGCAATACAAATAAATAATATTAATGAATTTTAATAACCTCATGAGAAGTACAATACGTTTAGAAAGGGTTTTAATGATTATATCATCTGTTTAAAAAACTATTTCCTTCTATTTACATTTTAATTAGAATGCTCTAATAATTAAAGGTAAAACATCGCCATGATATATAAAGATTCATTTGCCACTTGAATGGACCTTATACCCGTCTTTTATTTCGCGCAGAGCTGTAGTGAATGATTTTATTCACAAAACAGTGATATCTCACAGACGTCGTCAGTTAAGGCGGTCACATATCTGGAGCTATTTAAGTCTTTGAGGCTCAGAAGGGGTAGGCATGGTAAGGGCTACAATTACATGCTCATCATGTGCGCCATCGGCGTTACGAGCAATCTGAGCTGGCTTGCTGTGTTATCGTATTTCTTATAACTATGGGAGTTTAAGCGATGACACTATGCTTTTATTTAAGATACAGCTGTGTGAAAAGGCTGCTTTTGGCGATGCTGGAGGGCTGCAAAATAATATCTATAGCATGTGTGATATTTTGAAAGTACTATTCCGTCTCGTGTGAGTGTTTTTTTTTTCGTAGGTAGGCCTAAACATATAGAGAGACGTTTAATAATTCCATCAAAAAAATGTCCGCATTTCAAAAATAATGTAACGCAGTTCAGGCGTCAGTTAAGCGGCGGCCTTAAGGTTCACTGAGGCTGTTATATAACCTACTCGCAGATTACAACTATGGGTCAACCATCGACCGAGGGTGCGTATTTTCATTTCTTGTATTAACATACTCTGATTCTTGCTTCCGATACCTCACATATGCTGTCGCAGTTGAAGTTTGTTGAAATCATACGCGATGTGTAAATAACGTCGTGTCACAGAGCAGCCAAATGTACTGAAGAAAAACTCCTACATCTCGAACCAAAGATGCTAACACATCACGCTAACATGGAATCATGTTAGCGTTCAGAGACATATTTAGAAAAAGAGCTTGCGTCCTAAGTTCACAGGTTGATGCCACTGTCATATCCCATTCACCTGCTCGACTCAGCCACGTGGAATAAAGCCACGACAAATCTAGCCATCTACCACTTACACTTTAAATCCGAATTAGTGATATCAATCAGTGAAATAACGTTCACTGAATGTCAGTTGGTAAGCTACTGCTGACAGGAGAATCAAACAAATTAACTGGGAACAAGTAATTTATAGCAGTGACATTCTTGACATTCAGTGGGAAATCACAAATAAACNATCAAACAAATTAACTGGGAACAAGTAATTTATAGCAGTGACATTCTTGACATTCAGTGGGAAATCACAAATAAATCAGTGAAATTCAACCACTAGATTAATTAGTTACCCGTCACTGATTATCAGTTGCTCGATTCTCACTGTTTTCACTGATTTTGCTCAATTCTTACTGATTCGAGTTTAGGGTGTATTCAGATTCCATTTATAAGTATCTGATGAGCAGAGGTTAGATGACGCGCGTAAAACTGATATCATTGTATGATACTTAGTCCGTTATTGAACTGCGGTGGTAATAAGACGAAAGCTCATTCGTCATTCAGGGCTTCGACACCTACATGCCAGACGCTAGTCGNTTGAACTGCGGTGGTAATAAGACGAAAGCTCATTCGTCATTCAGGGCTTCGACACCTACATGCCAGACGCTAGTCGAACTAACACCGCAGCGTTGTCAAATTGACCCAGAGGCTCTTTCAACAGCACCACACAACCAGCCAACTATGTATTACGGTTAGAGGATGCAAGAAGTCGCTGGTTCAGTGACTTATAGGATAGGCTCTTCAGTCCTTCGTATATTCAAACGCTGCCAATCGTTCAACTGCCGACAAAGTGCGTAGCCACTTTAAATCTTGACTGTGTTCTACGCAATATTTTCCTGCTTTAAACTGTGATTTTATCACTCAATTGAGTCGCACGGGAGTGTGTCCACAAAACTGCGATCAAATTCAAAAGTAACGCAGTTGTACAATTTTTTGAAGTCTAGTCTTTCCTCAAAAAAATTGCAAAGTTTTCCCACGTTGTTTCTGGAACGTTTGTGGAATTAATTTGAGGGCAAGCTAAACTGGAGTTACGATTACGTTTAATTCTCTATTGTATAATTTAGACACACCCTTCACGACTCTGTGGGAAAAAAAAAGTGCTAGAAAACAGGTAAGCGATCCAGTGCTATCTGCTCTAAGACAAAACACTCTACTCACTGATGGAGAAGCCAATGAACAAATGTCTAAAACTCGGGCATACAGAAACTAAATGTCACTACAATGGCGATTTTTTTTTGTTAGTAACGGGGGAGTTAACCATATAATCATACATAAATCCAACAGATTATTTTATCAGAGCTTGATAATCACAAACCACGTTACAATTGACAACAAATATCTGCATTTCTGTAGGAGTTATTTACGTCCCAATAAAATATTATTTATATTTAGAACTGTGGAATTATAAAACTTACTCTACACCATCAACAGTTTCTTATATATATATATATATATATATATTATATATATATATATATATATGAGGTTACTAATGCCACAACCTTGTTTCTTTTGATAGGATTTACACTGCAACATGAGTTGCTGGTATCCCTGTTAATACTAATTTATTTAAATAACAGGGGAGTTCAAATATCATGTTCTTATACAACTGAAACCGTTTTTCATAGAGAAAAATGGTTATTCTAATGTATGTCAAATTTTATAAGACTCAGTTTGCAATATGAACAGTTTTCAACCATACTAATTCTCATTTATCTTTAGAGCAGGAAGTTCAAAGAAAATGTTTTTGTACAACTGATTCAGTTTCTTGTACAGGAGTTTGCAAATCTGAAGGCATGTTTTACATGCAAAAAAAAAAAGAGGCCGTCTGCAATTTCGCTTTTGTGAGCCTCCCATTTCCGTGCTAGCGCAGTGTGAGGGCGTAAAAAAATGCGAATTTACGTGCAGGCGAGGAAACTGCTCTCATATCCTGCGCGAATAAAATGGCCCGAGGATATGGAACCGCTGTAACCGCGGAGCGCCATCGGCCAGGCGTAACCCTCGATATTGGGCGTTATCGGACGCGGACACTCGCTCCTCTGTGCCTCTGCGCGGGCGACTACGGCTCGGTGATCGCCACTTCGATGGGACGCCATCAGAGTCTCTGGCCCAAGGATCAGAGCCGGTGACCGCGTTTCGCCCGCCAGCCGGTATGGAAAGATCAGGGTGGGGCCGTGGGTTTTACGTGAATACGCCTACGTTAGCGGGTAATATTTTCTTCGGAATATGGAAATGAAACGAAAGTATCGAAATGGACACTGGTCACTATATCTTAAATAGACAGACCTGAACGAGATCTTTCTTTTGGCACCAAAATCAGCACGCTAGCACGTCGAGGTCGTGAGATATACTACTACCCGGGAGTTTTCGCACACTCCGAAAATCGCCGCTAGTCACCTCGAGTCCCCACCTGCGCCAACTCAAGGCCACGCTCGCAACGTTGCCGTATACCCGATCGAACGAGACCATATTGATCTCAATTGCTTTGTTAGTCGCGAAGTTACAGAGTCGAAATGAATCTCCCTACAAATGTTACATCACCGTTTCAGTCCTCATATTCCATATTGTGTCGGTCTAATATCAGAGACGTATTCACGTCAATAAAATCTTATTTTCGAGCAATGAGGCTGTTGTGGTCGCGTGACCAGCGCGCCGGCCGCCCATCAAGGCAATACGGGTTCGATTATGGTGGAGTCGCTCCAGATTTTCGTGTTTGGAAAACGTGGTGGACGTTTCCGTCAGCCTGAGGGGTATTTTCTGTGGGGTAATCCCTTTTCCCCCCGGCCATTGCATTCCTCAGTTCATCCCCATGGAAGCTGAAGACCTCGTTGTTAAACGCCCTTCCAGATCTTCACTTCAGCTCGGCTTTGCGGATTGTGCTAGAGTGTAGCTCGTGTAATTATAGTACGTAAATGTATACTGAAGAGACAAAAAACTGGTACACCTGCCTAGTATCGGGTATGGCCCNGTGTAGCTCGTGTAATTATAGTACGTAAATGTATACTGAAGAGACAAAAAACTGGTACACCTGCCTAGTATCGGGTATGGCCCCCCGAGCACGCAGAAGTGCCGCAAGACGACGTGGCATGGACTCTACTAATGTCTGAATGTATGCAGGAGGCAATTCACACCGTGAATCCTGCAGGGCAGTCCACAAATCCAATCTGCGCCAATTTGATAAAGGATTGCACGTCTGTCACTTTTAAATGATTCTCGTCAGTCGTCGTTTGTCCCGTTCTTTCACGATCTTTTCCCGGCCGCAGCGATGTCGAAGATGTGATGTTTTACCGGATTCCCGATATCCACGGTACACTCGTGAAATTGTCGTACGCGAACATCCAAATGTTATCGCTACCTCGGAGATGCTATGTCCCATCTCTCGTGCGCCGACTATAACACCACGTTCAAACTCACTTAAATCTTGATAACCTGCCATTGTAGCAGCAGTAACCGATCTAGCTGCCGACCACATCACGTTACTCTGATTTGTTCTATACCCCTGTTACTTGCATACGCACGCCTATACCAGTTTTTTTGGCTCTGCAGTGTATTTGTCTAGACAAGAGAACTCACATGTTAATAGTTACTTTGCTTCAGTACTGTGTATCAGAACCTTAAGAAAACACTACAAGCCATTAACAATAAATTTTGTGAATATAAATATCACTCCCTTATCATACCCACGATACGTCATTAATATGGCTACAGAAAACCTAACATCTTCATGCATCGTGAACGCAAGCCGGTTGTATACATACGTATCGCACGTGCACAAAATTGCTTACACGACTCACGTCTCACCACCGATATTATGTTAAATCATTTCTTTCACCGGCATTGTTCTAAGGAAAATTCACTGGTTCTGTGCATACGCGTTCATTTCGTAACTTCCTGAAGGAATATGAGCCATTGGAAAACATTAGGCACTCGGCTGGCTTCAATTCGTGTAGCTGAGTCGAACAGGCGAAGGGGTTCTGGCCGTGACAATAACCAATAGTAAAATATCTCTGTTCTTATACAACTGCAAAGTCTAGCCTGGCACCATGTCATAACTTGATATGTTAGGGCCTCTGATGAAACGTTTGTATAGTCTCTGCAAGTTGCTCGTTTACAGTATTTAAGTATTTACTACATGTTAAGAGTATTACAAGATATATATATATGGCTCAGCTATGTCTTTATTGCAATGTTCGAAGCTTACCATGTTCAAAGCGAGTTCGTTTCTGTGTTCCCTTATTTTGCGTCCGAACTTCACTTGCACTCTGAAAAAAATTCCTGTTCAACTTCCTAAGACGAATTAGAAGTTTCTAACCCATGTATCGTATGGAAATAATACCACACACCTGGCTACAAATATGGAATGTTTATCGTTGCTACTGCACAAAAGCTAGGAAGTTTCCTACGCGTTCGACTGTTTCCTGAGCAAATGTAAGTATGCTAGCATGAAGTATGGGAAATAATTTTACGATTCGCGCTTTATTGCTCTACATGTACACTGATATAGTATATTTGCGAATAATTTTTTTGAGTGTGGTTACAGAAAAGCTAAGTATGCATAAGAGATATGACGAAACGTTTCCTTTAATACATTCGAATGCTTAAGGATCAGCCGGGGCTCTGGAAATACGCCTTGTATCTAATTACACTGGTCAACAACATTTTTGTATCCTTTATAAAAACAGCCAAATTTATTTTATTTTATGGTGCAGATTACGAATATAGCAATAAAAATGAATATAGCAATAAAAATGGAAATTTGCAAGATGAGCATGGCGAAATATTTCACCAGGATATTTCAGAAATGGGGAAAAGGTATCAAGAAAAGTGGAGTCCTTCCATGTTAGCAGACTACTGTTGGGCTGCCGCCATGGACACTCCAGAGGTAGCCTACAAACGGCAAGCAAAGCGAAAGTGCACCATAACAGACGTTTAAATTGCCAGGCCTAAGCCATAAAATATAGATAAACATATATTTGACTGAAACACATGAAAAACTTTCTTTAAGTGAACAGGCGTGTTAAATTTAAATTTTACCAACAAGTTAATTTTTAATTTTAATTTTAATTCAACAGAAATTTTGCATTTCTGGAAAGTTGTATTTCGTAAACTAGAGCAAAGTAACTATTTTCCTGGTTATATTTAATCTTCTTACATGTATATAAATCTAAAAATTCGAAAATAAATTAGGATACAAATTTTTGTTAAAAATTTATTGGCCAGTGTTATTAGTTGCATTTTGAAAAATTAGTATCGAATGGCTGACTAGCGAACGATCCGCTGTTTTTCTTGTGCGTGCGGATGTAGCTCGTAAAGAAAACGCAATTATTTAAATATTGCTTTATGTCTTGTTGACAGCAGGGCCATCACATATGGAACAAGAAGTTTGATGAATCACGGACAGGTAAGAGATCCGCCATGGCCTGTATCAAAGAACTATCCCTGAATTCGTGGAAAATCTAAACAGGTCGGAAANACTATCCCTGAATTCATGGAAAATCTAAACAGGTCGGAAAGCCAGCCCTCGAATGCGAGCCCCGTGTGTTACAACTGCGCCGCCTGGCTTGGTACGACTACTTCGATTCTGTATTATTAGGTGTTCTGTGTACTGTGGCGAAGATTCGCAGGGAAAGACGCCGAAGACGTAGAAGAACACCGGAAGAAAACAAGTCTCGCGGGGAAGGAATACGATGAGACGAGCAGGCAAATAACAAATGTGCCTGAGGAGGCCGAGAGGGAAAGGGCTGTATTCTTGGGGCCGCGAGTAAAGGAATGGGCGGGGACTAAACTGTCTCTTTGTCCTTTGTGAGGTGTGATTCGATTACGGTAATCTCTTCCGCCCCGGCAGAGCCGAAGCCAAGGGCAAAGAAGGGTCGGCAGGAGGAGGGAAGAAGAACTTCGCCTTCTTTGTCCCCTCCCCACCCCCCTCCAATTTATTAGTCGCCGGATAAGATTAGGGTTCACTTATTTCCGGGCACTTGCGCGCCCAGTGGGAGGCCTTGGCGTCTGCAGAAACCACCTCCTCCCTTACTCTTCTAGGAGCCACCCTTATCCCCTTCACCCTCAGACGAGGCCCTTGTCACCTGGTCTGTGCTCGCCCAACGATATGGGTCCTCAGACGACGCCAAAACATCACTCCCTCAAGGAACTGCTGGAGCGGAAACGATAAAAAGAAGTGCTCTGGTCGAGTCAGGCGCCAATAAGTTTTCCAAGGCAGGACAGTTTCACAGCCATTTCCTCAAGAGTGTCGGCACGTGCTCGGACTACATATGTGAAGAATACGCTGGTTGGGAAACCTGTGGTCTAGATGTTACTGCCCTATGCGAAGTTATGCTNCGGACTACATATGTGAAGAATACGCTGGTTGGGAAACCTGTGGTCTAGATGTTACTGCCCTATGCGAAGTTATGCTTAAGTCAATTGTTCACTCGCTCGTGACTTTGTAGGGTCGTTCTTCTCTGTGACTGCGGTTTTTTTTTCTGGAAGAGGGTTTTTTTTTTTTTTTTTTTTTTTTACTGACATGATACTTTAGTGACAATGCACATTTCCTGGAATTCAAGACAACCTCGAAAGTGAATCGTTTGTATCTTCCACTAAAACAAAATCATTTCTCTTTATATCACTGGTCTCACAATCGTTCTATTTGGTCTACACCAAACCGGGCATGCTTGTTGTACTGCACAGCGTCCATAATGGGTTGATTGTGTAAGCCAATACAGTATTGCATTGGTTGTATTCCGATAAATTTACTTCCTTATTTAACAGTATACACATTAGATCGTGTCCGTTTCAGTAATCATATGAAAAATAATATGGAATATATTTATTGCATTACTGTTGATGTAAAAAAAAACATTTTTAAAATGTTTAAAATAATTTTTTATTTACTTTTATTAAGGGAAATTTTTCTGTCAGCGCTACCCAGGCTTCACTCAAAATGCCAGAGCTCATTCGGGTGTGTTGAGTAAAACCGTAGTTCTGTTACAAACTTATCACAACTGCAAAAGTGTTAAGTTTAGCCAGTCGCCTAATCACCGCCCGATATAACAGTCTTTAGAAAATAAATCCGGACAGTTCGCAAACATAATCAGCATAAACTGCATCTAATGACAAAAGCAAAATAAGCAATGGAGAGTTTGAAATCTATCCTGGTATCAAAATAATTCGCTAAACGCATTAGTCTCGCGCTTCTCTTCTTATTCTGCAGGCTTTTGGCATGTTTGTCCATTCCCGTCTCCTTCTGAACTGGCCTCCTTTTGTGGTGACGGCTAATACCTCTTTTCCATCTGTGGAGTTCAGGAATAAGACGCTCTTTACATGGCTGGATTACCAGTCCCCCCGCATCATCTCGGCTTCCTTTGAGGCCTTGCATTTTTCTTCGGGGTTTCTTCCACTAGAAAGGCAAGCTTGTGTACGTATGGCAGAGGAAACCCCACTACCCAGTATCTCTCTTTTCTGGTTTTTGAATTACCAAGGCGACAGCTCAGACCTACCGCGCGCTCTCTCTCTCTCTCTCTCTTTCTCTCTCTCTCTCTCTTGCTATGAATCATAACTGGGGAGGGGTACATTTCTGTTTGAAGTGTGGGGGATAAAAATAGTGTCCAAAAAGTTGTACATCTGTCTTACTTCAGCGACTGAAAACTGCGTCCNTTTGAAGTGTGGGGGATAAAAATAGTGTCCAAAAAGTTGTACATCTGTCTTACTTCAGCGACTGAAAACTGCGTCCCTTCTACTCACGTTTGAAGACACTGAAGCATTGCCAGACACTCGGCACTGAAGTGGTTGTAGTTTACGAGGTCACAGAACAGCTTGACGCACAGAGGTAAAACAGCCGTATCTAAGCCAGCGCCGATTGGGAACGCCAGCGACAAAGTCAGCAAGTCAACAACGTAGCAGGACGTCATCTTCCGGCTGCAAGATGCATTGCTTTTTCCCCAAGAGAATTTTCATTCACGTTCCGGGAAAATGNAGGACGTCATCTTCCGGCTGCAAGATGCATTGCTTTTTCCCCAAGAGAATTTTCATTCACGTTCCGGGAAAATGCATCTATAAATTCATACCATACTATTACATGAATGTCTTAGGGGCGTATCTGAGTTCGTGAGGGATGGAGATCCTAATAAAAATAAAAAAACTAAATTTGANTAAAAATAAAAGAACTAAATTTTATTTTATTTACATAGCTATTATTTACATCATTAAATGATATATTTCCACTGTTACTGCTTTTATTTATTAGTGAACACAATATTTAATATATATTTAAACTATAATCAACGTCCTTCTTAATTTCACTGATTACAGTCAATTAAATCATACTCATCATTAACACGTGTTCAGTCTATCTGTCTCCATCGTTTGTAATGTCTTTTAAGCACGCATCCAGTCCAATAGTCCAGCCTGCAGGTCCCACTCTTCACTGCGCCGATGCTCGTTGTCACAGATTTTCCTACCGCTGGTCACTTCTCTCGCCGCTTGTTTCACTCGTGGAAAGTTCGGTGCATCCCGAGTCATGGTGAGAGAAACTAGGCCAGTAAACCACTAGAAAATTCTTCAGATAAATGCAGAAACTCAATACAACCAGGATTTGCGCGCGCCGCAAAAAGGATTATCGAGTCGGCTCGCTTTTTTGTAACAGATACGCAGTTCTTGGTTTATCGCTCGTCTGTCATTCAAAACATTCCAAACGTCCCGTGTGACTCGCCGCCGCTATCATGTTACTGCTCTGCTCTTCACTTGCAGTCGCTCGTGCGGGGCAAAGCAACGACCGCATAACTATCCTAAGAAGTATGCACAGCCTATTAGCTGTTTAAGGTTAACTGAATACTTTTGAATTCAACTTTTAAAATTAGTCGTTGGCCATGCTTTCAAATATTTTATCGGGCACAGTGACTGACACGTGCCCAGTGAAGTTGGTAACGACAGAGCGAAAGTAGTTCCATGTCTTTATGTTGAATTATAAGTGTTAGGTAAACATATGTGGATACTTAAACTATTATGTATTTTTCTCACCGATATTTTAATACGTTTAAGTGTAAGAATTCACATTTTTGTAATATTAAAAAATATTATTGTAAAATATTAGTGTTCCAATAATTTCACAGTTTCAATTGACCGACGCGTGAGTAAAGTGATCAGATACATTTCAATGTTTATTTCACATTTGGTGTAAGAATACACAACGTGCATACAAGCATATCTTAAGCAGGGCTTTTGAAAGTGCTCAGTTTACCGTGAACAGTCTACATACTTACCCACTCCGTGAAGCTTGGAAAAGCACCGAACCCTGTTGTCAAGAATATTATATGGCTCGTTTGACGCAAACACCTGCGAATTTTCGTGCAAAAAAAAAACTTCAGCCTAGTCACCCTAAATTCGCATCTAGTTAGCCTAAGGTAGATAGCGTGATTAATTAATGCTATCTTGCCGCAAGTGCGAGATAATCGATTCGCAACTCAGCGGTCCGCCTGACGGGTGATGCATGCCCGCGTTATAATTCACCGCACGACGAACTGTCCGAACCCAGCGCGCCACTGCCGAGCGACAAAGTGACCAGGCATCGATGTGTGTAGTTTGAGGTCATCTGGCTGGAACAACTGGGGCCAGAATAGATAAGTACGTAGATACAAAATGACGTGGCTGTTCATTTGATGTGGGCGTAACCTTTAGAGATGGAGGTAGTGACAACATTACCGGAGCGGTGACAACCAGTGACAGTGACGCATAAGGCGCAGTGACAAATAGCGTTGACTTTTTCACTGTTAGTTATATTGCCTAATTTTATTCATTGTATATTCTTTATGGACTCCTTTCTTTGTTAACCACGATAATAAATTATTTGGATAAAATTTAAATCACAGTTTAAATTTTTCAATGTATTTTTATAGAATTTAGTGTACAATAGAATTGTCCAAATACGAATTACCAAACCACCCCCATATTTTGAGGTAGAACGACACAGTCAATTTATGCACTACGGATGGAGACGTTCACAGTATATAGAAACACACTTTATGTAACGAGTTTCACAAATGAATTAATTTAAAATTTTTGATATTACCCTAATTTAATGTTTTGAGTTTTTGGTGATTTTTATGTGTGATTTTCTATGTAAATGTAATTTTAAATATTCCAGACGTGAATTTTTTTTTTTCAGACAAATGTATTAGTATTTATTTTTATTTGGTTTGATGTGTATTTATTGTACTTTTTCTCGGATTGGCTGCGCGTGGCCTGCGTCTAACTGGCAACTGCATGCTACCGAAGGTTCCCTATTGACTGGGCTGCCAGGTTGCNACGAACTGTCCGAACCCAGCGCGCCACTGCCGAGCGACAAAGTGACCAGGCATCGATGTGTGTAGTTTGAGGTCACCTGGCTGGAACAACTGGGCACAGAATAGATAAGTACGTAGATACGAAATGACGTGGCTGTTCATTTGATGTGGGCGTAACCTTTAGAGATGGAGGTAGTGACAACATTACCGGAGCGGTGACAACCAGTGACAGTGACGCATAAGGCGCAGTGACAAATAGCGTTGACTTTTTCACTGTTAGTCATATTGCCTAATTTTATTCATTGTATATTCTTTATGGACTCCTTTCTTTGTTAACCTCNTGTATATTCTTTATGGACTCCTTTCTTTGTTAACCTCGATAATAAATTATTTGGATAAAATTTAAATCACAGTTTAAATTTTTCAATGTATTTTTATAGAATTTAGTGTACAATAGAATTGTCCAAATACGAATTACCAAACCACCCCCATATTTTGAGGTAGAACGACACAGTCAATTTATGCACTACGGATGGAGACGTTCACAGTATATAGAAACACACTTTATGTAACGAGTTTCACAAATGAATTAATTAAAAATTTGTGATATTACCCTAATTTAATGTTTTGAGTTTTTGGTGATTTTTATGTGTGATTTTCTATGTAAATGTAATTTTAAATATTCCAGACGTTAATTTTTTTTTCTTCAGACAAATGTATTAGTATTAATTTTTATTTGGTTTGATGTGTATTTATTGTACTTTTTCTCGGATTGGCTGCGCGTGGCCTGCGTCTAACTGGCAACTGCATGCTACCGAAGGTTCCCTATTGACTGGGCTGCCAGGTTGCGAGTAGCTTACCTGGCGCTGATTCGAGAACAGTGTTCCAGCGTTTTGCTAGTAAGTGCCGCCATTTAGCTGGCCTGTAAAGCTAAAGTTAAGCGGCTTTTTCACCTCTGTATTCGTAAGTACTCTGTGATCTGGGGTCGTGGTTACGTCTTGGTAACCGCAGGAATTACCGAAAACATCTGATAAAAATTATACAAGACTACTAAAGGTTTCTGTTACTTTTGAAATTAAAGTTAATTATGCTTCATTATTTGTAACTAGCTGTATTTCAAAACATCTTCGCTCACGTCCGCTTTATTGACTGGATGATTATTCGGCATGTGTCTTAGCTATGCGCCCTCCATTCATAGACGTTCAGTATCGGAGTAACCAAATTCCGACGGGCCCATTCCGGTACGAAAAAGGTTTTTTTAATGAAATAAAGACACGTGCGCAGTAAGCAAAATAAAGCTGCAGGTTTGCACATAGAATACTGACATTTTAGCCTTTGCATTTCTAATCTCTTGAAAATCAGGCCTTTATATATACATCAAGCGGGCTGAAGCGTGGCCGCCGAGCTCTACTGGGCGACCACTCTGCAAACTCCAGGTCGTAGCCGGCGGACACCCGGGCTGTGGAACCGAAGATTCAGCACATCGCCTCGTGACCCAGAGGTAAAGNGGCGGACACCCGGGCTGTGGAACCGAAGATTCAGCACATCGCCTCGTGACCCAGAGGTAAATACGTCTAACACTGTGGTTATTTAAGTCGAAAAGCACTGAAGGGCGGCGTTTTTTCTTCTCCTGACCTCGAGCCGAGTGACGAGACGTCCATTGGCCCTGGTGTGGCAGGTACCTCGGAAATTAGTGTGAGCCTGAGTAGGAATAGTTTAGATTTGTTTGGTATTATGACCGTTAGCTGAGCAATAGAGAGCCAAATATACTATTTTTAGATACTGGCATTTAGAGTATCGATTTAAAGCATTTACAATTGTGATCGTCTTTAGAGACGATAGTGGAGTACAATAGAGGTTAGAATCTTATGTATAAATCGCGAGATTTGTTATTGTATAATGTTGTTTTATTTTCATATAAAAGACTAAAGCTAGATTGAGTTACTTATTTACTTATTAACTCTGACTTAGCCCCATTTAAGGTACNTTTTCATATAAAAGACTAAAGCTAGATTGAGTTACTTATTTACTTATTAACTCTGACTTAGCCCCATTTAAGGTAGAGTTTGCAACTAAAGTTTAGAGAGAGAGAGAGAGAGAGAGAGCAACAAATAAAAGTATTACCACAGAACTTACTATGTCTCGCTTAAATGGATGTAAGAACTTGAGATTTGTAATTTTCAAGCTCATTTGACAATAAGTTGAGGCTTTACAATTTTTTCCACGTTCCAGNTTTTCAAGCTCATTTGACAATAAGTTGAGGCTTTACAATTTTTTCCACGTTCCAGCCACTACATTTTGTTTATTGGATACTGCCCTCTATACTTGGTTGATCTCAATTGGCGTTGTCTGTTTCCGTATATTTACTACACACATTTATTCCGGCAGGTTTTATAAAAAAAACCTGTGAACCAGAAATAAATGTAACAAGAAATTACAAGTCTTTGAGGACTACGTTACCCATAATCGAACTTCCAAAACGTTCGGGTCTCTAGTTACAAAGANTTTTCATATAAAAGACTAAAGCTAGATTGAGTTACTTATTTACTTATTAACTCTGACTTAGCCCCATTTAAGGTACAGTTTGCAACTAAAGTTTAGAGAGAGAGAGAGAGAGCAACAAATAAAAGTATTACCACAGAACTTACTATGTCTCGCTTAAATGGATGTAAGAACTTGAGATTTGTAACTTTCAAGCTCATTTGACAATAAGTTGAGGCTTTACAATTTGTTCCACGTTCCAGCCACTACATTTTGTTTATTGGATACTGCCCTCTATACTTGGTTGATCTCAATTGGCGTTGTCTGTTTCCTTATATTTACTACACACATTTATTCCGGCAGGTTTTATAAAAAAAACCTGTGAACCAGAAATAAATGTAAAAAGAAATTACAAGTCTTTGAGGACTACGTTACCCATAATCGAACTTCCAAAACGTTCGGGTCTCTAGTTACAAAGANAAGAAATTACAAGTCTTTGAGGACTACGTTACCCATAATCGAACTTCCAAAACGTTCGGGTCTCTAGTTACAAAGATAAAAAGTTCTAGCTGCAGTTATTCTCGCCATTTGTGATATGCGTGAGATATTTTATTCCATCTAGACCCTCAGAGCGAGCTTGACCACAGTTCTTCAGATACCAGAAGACGCCACGGGTTCATCTGTCACTCTTCCCATTATCCATTCTCTCCTCCACGCTCTTCCTTCACAGCCAACAGAAACGTCTCGCAGGCCACTAGAATGGACGGACTTATTGCTTCATCTGTCTTTCCAGGTCGTTACGCACTGGCACTGGGTCTTCACAATTGCCTCCTTCCCTACTGGACGTCACCCCAACCACCCTTCAGATTTGCCCTAGCCCCTGCACATTTTGAACCACATCTGCGGGTTGTACGCAGATGTGCTACACGTTTCTAGTCCTCGGAGATCGTCCTCATTATTTCCAGCCTTCATGCGGATTCCTGGAGAAACCCAACAACTTAAACATTTTCACTCACTGATGAGTGGCGACAGGAAAATTTAGCGAGTTCAGATACCTGCAGCCTAGACTCCCCACTCTGTGAAAAATATTTGTAAACTTTACCGAGTTCTTTTAAATTTGCAAACTTTTGTAAAAACAAAATATCGTTCTATCTAAACTTCGTCTTTGTAACCCTACAGGAGACGTAATTTATTTGTACTGATTAAGAATCTCTTAAAGTCACGAAGTCGAAGTTACAAACTGTTACATTCAGTGATAAGTATATATTACAAAAACAATTAAATGTGTTTATAAATGACGTGGTAGTAAAAAATAATAACTCAATTAATGTAAAATATGTTTCCTTGTAACATTATAAAAAGCAGTGGCGTGTGGTGAAGTGTTGCAAAGTAAGCTGGTGTTTGCTCAGGAAGCAGTAACTATNTAACATTATAAAAAGCAGTGGCGTGTGGTGAAGTGTTGCAAAGTAAGCTGGTGTTTGCTCAGGAAGCAGTAACTAGAGTGGAGCCGGGAGAAAAATAATGTACTGCGGCCCCTCACGAGAGAGCGGTGAGGTACCCATTACACACGTGCTGTGACGTCAACTTCACTACTACGTTTAAGTGGCCCAANCTCACGAGAGAGCGGTGAGGTACCCATTACACACGTGCTGTGACGTCAACTTCACTACTACGTTTAAGTGGCCCAAGTGTAAACTAGCAAACGATTAGGTATAGCACACAGCAAAACACAGCTTGCATTGCAACAGTTCACCACACGCCGCTGAACTGGAGCATCAGCCAATGAATAACAATCTGAGGCGCGAATACAAAAAGGATTGCGTAGTCTACTTTGTTGCCAAATGGATCCGCGAAATTTTCTGCCCTCTATTTGTGGCCTCAAGTGATAAATGCTAAAAAAAACNTACTTTGTTGCCAAATGGATCCGCGAAATTTTCTGCCCTCTATTTGTGGCCTCAAGTGATAAATGCTAAAAAAAACATTTTTAGCTGTATAGAACCGAGGGATGTTAAGGGGGAAGTACCCGTGCCATCTAGGATTTACATATNAAAAAAAACATTTTTAGCTGTATAGAACCGAGGGATGTTAAGGGGGAAGTACCCGTGCCATCTAGGATTTACATATTTTCCTCCATAACTTAATTTTCGGAGTCAATATTCAGAAACCAAGCTAGTCAAGACATAGGGAACATTTTAACAGTTATTTCGAAATCCCACTTATTTTTCTTACATGATTGGTTTCACATCTGTAACCGTAATCAAACATTACCTAATTATTTAATGATTTCAATCCCACATGGAAAAATACAGGTATATTTGAAACCCCACAAATTTCCAAAAATTCGTTAAGTAGTCCTCTATGGCATGTCTAGCTTTGATTTTTTTTAATTTCTGGTCATACATTTTCATTACGAAGATTTGTAAGAAAATTTGAAGATGGAGTGGATACTACCCCCTTAAACACACATTTAGGGAGGACTGATTTTCGCGGAAAGTATTCCACGAATACTAGATTTCAACATCCTCCATGCACGCTACCGTTTCTCTTTGGTTATTTGCCATGTGTATTTTTTTGGGAAGACATTTTGGCATTTGTCTGGGCCAGTCGGAATTGTTTTACTCCGACATTACCTGCGTGTGATTCGCAAGCAGGCACCTAAGACGTATAGCGATAAATACTATCCGATCGCGAAAGTGGAGCGTTGGCAAAGTATTCGTAAATACACCTCGACACGAACTCTGCACATCTGTAAAGCCAAGTCAACTCCTCCATTCAGGGTATTTACTCCGAAGTTCAGAGCTGTCATAAGACTGTGGTCTGCGCCGCAGTTGGAACCTCGCCTTCTCTCTTCCAGGTCACGTGGCGTCGGTTGCGAACGCTCTTCAGATGCGAGCAAACCTGAGCCGACAGCTGGCGCCTCCTGCTGTTGCGAGCGCGGGCCCACGATATGTTTGACGTGTTTCGCAAGCTGTGTGGGGTTATGTTGTAGAGAAGGGGGGGGGCTTTGCGGTTCGCGCCCCGGAGTGAGCGTAACGTGCTTCTGCCTGGGCGTGGGTAGTCGGTAAGGGGTGGCGGCGGCGCTGCCAGCTCTCCGGCTTAACAAACACGACCCAGGGGTGTCCAACCCGGTGAGCGTACACGGGTTTAACCACGATTAACGAGTAATTTCACGCTTTTGACTGCCTGCCTTGCTCGTGGTACTGGATTGTTTGATTTCTTACTGACTAAAGCTTTCAAGAAGAAGAATTTAGACAAAAATATCTACCTGTTATCTTTGGTTATAGGCTGCTCACGGAAAAGTGAGCACTTTTCAGACCCTAGTTACTTATTTTCCTATCGGCCATATTTATCCTTTGTAACATGTGTAATGTAACAACAAAATTTATATATATATATATATATATATAGTGTACGTGAGTGTTCTTTGCCCGGCTTATACTGCAAAACATATGAGAATGATTACAACCCAACAGATATATAACCACAAATAAAATTTACCAAATTTAATTTCTGCAGTACCACCAGGCAGATACTTACTAAAACGTATCACCATCTGCTAGACAACATGCTAAACAGAAAAATACAACACCTAACTACAGACTAACTACGGTAAATGAGAAGAGTGGCAGCTCTTGTTATTTCAAAATTCTAATGGGATGTAAGTAGTAATGTTTGAACGTATTATGATGAGTGGGCAGATTAGAAGTTAAAATAGAACTGGGTATTAAATGTATACTTTCAAATACCAAGGTACTTGAATATGATTAAAATTACCAATTCACAACTCTCAAATTATTTATATTGCGGACGACACTAGCTAGCCAACATTAATGTCTGAGCATGGAATATTAAAGAGTATGTATCTTTCGTACAGGGTCTTCGTGGTTAGAAATCTGAGAAACCGAATTGAAAAATATAATATAATTGTGGTGCAGGATAAAATGTTAATTAAAAAGAGCTGCATCTGGATTAACGTAATTTTTAATCAGCTTATTGCGTGCGAACACTTGCTGTTTTCTTAAAGTTTTTTGGTAGACACTCAGAAATCTTACAAATAATTTGGCTGTGCGGCTAACACGTAGCTGTTCTACACAAACTCTAGCGTTCATTGAATATTCTTCTTGACTGGCGTATTTTTGTCTAAGACTTCGTTGTTATTCATTAGCTTATTCCCGGTTTAAGACTGGCTCGTATTGACACAAACACAACTGTAGAAAAGTACAGGGGCATATATCTTTACTATTTTCAATTTGGCACTTCGATATCTGCACATAATTAAAGTTACAGAAATATGCCCCTGTGAATATTGTCTTCAATAAAAAAAATGTTGTCGTTAAGGTTTCTTGAGATTCATTTAGACTTAGTAATCAAAACGTTATTGGCTGTTATTTTTCTGATCAGTAGGAAGCTGTGAATATTCTTAGTCACGCCATTCATGATGTTTTAAAAGCCAGTGCTGGAATATATGATTCAGAAAAATTAAATACGTAGATAAAATGGTTTTGTGTCTCACGTACTCTGGCCACATACCGCAATAAATTTACACAACTATCTGTGTATATACCCTACCATTACAAGAAAAAATAGGCAACTGTGTGTTACTCTTGACAGTCTCGTGCAAACTTCGAACTAGGTCATTTTCCAAATTAGCTGCATTTCGAGTGAATTGTTTGATTTACTCCAAACCAGGTAGATCAGCGTTCCGTCCTTGTGTTCTCCCAGTAACCTTGGGTGAGTCTGATAAACTGTGATACAGCTGCAAAAGTATCTGAAACGCAAAACTTAATTGAAGCCCACCTTGTTCTTAAATGAACTAGCTGAATTTTCCTGTCCCTACAGTTGAAAATCACATTATAAGTTACAATAAAATATTACCGTTTGGAACTGTAGTTTTACTTATTAAACTCAGGCTTATGTCTGTAGATTAATTTACAACACTTTCTGCGCTTGTTAGTAAAAACTTGGAACACTCCCAAGCTCGGTGGACCTGTAACTTTGTGTTTATGAAAAGTTATAAGAGAGAACAAAAAATCGTAAAAATTCTTTGTTTTATGTATATATTTTTTTAATCTTGCTAATTTATAAGGGGGTCTCATTGTTTATACACTGCTTAGTTGTTTGTAAATAAATAACACACATCGAATATGACGGTATTCCCCACCTGTGGGTCATAGGGCCATATATTAAGGTTAAATAGCACAGACTATATGGTGCCTGATAGGTTGAGGGTAAACAATAAGGTAGTCTTCCGGTGTTTCACTTTACTGGTTGGTTATATTGTCTCGAGTTTAGATATACAGAAACACTTCCGAGGTGTGGTACTCTATTTAAATAACTCGGATTAACTGTGGGCGACGTCTTGGGTGGGGGGACCTTCTTTGGAGGACGACTTGATACTTAGCTCTGCTTGTAGTGCTTGGTATGTTGTCAGCTGTGGATGAGATCCGGCAATGTGGGCGGCCTTGGAAAAGGCCCGCGTTTGGTGCCGTCTCCCCTCGACTGCTGCTCTGGGTT
>NQII01001808.1:418000-437006 GCA_002778355.1 Clitarchus hookeri
CTTCCACAGCGCGTGTCCAAGTTGCCCCGTGGTTAGCTAAGGTCAAGGGGGGGGGGAGTGCTCGTGGCACCACTTTCAAGCTTGTCAGCCATTTTCTCTTGTGCAACTAGAGGTGCTCTAGCTTGGCTCTGCAATTTCGCCCGCTTTCCTACGTATTTACGTAGCGCCTTCCTGGTGCTTCGGCGATATGCCAGCTCTTACTCGGCACAACCTTGACATGTGTAACTGTGATCCGTCCTCTGGGTTGACCTGTCCTGGCTGTCCACGTGTCTCGCGACGCGTGTCAACTGGTAGGCGCTCGCGGGNCCTCTGGGTTGACCTGTCCTGGCTGTCCACGTGTCTCGCGACGCGTGTCAACTGGTAGGCGCTCGCGGGGAGGATGATATGGCGGGGAGGTCAGCGAGGTTTCTATTCCCAATATGCTTTACACGTCAAATATTAGAGTAAGAGAATTTCGTTTAACATTTTCAGGTAAGGAACTAACATCACACGTACATAACAGATAAATGTCGAACAAAAATCTTCAAACTTCTAGACCACACATTGAAAGCTAACTTTGCCATAATGAATCATTATCTTCAGCGATAATTTACAGTCATGCGTAGACACGACGATTTTCCGCGGGAAAAATTGACTGTTCTCTAGGTTTCAACTTTTTTCATAACGAAGGCAGTAGCTACCACGACTTCCAAGATTTATGAAAACGTATTCCGAATTCGTTGGCAACGCCGAGGGTACTCGGGAATATCTACACGGAAACTAACTAAATAACGGAGTTACACAGTTCATTAAAGTGAACGATATGTAGGTCTTAAGCCACAACTGTCGAATGCTCTCACAGCCAGTGAACATAGAATACTTAAGTAAACGGAGGTGAAACAGCCGCTTATGCCGCAAACTTCAGCTGCACACTTCAGCAAAATGGCTTCACTGACCAGTGAAATGTTGGAACGCCGTTCATCAGTGACTTACTCGCCAGCCGGCAGTCAATCCAATAGGAAATGTTTCGCAGCATGGAATAGCCAATCAGACACAAGACCCGCTCCCAGAGCCTCACGCAGTCAATCGGAGNTAGGAAATGTTTCGCAGCATGGAATAGCCAATCAGACACAAGACCCGCTCCCAGAGCCTCACGCAGTCAATCGGATAATAAGTACGCCCATATCAAAGGAACCGATAAGTATTTCGTCTCTGTGTCCATATATAATTTGTGGTAGAGGCGTACAAAAAGAACAAATAATTGCTCTACCGAACTATTCAACCTCCATAAAAGCTTGTTCACAGTTTTAAAGTGAGTTCAAAGTTTTTTCCTCAATTATCAGTGTAAACGCAAAGCAGTTTTGCGAAAGGCTTGAAAACATCCTTAGGGCAACGTCCAACATGGTACTAAGACGATACCGCACCAGAAGATACTAACAACGGAAAGTGTATCGAAATATCCTAAGTGTAAATGAAGATGTAGATAAGAACGATGACACGTGGTGTCGTAAAGTAGTTAGTGTAGAAGAGAGTTATGTTCGTTTGAGTTATTTATATAGATTGTGTCTGCAGTGTATAACTGCTGAAGCAGGAAATGGATTTATTTAGATTTGGGCTTTTTCTGTAAACGTCATAATTCAGGAAATCCGACATGTATCAGTTTGGCTGAATGTATTTATTGTAAACAAGACATGAAACTTTAAAAATTTAACCGAATTTATTCAAAAATTTTCGAAACCATCACTAGGCAGTTGTAAACGATCTTGATTAAATTTGGTCCCCTGTTATATCTGAAGGGTTGCACAGTAGATAACTAAATTTAGACTCCCAGCGATGCAGTTATCAAAGGTGCCACAAGAAATGCGTGGTGACAAATATTGGCGTTATGATTTGTACATGTGAAGACATTACGACAAGTCTTACATTATTTGCGCCTATCACTTTAGTTCGGTGTTTATTTTGGATTCAAAATCTCGCAGTGTCTCTTTACATATTGGCTACCTGATGTGCCGGGAAAACGCACTACAAAAGCAGCTTCAGTAGCTTTGTAGAAAATTAATAGTTGGGCCCTTATATTTTTTTTTCTGTTGAACTTATTTTATTAGGATGATTATGCCATTATTAAGTATCAATATATGCAATAACAACCACTGTTACTATCCTAATTATCACAAAAAATACAAAGAAACACCCGAGCTGTATTTTCGAACGAAGGCAAACAAATGAGTGGCTAAACAAATACATACAGTTGATTCAACAAATTATTTTATTGGCAGAATAATATATTTCGGCCCAACACAGAGATATTTTTTATGCGAACCTGTATGTGGTTAAATGAACAAAATTATTTTTTTTTACTCTCAAGTTTTTTCTACTCAACAGATTATTCTGTCGGGGCAACTAGATATATTTTTAGCCCTATAGGTACAAACAAATTTTTTTTTTGCCGTTCTCTCTGCGCCTTATTAAAAAAACGGTTGAATATTTTGTAGTTGTCATTAAACATGAAAATCATTTAAGAAAAATTTTATTGTTCAAAGATAAGTTTCAAGATCTCATTTATACTCCGTGGATTATTTTTCTGCGCGTGAAAATGGCTGAAATTGGTGTTTTCAAAAATAATTTTAGCTGCAAAACCTTTTAC
The DNA here is from genome assembly GCA_002778355.1 of Clitarchus hookeri. NCBI lineage: Eukaryota > Metazoa > Arthropoda > Insecta > Phasmatodea > Phasmatidae > Clitarchus > Clitarchus hookeri. The sequence continues at coordinate 420,624 of NQII01001808.1, forward strand.
ACGCGAGGTTTATAGTCGTCTTAAGACACGCATCGTAGTTTTATCTTTATTAGGGTGCCATAAAAATATGACGTCAGCGCTAACAGTCACGTTCAGGCAAGTCTCCGACGGAAAGTTGAGCACCTTGCACGTAGAGACGATGAGGTAAGTGGTAAATTAGCAAGAGTTCGCCTTAGAGCCTCGAACGCGGAACATAGCTGCAGGCAGAACCCTTAACTGTTGGTTTAGAGTTCAGCGGGGAGAGTCAGATGAACGGAGGTACAGTGACACAAGAGTAACATTTGCTTTTATGACGCCTCGCCTGTCACTAAACGCTAACGCTGAATAATAGGATATGTTAAAAATAATCTATGGCAGATGCGATGCTTTATTTGATAAGTGTCACTTGTTGTTTGACGGCAAATTCTCTGCTTAGTACTTCCGAGACAGGTACTCACTCACTCTACATCCAAATCAGGGGTAGCATTTAGTTAAATACTAGTGACTAAAAGCCACNTCCGAGACAGGTACTCACTCACTCTACATCCAAATCAGGGGTAGCATTTAGTTAAATACTAGTGACTAAAAGCCACTTAAAAAGCTGTCACGATTTGGCTAATAAGGAGTATCAAATGGGGAACGAGTCTGGGTGTGGTATTCTAAGTCATATCTGGAAAAAAAAAGACGTAAGACATCAATTTTTTCGTGCATTTGTAGGCAAGATGGAAGGTTTGATATTACGCACACATTANTCCGAGATAGGTACTCACTCACTCTACATCCAAATCAGGGGTAGCATTTAGTTAAATACTAGTGACTAAAAGCCATTTAAAAAGCTGTCACGATTTGGCTAATAAGGAGTATCAAATGGGGAACGAGTCTGGGTGTGGTATTCTAAGTCATATCTGGAAAAAAAAGACGTAAGACATCAATTTTTTCGTGCATTTGTAGGCAAGATGGAAGGTTTGATATTACGCACACATTATTTTTCATCAAAAGTAGGCCTATATGCTAATAAATAAATAAATTATGTTGAAATATGAGACTACGGTGGTGTAGTAGTCAGACTACTCGCCTCCGACCAAGGTGAACCAGGTTCGATTCCCTGCGGGGTCGCTCCTGGATTTTCGCACTTGGGAATCGTGCTGGACGATGCCACTGGTCAGCGGGTTTTCTCGGGGATCTCCCGTTTCCTCACCCTTGCATTCCTGCGCCATTCCATACTCACCTCACTTCACCCCTATTGGCTCTCAAGGCCTCGATGTTAAGAGCCGCCCAAATCTCTCCACTACGTTGAATTCTAAATTTTAAAAATCGAAATATGTTTGTGTAAATGTATGGGATCGAACTTTCGCTTGAAAATTAAAAATATAACATCAAGCAATCAACAGAGTGACCGCCCTACCTACTTATATGATTCAACACATCACATGCTGAGCGAAGTGGCGCAGTTGTAAACTACTGCACTCGTATTTGGGAGAACCTGGGTTCAATTCTCGATCAGGCCATCCAGGTTTCGGTTTTCCGTGGTTTTCCCTAAATCACTCCAGGCGGACGCTGAGATGGTTCCTACTACAGGCCATGGCCTATTCCTTCCCCGTTCCTACTTTTCAGAGCATCTCTCTCTCTCTCTCTCTCTATCTATCTCTCATGACCTCGCTATCGTAGAGACGTTAAGTCCTATCTACTCTAACACGTTACAGGTGCTTAACGGTTTTCCAGATTTTTTCATGACAAACGAGCTGTGAGCTTTCTACCACGTTAAAGTAGTCTACGCTTCAGAAATAAATACGGTTTATGTACACTTATATGGCTTGGCAAGGTTTGCAAGACAATGTAAACTATACATAAAGAAAATACACTATGATTCCTAATATAATTGTAGTAATTTCATTCTTCGAGGTTACCGCTTTTTCTAAGTACCCGTATCTTAATAAATTTTTCCAAGTAAAGCTTACAGTGAGCTTTCACATCACTTAAAATAAGACACTGCAATTTAATGAAAGATGCCGTTGATTTCAAATGAAGCTAGCTGCGTTTATTATCACTGATTTAACTTCAATTCCACTATTACACTTTTATAGCGCATGTGCTGGCCTTCAAGACAAGCATGATGGTCTTTAGGTAGTGGTTGCCAGAGACGGAAACAAATCTCGAATTTCAGTTTCCTACAGCCTGTACTTTAAAGGCTGTGTTACACCCAAGTCTCTGGCGTTTCTTTATTGGCTTCTGCCACGCTAAGAAGCTAATTACATTACCGGCAGAGTTATCTATGATTAGACCTTTCTTTCGTTAGCAGTTTTTTTTTTGCCTCACAATCTTCCACGCGATGCGCAAATAAATTACCCGTCAATTCAGGATTAGAATAATCAATCAAGTGTTTTATGTCTTACCATGCCCGCAAATAATTCACCAATTTTTTTTTTCATGCTGCTGTTGACTGGTTAACTGGCGAATGGCAACCTGCCATTTCGCTGCCAAGTGAGGCAATTTTCCCGGAATCTGAAATGGACGTAACAATTTAACTTCTGTACACTCGGCTATTCTGTGGTACTGTACAGACAAGTGCAGTTCTTCTCTTCACATCAGCTGAGTCTCTGATTGGGCATCTCAGTGTTCTGATGTTAACGGGAAATTTCAGATTAAGAAATAAAAAGTGATTCAATATAACGAAGCTAACTTACTAAATGAATTTAGTGCTGTATACAATTTTAGCAAGTCATCTCTGTTAACATTTAATTCCACCACCGTTCGATTGCTACTCTAATGTATTTTTTTTAACAAAGAAAAATACTCTGGTATTATGCGAATGTAGTAAACACGCGTTGTTCCCATCTGTAGCAGGGCCGATGTGGATGAGAAGAGACAACCGATTTTCGCAAAATTATTTCATAACTGCACAAATTACGAAATTATTTAACTGGAATGCTCTTTAGTAATTGAATTAATTTAGTTTCTACGTGAAGAGACCTTAAAATTTGGCGGACTCGTTTTGAGACACAATAGATTAAAAATAATTCTACGTTTGTGCTACTTCTGCAATTGTCCCACAACTATTTTGACACATATTGGTGGACGTTTAGCCAATACAAAACTGGTAATAAAATGCAAGCCCAATCACGTTGTTCCAGGCTATGTGGTAGCTTACCAGACTATGAGGAAACTCTTTAATGTGGGGGAAATGGGTAAATAGTTTCTCTCGCGTAAGGCAGCTATTAACGAAAGAAATGTTACAGCCATGCAGCTACAGAAAAAACAAACAATTCTGCAATAATTTCTCTATAAAACACTCTTCCTATAAATAAGCTGAAATGCACTTCTGTAATACGTCGGGTCTACACCCCAGTGTCGCCAAAGCAGCTCTGCTATGAGAAGTTCTTTGCCATTGAAGATCGAAAACGCATGAAAATAGCGTTAATATTTCGCAACTTAAAAGTAATATTAATATCCCCCCACCCCCCTCGAGTTATCTGTAAATAAACTTAGTATCTCATAATTAAGTATCGGAACTTGAATTTCAAACAGTCTGCTTATAATATTCAACCAATAGGAAAAGTAGCATAAATAAGGTGGGCTTGTCCTATGTAATATGGACTAATAGGACGGGGCCTCGGTGGCTGAGCGGTTAGCCTTCTCGCCTCCCAACAAGGTGAGCCGGGTTCAATTCCCAGCCGGGTCACTCCCGTATTTTCACATGTGGGAATGGTGCCGGACAATGCCACTGGTCCGCGGGTTTTTTCTGGGATCTCCCGTTTCCTCCGCCCTTTCATTCCGGTGCTGCTCCATACTCACCTCAATCACCCTCGTCGGCTCTCAAAGCCTCGCTGTTAAGAGCCGCCCAAATCTCTTCACTCACTCACTCACTAATAGGACAGTATTGGCTGTATGTACAGAAACAAGCATATTGTGCCAACCTCGGTGTTAAGTTAACCGCATGGTTGAAGGAATTTTGCACGTCTGAGTTCTAAAAGGCTCATCAACTCCCTCATCGCCTCTACGCGCAAAGCACTGAACTGGCGTGCAGTCTTGCCGTCGATAACGCGCTTCTATGAGACTTTCAGCAAAGTCCCTACCATTTTATGACACAATAATAAAAATAAGTGTTTGATGCACGTTCATATTCCTTTACTAATGTTTTGTACCGGAATGTTCATACCAAAAATTGACCCTGAAAACACCCGTTTGAGCCATTTTCACTATCACAAAAACATGCTTTAGAGAGAAACGGAGGAACTGAAAAACGTATACAGGCCCGTACATTTCTTAAATGTTACTCATAAGCAGACCTCACTCAGACACGTTAGACGGTTTTTTTAATCAATCGTTCTCTGCTGGAGCTCTGCACACCGTTCGACGGCCTACCCAGATGGCTACCTTAGCCCTGAATCATAAATTATGCTGAAACGCTGAATACACAGCATCTCTTTCATAGCCTCGAGGCCAAGATGGTGTAGCGGATAAGGCGCTCGCCTACCACCAAGGAGAAACGGGTTCTGTTACCGACTGGGCTGCTCCCATATTCTTCAAATGGGAATAGTATCCAACGATGCCGCTGGTCAGCGGGTTTTCTCGAGGATTTCCCGTTTCCCCTACCCTTGCACTCCAAATTTTCTTCATACTCACCTCGTTTCAGCCTCATCGGATCTGAGGACCCAAGTGTTGTTAAGAGCCACCCAAATCTTTCCAATACACTCTTTCATCACTGAAAATATCTTCACTGACACTGGCCGGCCTCCCGTGCCGCAGTCAGTTGGTGCGCCGCCGGTTTGGGGTGCGGGAGGTTCTGGGTTCGAATCCCAGGTAAGGCATTTGTGTTAGTTTAAGTTGGTCATAAGTTAGTTTGTAAGCCGTCCCCTCATAAGCCTTCAGGCATAACACTGGGGGACGGTAATAATACCTTTCCAATCCATTCCAATCCACCGACACTCCTACACGCACGAGGACCTNTCCCCTACCCTTGCACTCCAAATTTTCTTCATACTCACCTCGTTTCAGCCTCATCGGATCTGAGGACCCAAGTGTTGTTAAGAGCCACCCAAATCTTTCCAATACACTCTTTCATCACTGAAAATATCTTCACTGACACTGGCCGGCCTCCCGTGCCGCAGTCNCCTTTCTTTCGTTAGCAGTTTTTTTTTTGCCTCACAATCTTCCACGCGATGCGCAAATAAATTACCCGTCAATTCAGGATTAGAATAATCAATCAAGTGTTTTATGTCTTACCGTGCCCACAAATAATTCACTAATTTTTTTTTTTCAGGCCACTGTTGACTGGTTAACTGGCGAATGGCAACCTGCCATTTCGCTGCCAAGTGAGGCAATTTTCCCGGAACCTGAAATGGACGTGACAATTTAACTTCTGTACACTCGGCTATTCTGAGGTACTGTACAGACAAGTGCAGTTCTTCTCTTCACATCAGCTGAGTCTCTGATTGGGCATCTCAGTGTTCAAATGTTAATGGGAAATTTCAGATTAAGAAATAAAAAGTGATTCAATATAACGAAGCTAACTTACTAAATGAATTTAGTGCTATATACAATTTATCAAGTCATCTCTGTTAACATTTAATTCTACCACTATTCGATTGCTACTCTAGTGTATTTTTTTTAAGAAAGAAAAATTCTCTGGTATTATGCAAATGTAATAAACACGCGTTGTTCCCATCTGTAGCAGGGCTGATGTGGATGAGAAGAGACAACAGATTTTCGCAAAAATATTTCATAACTGCACAAATTCCGAAATTATTTAACTTGAATGCTCTTCAGTAATTGAATTAATTTAGTTGCTACGCGAAGAGACCTGAAAATTTGGCGGACTCGTCTTGAGACACAATAGATTACAAATATTTCTACGTTTGTGTTACTACTGCAATTGTCCCATAGCTATTTTGACACGTATTGGTGGACGTTTAGCCAACACTAAACTGGCAATAAAATGCAAGCCCAATCACGTTGTTACAGGCTCTGTGGTAGCTTGTCAGACTATGAGGAAACTCTTTAATGTGGGGAAAATGAGTAAATAGTTTCACGTAAGTCAGCCATTAACGAAATAAATGTTACAGCCATGCAGCTACAGAAAAAACAAACAATTCTGCAATAATTTCTCTATAAAACACTCTTCCTATAANTGCAGCTACAGAAAAAACAAACAATTCTGCAATAATTTCTCTATAAAACACTCTTCCTATAAATAAGCTGAAATGTACTTCCGTAACACATCGGGTCTATACCCCAGTGTCGCCAAAGTAGCGCTGCTATGAGAAGTTATTTGCCATTGAAGACCGAACACTCATGAAAATAGCGTTAATGTTTCGCAACTTAAAAGAAATATTACTATCGCCCCTCCCTTCCCTCCTCCCACGCGTTATCTTTAAATAAACTTAGTATCTCATAATTACATACAAACAGTCTGCTTATAATATTGAGCCAATAGGAAAAGTTGCATAAGTAAGGTTGTCTTGTCCTATGTAATATGGACTAATAGGACGGGGCCTCGGTGGCTGAGCTGTTAGCCTTCTCGCCTCCCAACAAGGTGAACCGGGTTCAATCCCCAGCCGGGTATCTCCCGTATTTTTGCATGTGGGAATCGTGCCAGACAATGCCGCTGCTCAGCGGGGCTTCTCTGGGATCTCCCGTTTCCTCCACCCTTTCATTCCAGCGCTGCTTCATACTCACCTCAATCGCCCTCATCGGCTATCAAAACCTCGCTTTTAAGAGCCGCCCAAATCTCTTTACTCACTCACTCACTAATAGGACAGTGTTGGCTGTATGTACAGAAACCAGCATATTGTGCCAACCTCGGTGTTAAGTTGGCCGCCTGGTTGAAGGAATTTTGCACGTCTGAGTTCTAAAAGGCTCATCAACTCCCTCATCGCCTCTACGCGCAAAGCACTGAACTGGCGTGCAGTCTTGCCGTCGATAACGCGCTTCTATGAGACTTTCAGCAAAGTCCCTACCATTTTATGACGTAACAATAAAACTAAGTGTTTGATGCACGTTCATATTCCTTTACTAATGTTTTGTACCGGAATGTTTATACCTAAAAATACCTGTGAAAACACCCGTTTGAGCCATTTTCACTATCACAAAAACATGCTTTAGAGAGACGGAGGAACTGAAAAACGTGTACAGGCGCGTAAATTTCTTAAATGTTACTCATAAGCAGACCTCACTCAGACACGTTAGACGGTTTTTTTAATCAATCGTTCTCTGCTGNATTTCTTAAATGTTACTCATAAGCAGACCTCACTCAGACACGTTAGACGGTTTTTTTAATCAATCGTTCTCTGCTGGAGCTCTGCACACCGTTCGACGGCCTACCCAGATGGCTACCTTAGCCCTGAATCATAAATTATGCTGAAACGCTGAATAAACAGCATCTCTTTCATAGCCTCGAGGCCAAGATGGTGTAGCGGATAAGGCGCTCGCCTACCACCAAGGAGAAACGGGTTCGGTTTCCAACTGGGGTGCTCCCTTATTCTTCTAATGGGAATCGTATCGAACGATGCCGCTGGTCAGCGGGTTTTCTCGAGGATTCCCCGTTTCCCCCGCCCCTGCACTCCAACGCTTCTTCATACTCACCTCGTTTCAGCCTCATCGGATCTGAGGACCCAAGTGTTGTTAATAGCCGCCCAAATCTTTCCAATACACTCTTTCATCACTGAAAATATCTTCACTGACACTGGCCGGCCTCCCGTGCCGCAGTCNCCCAAATCTTTCCAATACACTCTTTCATCACTGAAAATATCTTCACTGACACTGGCCGGCCTCCCGTGCCGCAGTCAGTTGGTGCGCCGCCGGTTTGGGGTGCGGGAGGTTCTGGGTTCGAATCCCAGGTAAGGCATTTGTGTTAGTTTAAGTTGGTCATAAGTTAGTTTGTAAGCCGTCCCCTCATAAGCCTTCAGGCATAACACTGGGGGACGGTAATAATACCTTTCCAATCCATTCCAATCCACCGACACTCCTACACGCACGAGGACCTGAAATGTGAATAAATTACAATAGGCTAAACTATATATAGGCTGTTCACGGTTACTTCAGACTTTTCTGAAGCCCAGCTAAAGTTCTACTTCAAGACTGTTCCTCCACCTCACGCAAACAAAGCTAGAAAATTACACCAAAAGGGACACCGCAACGAATTCGTGCGCACTCAGTGTAATATTGATTTCCATATGAGTTATTTCTTACTAGGCATTACCAACACACCTTTTTTCNATTCGTGCGCACTCAGTGTAATATTGATTTCCATATGAGTTATTTCTTACTAGGCATTACCAACACACCTTTTTTTCTCCCTGTATTTATTCGTATTAATCATTACTGAAATATTATATGTTATGAACAGAATATAAGTAAAAATTCAATTGAACTAAAAATAATGTACTCTAATACTAACACAAGTANATTATATGTTATGAACAGAATATAAGTAAAAATTCAATTGAACTAAAAATAATGTACTCTAATACTAACACAAGTACAAAACGCTTGATATGAGTGAAATTTTTATAAACTACCAAACACGTCATACATAGGGTGGGTTTGATTTAAAAAGTTTGAAGAAATCGCGAATAGACTGTAGTCCTTATTGACACCATTACAGAGCACTTGAGGACACAGAGGTGGAACAGCCGCTTGTGCCGCGAACTCAAGCCGCGCACGCCAGCAAAATGGCGTCACTAGCCAGCAACATGTTTGAGCGCTGTTCGCCGATCAGCGTCTGGTAACCTACTCGCCAGCCGAGAGCCCAGCTAGGGGTGGTTCTACTCAGGTTAGGAACAAAACGAGTCTTCTTATGGGAGAGTTTGGCATAGGGAAAATTCCCGCTGCTAGGTGTGCAGTGTTCCAAAGAGGTAGCTTTCAAATAAAATGTTAATCTACGTGAATAATAAAAGGGAAATAATTTACTTAGTTACAAAGTTATTTTGTATTTTATTTATGTTTATTGCAATTATCCTGATTTTTTTTACGTAGAAAATATAGCAACATCTTATATACATAAGACACTAGCGCTTACCTAGTGGCGAATATGTTTGGTTGCTAAACTTTTAACATTGATCTTCCCAACCTGAGTAGGAATAACCTTAACCCAGCTAACAGGGAGCGTTTCGCATCATGTACGTAGTTGCCATTCATAGACAAGGCCCGGTCCCAAAGCCTCGCGCAGCCAATCAGAGAATGGGAACGGACACATCAAAGGAACCGCCACGACGTTTCGTCCCTGTGTGCTTATGTACTCGGTGATAACACTGCGCTAGACTCCGCTATCCTGTACACAATGGAGAAGAGCTCAGTTGCTCATGTCTGCCGCCACAGTCAGAACTCACGCTCCCGTACACAAAAAGAAAGTATCCGAGATATACGCTTACCATTGGCTCACGGGCCGCGGTGGTGTAGTGGTTAAACAACTCGCCTCTCACCCAGGTGAGCCGGGTTCGATTCCCGGCGGTGTCGCTCCCGGATTTTCTCAAGTGGGAATCGTGCCGGACGACGCCACTAGTCGGCGAATTTTCTCGGTGATCTCCCGTTTCCCCCCACCTTTTCATTCCGGCGCTGCTCCATACTCACCTGGTTTCACCCTCATTGCCTATCACGACCTCGATGTTAATAAGTCGCCCAAAACTCTCCACTCCACTGCACTCCGCCATTGACGGAGAAATCTTCCGCGGATGTCAGACGAGTGGAGGTCTAACAATGAAACAGATGAAGCTGACATCATGGGTAGCGTGTTACTGAAATACTGCGCGAAATGTTAAACACATTATATGCGCGGAACACCCCACCGCAAGCGGTACTCTGTAAAATGGGAAGTGCAGTTAGTTACCGAAGAGACCGGCGAGGTGTGAGAACCCATTAAATTTTATGCCCGCCGTTTGTTTACATGTCGCGAGTAATTAACGAGGTTATTGACAGCTGAATGAAAGTTGATGCGAAAACTCGCGTGCACGCGTCGGTATAATGTGTGCTCGCGTTTTTTGTGTGGCTTCGCTTCTGTGTTAAAATTTAATTACCGAACAAATTTATGGTTATGCTAACACTCGTGACAGTAATTCGTGAGTGAGTGGGTGACCTAGATTTATGGTGAACGATCGCTCGTACTTTCCGTGTATCATATCGTCGGCATCTTGAATTGTTTCACTGTGCGCGCAGTACACAAATCTGTATGTATAGTGGGATTTGTAGGGGACAGAAAATGTTTACATTTTCATTCCATAACAGGGTAGACTTTATACACTGAGAGAAATGTGTTAGAGCCAACAATACATGTGTTTGAATATGGCCAAACAAACGTATGTAGTTGATTAAAACTAATATTTGGTTGTCGTGCGGATTTTGATTGCAGAACTAAACGGTTTGGTCAGTTCAAGTGTATATTTTGTTAGTTGAACGAAATCTGTTTTGTTGCATTTCAGATATTGTTTGGTCAACAAAATATTTTGTTAGAGGAACTACTTATTTGTTTGGTCATACAAACAAATATTTTGTTGGTTCAAACAAATCTTTCTGTCAGTGTACATGTCCACATATGAATTGTTTTTTTCGATAGGATCACTGGCTATTAGGCAACCGCTAGGGGCCTTATCTAAAGTATTCATTCGTATTCGAACAGCCCATCATACTGATTGAACTTCAGGCGCCCCGGAGAATATGAGAAAACAAGGGACTGTGCCATCTCTACTCGTCTTTCTTTACCCACTAATAAAGAGCATAGTTCATACCTATAGTCCGTCCGCGTTTTTCACACTTTTTGAATGAAACCTTTGAAAAATCTTCCCATGTATGAAGTGTTTGGTTCTTTCCTAAGTATGCCATGTATCACAAGCCTTTTATACTTGTGTTCATAAAAGGCCTTTTGTATAGATAAATTGAAATGTTATTTTCGTTTTATCTATAAATTATAGTGATTCATTTATAATTAATATGAATAATAATAGTGAGAAAAGAAGTGTGTTGGTAACGCCTACTAATAAATAGTTCTCACGCAAAATGTTATTACGACTGAGTGCGTACGAATGCGGTGCGTTGTCCTTCGGTGCAATTTTCCAGACTTAGTTTGCACGAAACGGAGGAATATACTGGGAGTAGAAATTTAGCAGGACTTCAGAAAAGTGTGAAGTAACCGTGAATTGATTATATCTGTCTCTTGGAGCATTTTCTATTAATGCATGTAAAATTTTTGAATTATTACCTGTCGAAAGAGTTTTTATGGTGTCTATGCCATTTCCCCCCTTTCTCTTTGTAATTATAGGTTAACTATTGGTAGACCCAGGCAGTTAGCCATAGCCCCAAACAGTAATAATGACCCCAAACCGCGGTCATGGCTTCCCGATCCCTCTCTGCCGTGAAGCATGCCTCCTCGCATGGATTTTCTTCCCTTAAGGCATATGGCGCTTAGCCCTGAGACGCAAATAGCTCCCGTACTTACCTCGGGCGCACACCTAACACTTATAATTGGGGAAGGTTAGGGGAAAAAAACGAGTGAACTGCGGTTTGGATATGCTTGAACATCAAATGCGCATTCGCAAACGAGATTCTTATATGTACTGGCCTTGTTCGTGTGATCGGGAGCGGGCGAGCTTGGAAATCCGTAGACGAATTAGTAACACTGCCTGACCAAATGTGCAAAATTTAAATTTGTACTTTGCAAGAAAACATTTATTTAATTTGCCTATAGGAATTGCAGTATTGCATATCTAGTTCACGTTCACTACACAGTGGCTTCTCCGCTGACAACTTTATCGTGACTATCATTACACAAATACTACTACAAATGATCAGAACCAGTGACAAAAGTTTAACTTTTAATTGGGTTTAAATGAGGTAGGATAGTTGAAATTAAAATGTCCCAGCATTATAAATAACAACAAATTTATACACACATATATATATATGTATGGCAACCTGGAAATATGTTTCTCCTCTACCCAACAAAAAAACGAAACCCAATTTTCTATAGAGCTAGTAGCCCCACGAAAATGAGGTCACGCAAGAGAAACAACTACAGCCGATATGAACAATGAAAAGTGAATTTTTCTTTTTAACGATAGGTAGTGTAATACGTCATTTTCACTACATGAATGTTCGCCTACGAAATTGACCTTTCGGAATTTCTTCGTACACAAACGTTCGAGTGGTTTATCACGCATAGGCATTCCGGACGACTCTCAGTCGATAGTAAACCTACAAGAAAACAAGGACGAAANCCGGACGACTCTCAGTCGATAGTAAACCTACAAGAAAACAAGGACGAAATCCCGTGCCACCATGTAGAGGGTAAATATGGCTATCCAGCAGCCAACGAATTAAAAAAAGTTCACCCAGAAAGGAATCTGAATCCTTGATTCATTTGACATAAGGCGACAGCGGCGCAGAGAAAGCGACTCGCGGGGAATTTTATGAAAATGTAATTTTGTCGGTGGAGGATCCGGCGCGCTAGGGGGATGGTTGACCGTCCACATGGTTGTGAAAGGGGGTGGGTAGGAAGTGGGAACGCCACACAGACGGGGGGGGGCTGGCATAAGGGCCAGCAGCCCCTTGGGAAATCAGAAAAGCATCGAGTAGCCCCGCGGCGGGGCTGGATGAGTATGGGGTGAGTAGTACAGTTCGAGAGAGGGGTGGTGTGAGTCGGGGTACAGGGGGTTTGGGACGACAGCATCCAATTAATTAACACGAACGCGTAGGTTTGGCAGGGGGGATAGTTGTTACGGCCGGTGACGCTGCACACTTTATGGCTTTAAAAGTTGTTTGCTTAGATTAAGCGCCGGCGTTGTTCTGCGGGACATGGCGACGTGTAGGAACACCTGCCGTCGTGCAGTAACGAGGTGTGTAGCTCGCCGGAAGTTAATAGCGCGCTTTCCAAGTCAAGTTTAAAAACAAAAGCAACGCCCGTAACTGATTACAACTAATATTAAACCCCTTACTGAAGTGCTTAAGGAATGCCGGCAAGGAGTTAAGAAAGCTGGTAATTATGTAACGTCTTATTACGTGTAGAAAATAATTTATTTCTGTTTTACAGTCAGAATAAGCAATCGCATACTAGAAACACACGCATAGCCTCAAACACTCTCAGAGTAATTTTTATTAAACTGACACATACCCTTAATTACTTTTAGCAAGAGAAACACTAACGACATGTCGCATTTAAAATGTAGAGTTCCTCTGATAGATAAATAGTCTATACACATATTTGCCAGTACCGTTGATTTCCTTTGATTTTGTTTGTAATGCTCTTCTTCAAAGTGTCCACGTGTGTGTAATGCACAATCCATTGCTTCAAATAATCGCAAAAATAAAAACTTCTCATGTTAAATACATAACATAAAAATGCCCCAACCTTCCTCCTTAAAAGAGGGCCACTAGGCAAAAAAGGCCAATCGCCCAAGGCAAGAGACTGCAATCCATCACATGGTCTGTCATATCAACTCACCCCAGACTATCACTATAATTACAAGGGAAAACAACATCTTAGAACGTAATTTAAAAAGTCCACCCCAAAACAACTCAAAACATTAAGAAGAACAAGTAACACACTCAACTGACAAGATAAGAAAATCTAAAGTACACTAGAATGCAGATACAACAAAAACACGGTCAGGTTACCATTACATTTCCTTGCATCTAAGATATGTGTATCGTATTTAGTTTCCGTGCTGAAACATGAGCCTTCTTGACTACAAACCCATTGGAAGGATCCTCCGAGCTTACAGTTGACGGGTGAAAAGGCGTTGACTTTAAACAGGCCATCATATGCCAAAGATAACTTTGCAGAAATAAAATCCACTTTCTTGCTCTGAGTTACCCTTCTACGAACTACAAGGTCACCCACTTTATGAGTACAAGGAATCCTGTTTTTATTATATTCATCCGAAATATTCTTGAAGGTTTGTAGAAGAGCATGATTAGCTTCCCTCCAGATGTCATGGATGTTGGCATTTTGCTCCGATAATCCCGATAAGTAAACTCCCCAAAGAGAATGTAAAGGGCGCGGGATCTCACAACCTAACAGCACCATTGCATGTGTTTTCCCAGTGGCATCATGTGGGACAGAGTTTAAAGCAATATTTAACAATGCGATCTGTTCATCCCACCTCCTCTGTTTATTATGATGGTAAATAGTTAACGCACCTTTATCGACTTGCTTAGTCGCGCAAAAAGGTTTGTGCAGGGGTAGTACGGACTGGAGTTAACTTGTTTAACTCCCCAACTAAATCAAAGGTCTTGGATGACCTTCCCCGTAAAGTACAAAGTTTTGTCTGAAATCAAAACCTCAGGACTCCCAAAATTACTTAACGCTTAGTTTTCCATCCTCCCACAGGCACGCTATGCCTCCATATCTCTAATGGGCAACAATATGCAAAACCTGGAGAAGCCCTCAACTGACACCAACAAACAGTTATTGCCCTTACTAGAACGAGGAAAGGGACCGAAAACATCAATATACTAGCGTTGCCATGGTTTTTCTGGCGTTTCCATAGAATACAACCTTACCTTACTATTCAGAGGCTGTTTGGCGCATTGGCATTCATGGCAACTTTAAATGTATTCACTAATCGTTGCGTGCATGTTTCGCCAAAAAAACCTTTTTCAAATTTTCAGTTCTGTTTTCCTCTTGCCCATATGCGCTCCTACAGAGGAGCCATGGAAATACCACAAGATCATTGGTCTAAGAGGCTTAGGAACCCACATGAACCTTTCCCCCTTCTTTCCTACACAATACAACACTCCCTTAACAACTTTATAATTCTGTACCTGACCACTGCCTACGTTCTCTACAAGATATTTACATTCAGCATCCTCGTCCTGCCACTTTCTTACATTCACAAATGATTCAGGGATCAGATGCAAAGCATTACACAAGGCTTCTACCCCAGTATCATCAGGGACTTTAGGGGGCACAACAAACTCAGAGGGATCGTATATGCGCGATAAAGCATCAGTGACACAATTGGTCTTCCCCTGCACATTAATGATGTTAAACCTAAATCAGGTATGCCGTATTACCCACCCTCCCAGCTTTCCCAATTGACGAGGATATGAGAACAGCCAAGTGCCTGGTTTTCAGTAATGAGATCAAACTCGGCATGTTCAAGGAAGAGCGCAAACTTTTCAACTCCAAAAATACATGCTAGTGCCTCCTTCTCATACATGCTATATCCCTGCTCTGTAAGAGATAAAGACCTACTCGCGTAAGCAATTGGCTTAAGTTTACCCTGCTTTCCTTGCAACAGTTCGAACGATCAATTTATCTTACGCGCTTTTAATTATTCACGTACTTGATTTTTATTTTTATTTTTATTTTTACATACGAGGATTATTCGGAAAGTAAGGTCCAATTTCGTGTAAAACATAAACCATCAAAGATTTTCTTCAAAAAACTTTTTTTTATTTTATTTCTTACATGTTTCTCTATTTTTCTACATAGTTTCCATATTTGTTTAAACATTTGTCAAAAAGTTCTACAAGCTTTTGTATGCCTAAGCCATAGACGTCTGACGCCTGTGAGGATAACCAGTCTGTAACTGCTTATTTCACGTCTCGTCCCCTGCGACAATCTTCTCTAAAAATTGATCACCTTCCTTATGATATCGGTCCAAAAAATCAAGAGCACAAGCAATTCTTTTCATTTGGTGTTCCTCAGTAAGCAGCCTGGGAACCCAACGTGAGAACAATTTGTGAAATTGCAAATTTTCAGAGACAATTTTGTGCAAAGTTGTTCTACCCACATTCGGAAATTCCAATGCTAAAGTTGAAATTGTGAATTGCCGGTCTTCACGAATATTTTCGTCCACGGCTTTGAACAAATCTTCTGTGATCACTGATGGTCGGTCTGATCGCGGTTCACCATGGACATTTTCCCGTCCGCCCTTGAAAGTTCTCACCCACTTACGCACTTTGCTGTCACTCATCGCATTGGGGCCATACACTTGACTTATCTGTCGATGAACTTCCGCTGCTGAAACGTTCCTTGCTGTCAAAAACCGAATCACTGACCGTGTTTCACAGTCGGCGGGTTGATCAATTGTTTTAAACATTTTGAACTGGCACTGTAAACAGCACACTGCAACAATACCAATGCAAATGGCGTTGTTTGACGAGCAAGGCATGCCGGGAGTCGGTGCGCATGAGCGTTACAATGTTCGCGCGACATTCGATTAGCTACGGCGATTCGGACCTTACTTTCCGAACAACCCTCGTAGAAAATGCTTGACCAGACCAACAAAACATTCGTTAATAACATGTGTGGGTGGTAATTACATGACGGTAACTACTTAATTCATTGGATGAGGTTAAAAAGTAGCAGCGAAAATCACAGGGGAAAATAGCAGTTCAGCCTGCAGCACTGCACGTAGGCCGAGCGCTTCTGGCTTAACCTCCTACAGCAATATGCGCTCCTAATACTAAGTC
>NQII01001809.1:0-55227 GCA_002778355.1 Clitarchus hookeri
GAATGGTATAAACTCATTCTTGTAGTAGCCAACAACAGTTTTCATTTCAGTTTTATTATCTTATTATTTTAAGTTTGTATATGTGTGTTTCTATAAATACATGACGAGTCGTTATGTACGCCAACCCAGAGTGAGCATAATCATCAGGAAAAATAAATAGGGAAACTCATACCCGACTTAGGGTCTGCAGTGCTTTCAGAGGATGGTAGACGCCCCAGAATGTGGAGAGTGGTAATGTGTTATGCAACGATAAATTGGAAATAACTTTCGATTAAGCGACGAAAATTATCGTACGGGCAAATGGTTACANGCAACGATAAATTGGAAATAACTTTCGATTAAGCGACGAAAATTATCGTACGGGCAAATGGTTACAAGGTAGGTTACCACAGAAAACGGTGTTACTGATAATACACACCTTCATACGTTAAATAGAGGTTGTTCCCCGCCTGTTGCTTAGAACTTTGTAGCCCTCCGTTAGAAGCAATTTGACATGGCATTTTAGTAATCAGTTTGCAATGATCAATAAAACAAGTTCGCCTTGGTAGTATCCACCAATCCCGACCGTCACCTCAAGTATCATATGTTTAGTAGGAAAGTAGAGTAGGGGTTGGCTGAGTGGCAGGCAGACTGTACCACGGTCGTGCATTTGTGAAGATGGGCGGCTCGAACCTCGAGCATATGCTGTAACAATGTAAACACTTTGCTTTTCAAATGATACTGACGTTAGTTTTCGTTCGACCAACCAACTACTACCACCATTTACTATAGTCTATTCGCGGTTTCTTTACACCTTTTTTTAAACAAACCTTTGAAAAATCACCCCATGTATGAGGTATTCGGTTGTTTCCTAAATATGTCACGTATTGTAATATTTTTACACTTCTGTTAACGTAAAAGTATCTTATTTTTGTTCATTTTAACAATGACTTATATTTTACCTATACTTCAATTATAAAGTTTATTTTATATTTCATATGAATAAAAAAGGTCAATAATTGGCGGGTTGATATTGCATAGTAATAAACAGTTCTTGTGTTAAATATTTGAAAGTTAATGCGCATAAATGCGGTGGGCTGACCTCTCATGCAACTTTCTATACTTAGTTAATCTTTTTTACACGAGATGGAGGCATAACTTGAGATAGAACTTTAGCAGGGCTTCAGAAAAGTGGGAAGTGACCGTGAATGGACTACAACAGGCCATTCCGCTGCCTTAGGACAATGACATGGGCCAGGAGGTTGGTCGACACGCCATACGCGCCAGCAATGCAGGCTGCTTACCTTCCAGGCTATCAATAATCTGCTTTCCAACTAAACTTGGGATTCCTGATGTGACGGTCGGTATGGTCCATACCNACCTTCCAGGCTATCAATAATCTGCTTTCCAACTAAACTTGGGATTCCTGATGTGACGGTCGGTATGGTCCATACCGTATAAGAAGGCCACTTTCTGACAGTCAGTGAGTGGCAACTTGACTTATACGAAACAAACNATCCCTGAGAAAACCCGCTGACCAGTGGCACCGTCCGACACGATTCCCACATGCGAAAATCCGGGAGTGACCCCGTTGGGAATCGAGCCAGGTTCGCCTAGGTGGGAGACGAATAGTCTGACCAATACACCACCGCGGCCTCCTGAAATGGTGACCAGAAGATTTATGGGGTTACGGGGAGGGAATTGTTATCAAAGATTAACTTCAGTCGTTCCCCGTCAGTGAACGANATCCCTGAGAAAACCCGCTGACCAGTGGCACCGTCCGACACGATTCCCACATGCGAAAATCCGGGAGTGACCCCGCTGGGAATCGAACCAGGTTCACCTAGGTGGGAGACGAATAGTCTGACCAATACACCACCGCGGCCTCCTGAAATGGTAACCAGAAGATTTATGGGGTTACGGGGAGGGAATTGTTATCAAAGATTAACTTCAGTCGTTCCCCGTCAGTGAACGAAATACATTATACTGCATCTGATAAATGGCTGCAGAATAACCGTATGTCCTTTTCTGGGACAGGTTTATGTCCGTCGGCGCCATTATTCTCTAAGGATTCGCGTGACTTGAAGAGCAGCACGCCACAACGACGGACTTCAAGAGCGAAATCGATTCCGTGGCTTTCTGAACTGTCTTTCTGTTGGCGTAGGCATTCCAGGCCTCAAGATATGCAATAAACTGAAGTCTCGAGACTGGTCAAGAATGACAATTGCAACTGTCAATGAAATAACTCTTTGAGGATCAAAGTGTAAACACGAAATGAACAGCCTGTTCACGGTTATTTGAGCACATTTGAAATCAACCTCTGAGAAATGTCACTGCCTCTACGTGCATTTGTTTTAACGGGCAGACTGACTGGCGTGCGCCCAGTAAAGTTGATAACGACAAGACGAAGGAAAAAATAGTTCCATATCTTAGTTCCATATGAATTGTGTAAGGTAAACATTTCTAAACACTGAAATTATTACTTTTGCTTTTTGTTTTACTTGTGTACATAAGTGTAAGAATAAACAAATTTGTAAAATATTAAATTTTCTAATATGTTAACAGTTTCAAATGAACAACGCATGAATACAGTAATCAGGCTCATGGCGTTAATAATTTTACATAAGGCGGAAGAATACACAATGTGCGTACAAGTAGATCTTAAGCAGGGCTTTCAAAAATGCTTGGTTTACCGTGAACAGGCTATAATGAAGTCAGGTTAAATCAGTATTAACTTGAGAACATCGTAGACTTTGTAAAACACAAACATACTAACATATAATTCAGGATTGACTGTTAATACAACATGAATAGTTTTTCCTTAAAATGTAGGGATCTACTAAGAATGTATTTCTATAATTCGGCCGTTACATGCATGGAAAGGGGTAAAATGGAATTATGCGGATATCTCCAGCGTCTCTTAAATAGAATGAAATATCGTTATATAATTTTATAATACTACAAGAACAAGGGATTCAAAATAATCATCCCTTGAGGTGATGAAAAAAAGGAACATAACTTCGGATTCGTGAAATATACTGCCCGGAAATTTTCATCCACAACCAAAATTACCGTTAGTCGCCCCGGACCCCCACCCGTGTCTCGCGCATGCGTGGTGTTTACTCAAGGTCCTGCTCGCACTGTAGTCGTACACACGATCTAATGAGATCACATTTATTTCAATAGTGTAATTAGTCACGAAGTTGTTATGGATCACTCTGCAAACGGCACATCGCCGTTTCCGTCCTCATACCGCTCTGTGAAGGTCTGATTTCAGAAACGTATTCACGTCAAAAAAAACTTCCAGGAAATCCAACCGGTTCGAACATATAACTGGCGCCTACTGACTACCAAGCCCCACAGTGAATCTTCATTGGTCACGAGCTCTATATTGGAGGATCGCTCAGTTGCGAGTAAAGTAGAAAGCCAGCATACACTCCATCAATAGCAACGTTCCAGATATTTGTAGTGGTGCTAGTGAAAGTGCATATATGTGACGCGACTCCGGGCGAAGCTGTAAATGAGACTTGGAGCGGACGAACGAATGCTGCTGCGCTGACCAATGAGAGTCGAGCATCTGTGACCTCGCCTGGCTTCCACAGATGACAAGGCTGCCAACACACAGGCGACGTCCTGTCGCCGCGACGCCGTGATTTCCCTCTCTTCTCCCTTCCTACGCCGGTTCGCGGAACAGCAAAGATGTCCGCTGACATTCTGACGGCAAAGAGCGAGTCGCCACAGAAATTGCGCCAACTTCCTCCGTATGGTTTTTTTTTACTCGCCGGAGAGGAAAATAATTACATCATATCCGTGCTGGACGTTGTTCAACTTCTACGCGACACGTAAAGTCAGTGCAAATATAAGACATTTGCGGTTTTTATGTAGTTTAAGAACACTGTGAACTCTTCAGCATGATATTCAATGTAAAACGATGATATATACAAAATCCACAAAGTGGTTTTGTAGTGTTAGATATTCTGTGTAAACATGAACTCTCTGCGCATTTTTTCTATTTGCAATTTTGATTATATAAATTTTATATTGCATAAACATCACTTATATATGAGATGTAAACAACATAACTTAAACACGTAAAAATTGATGAATTATAAACACGTATCCAATAAAATATTTAAAAACTTCTAAAACCTTCCTTGCCTTTTTCTTAGAAATATGACTTTAGAAAATGCCTCACTTTTGCACTGGCACTATGAAATAATAAAAGAAGAGGAGCTAAAAAGACATTAATATGTAATAAAATGTGCATGATCACATTACAAAATTAGAATTTCATTCTTTTTTGTAACACAAAAATTAAATAAACTAAATTATCAACAATTAATTAAGGAAGGAAAGAGAATTGTATCAAGATAATTAATTAATTATATGAAACGCCTGGTCAAATTTGTTATCATTCTAAGAAAATATAATCATAAAAATATAATCGAAAATTTAAATAACAGACGAACATTACAAAATGCGAACTTTTCTTATTATTTGCAATTTAAAGAATGGTATAAACTCATTCTTGTAGTAGCCAACAACAGTTTTCATTTCAGTTTTATTATCTTATTATTTTAAGTTAGTATATGTGTGTTTCTATAAATACATGACGAGTAGTTATGTACGCCAACCCAGAGTGAGCATAATCATCAGGAAAAATAAATAGGGAAACTCATACCCGACTTAGGGTCTACAGTGTTTTCAGGGGATGGTAGACGCCCCAGAAAGTGGAGAGAGGGAATGTGTTATGCAACGATAAATTGGAAATAACTTTCGATTAAGCGACGAAAATTATCGTACGGGCAAATGGTTACAAGGTAGGTTGCCACAGAAAACGGTGTTACTGATAATACACACCTTCATACGTTAAATAGAGGTTGTTCCCCGCCTGTTGCTTAGAACTTTGTAGCCCTCCGTTAGAAGCAATTTGACATGGCATTTTAGTAATCAGTTTGCAATGACCAATAAAACAAGTTCGCCTTGGTAGTATCCACCAATCCCGACCGTTACCTCAAGTATCATATATTTAGTAGGAAAGTAGAGTAGGGGTTGGCTGAGTGGCAGGCAGACTGTACCACGGTCGTGCATTTGTGAAGATGGGCGGCTCGAACCTCGAGCATATGCTGTAACAATGTAAACACTTTGCTTTTCAAATGATACTGACGTTAGTTTTCGTTCGACCAACCAACTACTACCACCATTTACTATAGTCTAGTCGCTGTTTCTTTACACCTTTTTTTAAACAAACCTTTGAAAAATCACCCCATGTATGAGGTATTCGGTTGTTTCCTAAATATGTCACGTTTTGTAATCGTTTTACACTTCTGTTAACGTAAAAGCATCTCATTTATATTCATTTTAACAATGACTTATATTTTACCTATACTTCAATTATAAAGTTTATTTTATATTTCATATGAATAAAAAAGGTCAATAATTGGCGGGTTGATATTGCATAGTAATAAACAGTTCTTGTGTTAAATATTTGACAGTTAATGCGCATAAATGCGGTGGGCTGACTTCTCATGCAATTTTCTATACTTAGTTAATCTTTTTTACACGAGATGGAGGCATAACTTGAGATAGAACTTTAGCAGGGCTTCAGAAAAGTGGGAAGTGACCGTGAATGGACTACAACAGGCCATTCCGCTGCATTAGAACAATGACATGGGCCAGGAGGTCGGTCGACACGCCATACGCGCCAGCAATGCAGGCTGCTTAACCTTCCAGGCTATCAATAATCTGCTTTCCAACTAAACTTGGGATTCCTGATGTGACGGTCGGTATGGTCCATACCGTATAAGAAGGCCACTTTCTGACAGTCAGTGAGTGGCAACTTGACTTATACGAAACAAACAAAGCGCTATTTACAAAATCCTGTATCAACTGATGCACGAACGAACAAAAGTTAAAATTACGTTGGCTATTCTGAGTGCACTGCCGATGCGCATCGGAAAAGCAGAAAATACGCGTATAAGAAAGAGTTCGTGGATTAATTAATACATTTTATTTTACGAGGTCACAAAACAATGGTTGTTAGTGTTAAAAATTAAACTTAGTGATAATGTTGTTATGTTTAGGTGATCAAAATGAAATGTACAATATAACGATACGACGTGGAAAAGTTTTCTGAAGCTGTGCTAACTACAGAAAGATTTTTCACGTCGTATCATCCATCTCGAACATTGCTTTCAACACGTCCATTATATTAATTCCAAAAGCATACAGAAATATTGCATAATATTGTTGAATAATTTTTTNGCTGTCAAAAAGTGGCCTCCTTATATGGTACAGAATGCATCAGATTCTACCAAGGCAACCTTTTATTTGTTATTTATTGTGCATTTTGATTAACATGTGATGTCAGATGGTTCCAAGTGGAGGGTTACGACGCTATAAGCAGAAGCAGGGTGTCAACCTCTACTTAATGTACGAAGGCGTGCACTCTTCGTTACACCGTTCTCTGGTAATATACTTTGTATTCATTTGCCTATATGTTACTATTCGTTGCTTAATCGCAAGTAATTTATAATTTATCGTTGCATAACACATTTCCATTCACCACTTTCTGGGGCGTCTACCACTCTCCGAAATATCTGTAGTCCCTTAATCGTGTATATGTTTTCCTGTTTATTTTTCCAAGGAATTCCGTTCACACAAGATTAGCATACATTAACGATTTAGACTGTATAAGTATGTATTTTTGACACGTGATTATGCAAAACATTTGAAATCAAATTTTTTTTTTCTGCTTCCTGGAAATTACGTTATGAATAAGTCTAAAAGTTTAACATTGTTGTGAAAAATTTGAAAGTATTCTATTTTTGTTGTCGAACATTCCTACAGTTATGGTCATTTACACAAGATGTTCCGTCTTGTGAGCATACTGTAATTTTCATATTATTATTTTTAATTTTATAAGATATACGATACTCTGTTGTGAACTATACGTTTTCCATAATTACCTGTCAAAAACACAATTTTGCTAAGTTGATTTTTTTTAATAAGAAATACTAAAAAAATCATTAAATTGAATTAAGCCCATAAAAAACTCATATTGGGCAATTTAAAGACAGCAGCGGAAAATACCAGGTTTTAAAATATTACACAACTTTTAAGTTATAAAATATAATCGATTTATTTTTAAATTTTACAGTAATATCTAATTTAACCTACTGTATTTAATTTCTATATTCCCTTCAAATGTTTGTTCATAAACCACAAAATTTATTACTAGTATTCCTCTGAATTGCACACAAATTGTGCAAGGGAAAATCATATCATATTATCATAGCACATCATATCTAAAACAAGTAGATAAAGGTTCCATTAATAGGAATATAATATGTTTAAGTGTACTCCATAAGGATGTTTGAAGTTTTTATTGGAAATTATAATTTTTGGGCTACCATACATCGTATTGACCCAAAACAAGTGACTGTCCCACGTTTAAACAACTTGAAAAATAGATGTGTTGAAAATATTTTAAAAGTAACACCAGTATTAAGAGTTAAGTTACTAGTGACAATGGCTTAAGACA
Organism: Clitarchus hookeri; assembly: GCA_002778355.1. Taxonomy (NCBI): domain Eukaryota; kingdom Metazoa; phylum Arthropoda; class Insecta; order Phasmatodea; family Phasmatidae; genus Clitarchus; species Clitarchus hookeri. The sequence goes on from NQII01001809.1 coordinate 7,523, forward strand.
AGTTTATTGAAGTCCTCCGTCAACAAATTTCTTAAGTTTGCAAAACAAGTCAGTGATTTTTTAACAAAAAATATTAAAAATATGTTTGCTTAAGTATCTACCACCCACGATGCCTTATAGTTACTTCAATACATGTTACAAAGTGTGACCCGAGCTGTATACTTAAAAAACATTTCCTTGTTCTCGAATTCGCAATAGGCATGAACATATTACTTTCACACTTTTCCTTGTGAATTTTAAATTATTCTTATTATTTGTTTTAAGTGATTTAAAGAACCACATGGAATTAAACTCTCTAGATGTAATATATAGTTTGATTAGGACGCTTTATTAGCTTACGGGTAGGTAATTATGTACGTCTTATAAGAGAATAGAAAAGAGGAGAATAAAAACATAAACACCGACAGAAGTCGTGTCCGTGTGGTGTCAAATGAAGACTACTTGCTTCTAGCATGTTTCGAAAGCGGGTAAACGNGCATGTTTCGAAAGCCGGTAAATGAGTACCAACCTAAAATTACTAACATCCCGTAGATAACACCCATTGTGCTGCACGTGCAGACCGAACTATCCTATGGTGAAATTACGGATGGTGTAGAGGAATGTTACTACGAAGGAAGAAGAAGTTTTATTCTCGTAAAATTAGTAAATTTTGAAATAATTTTCTTTTCAATGTATCTGATACGTTTACGAGTATCAATGTGTGGCGCGCGCACACATACATACATACACATACCGTAAACCGGGGCTACTTTGCACCTGCAGGGGTAACTTTGCACCCCTCAGAATTTTCGGTTTGGTGCTATTTGGCAAAGAAACAGAGGACTATAGCTAGATATTTTAAATTTTGAATGTCACACACCCCGGTAATGTTTGCTACCCTTTAACCAAATGGCACCTAAACAACTATTTTGAGTGGCCCAATGTTACCCCAACAGGTGCAAAGTAGCCCCGGTTTACGGTACTGTATATTACCGAGGAAAAGGAGAACGGTTATTTTATGGAGCTACTTCGCCCTAGAGCAGTGCCACGTAGAAAGCTCTAGTACACGCCGTTCAGAACTGTAGTGTGTAGTGCAGGTGAATATAACGAACTGGCATTGCTACGCCCTGAGGTACTTACGACCGCACCGCGGTTCCGAAGTCGACCCCGCCTCATTAGTCAAATGGCTGCTCGGTCGATTGCTCTTGAACGCTCGCAGCGAGGTTTCTCTCCAGTCTTTGCAGCCTACTCATTGTTTCCAAGCGGTATTGCTAGAGACCGTGGTTTACTGCGGGGAAAGTTGGCTTTCCTGGGATTCAACGCACTACACACATGTTCCGACAGTTCTCCATTCCTTATTGGTTGCCACGCAAGTATGAAACTACTGTCACATTTTATTAGAAGAATGGGAATTCTGAGACTCTAAATTAGAACGTTTGTGATTGGTTCGTAAAAAAACTTAGCCGAGGATAAACCTTGATCATCCAATCACAAAAGGATAAAATAGTTATAGCTAGTCTATTCGCGGTTTCTTCACATTTTTTGGATCAAACCGTTGAAAAATCACCTCATATATGACGTGTTTGGTTCTGTCCTAAATATGACATCTGTCACAAGCCTTTTATATCTCTGACAACATAAAAGTGCTTATTTTTGGATAAATTACACTTTTACTTATATTTTGTCTATAAGTTATAAAATTTCATTTACAATAAATATGAATAAAAACGGAGAGAAATAGGTGTGGTAATGCCTAGTAAGAAATAGTTCTTATGTAAAACATTATTACACCAAGTGCGCACGAATGTGATGCGTTGTCCCTTTGGCGTGAATTCTTGGAGCTTGGTTAAACTTTGTTTGCATGAGGCGAAGGAATACTCTGACACTCTGTCACAGTGCTCGGTGTAGAGAAGATATTCCACACGAGACAGGTTCACATTCTGTTCTGTAATTGAAAGGGGAAAAAATGCTTGTCCAAGAAAGAAGTCCTTTACATGCGGAAGAAGTTATTTTAAGTTGAGCTCGTTTCTTTTATTTTTTAAAAAAGATACTCTTAATAATACCAGTTACAACATACGTTATCCATTATTGTAACCTTGCAAGAGAGCAATTTATTGATAAAATTAAATTTCCGCCTATGTAACTAATTTCTTGCATCCCCTAAAATCATTAATTTACCTGCAAATTAAAATGTAAAAATATTTTTGAAATGTAACATATTTTTTGGCATTCCGCAATTTCGAGTGACTTGGGAGTATTTCAGCTTATTTTCTAAACCATCCACTTCATATAGTAATATTAAATGGATGGTATAGAAAATAATTATCCGTGTATCCTATATATCACGTACGTAACAACGAACTGAAATATAAAATCTCTCTCGTTAATGTCTGCCCCTTTCCTGCAAAGCTGAAAAACTAAATAACATTTTTGAATTCACCATCCCTGGTGATATCAAGTCAAATGAAAATAACTTATGAGAAAACAACATCATAATTCTAAACATGTAGACAAATATTTAATTCTACGTTTAGAAATACCTGTATGGTACAGTAGCTCAACGAACACACAATTAGTTCACTTTAGAGTTTATTAAATAAACTAAATTTTTTTCGCAGAAAATTTTTAAAATTAAAAGTGACGAAATATAAAGTATTTATAAGTTAAAAAATGTATTTGTCTCTTCGTAGTTTCTGCTTAGACCTAAAAAAAAGTGAGCAGACATGTTGTTGATATTATTATAAGTAGCTAATTAAGAGCGGTTAATGACCACCTCAGCAAGAAATGACCGACCTCACGTGGCGCAGTCGGTTGTTGCGCCGCCGATCTGGGGTGCGGGAGGCTCTGGGTTCGAATCCCAGGTAAGGCATGGATGTTCGTTTAAGTTAAGTCATATATTAGTTTGTAAGCCGTCCCCTGATAAGCCTTCAGGCATAACAACGGGGGACGTTAGTAAGTCAAATACAATACAAACAAGAGATCGCGATTGCAACATATATGGCTATTCCTTCAGTAGATTGCTCTTCCTACTGGAGACACTGGAATCATAAGTCTGTTTCACTCGGAGCGTGCCCTGTATATTGGGAACTGTGCCTGGAATGTCTTGAGGTATCTGTGGTGTAAGAAGGCAATCAATTTCCCTGCCAGAGAATTTCTTTCCGTTCATGATCCGGCGAATCTTAATTAGGCGGAGGGACGGGNAAGGCAATCAATTTCCCTGCCAGAGAATTTCTTTCCGTTCATGATCCGGCGAATCTTAATTAGGCGGAGGGACGGGAAATTGCCTCTTTCTCCCAGCAGCTCGCACGCAGACTGCCTCACCCCCCTCTTCTTCGTCACACACAATATTTGACAGCATGCACGCAATTAGATCGAGTACCAACTTTTCCACAGAAAATGTTTTCGTGACTTTCTTGAAAACTAATCAAGGTTGACACGAATCGAAAACGAAAGTTGATTAAAAATCCTTTTCCTCCAAGCTCGTTATTAAAACGAGCATTATAGATGTCAGAAATCGTTCACTGGTAGCTTAATACCTTAGCTAAAGCTGCATCAGAGACTTCAAACAAACTCTGATCGCTATTTTTTTACTTTTCTATTGTACCTTNAATACCTTAGCTAAAGCTGCATCAGAGACTTCAAACAAACTCTGATCGCTATTTTTTTACTTTTCTATTGTACCTTCCGCAACAGTAATACACGTCTGGGTTCCAAGTACAGTTTTCATAAACTTTTGCATGAATGTTTACTACAAATGTATGAAGTCGAATAACACTTATGAGAGAAAATTTTGACTAAAAAACCTTACTCGAACTGCATACAAACATTTGAACATATCCACACAAACGCTGTTAGCGAGATGAGAGAGAANCCTTACTCGAACTGCATACAAACATTTGAACATATCCACACAAACGCTGTTAGCGAGATGAGAGAGAAAACTTAATGCTTTAAGAGTGTTCAAGTATAAATATTTTTTGTACTTTTGAGAATGTTGATGCTTTTGCCATAGTAAACAAAATTTTTACAAAATTGCTAAATTAATTGAAAATAACTTTCAGCTATAAAGATTTTGATCTTATATCTTGTGAGAAAATCAATTTTAAGAATGTATATCATATGTATGTGTGTATACATAAAAATGTATAATTTTAGCTTAAGTGAACGCTATACAGTAGTTTCTTTGGAATTCGACATTTTGCCTTGTCTGCGATTAGCTTCTTGCTACTTTTAATGTAAATTTTATCGTATGATTTTAAATAAAACTAAGGACGAAAACATAATGAGTTAACATGAAATTTCTTTGTGCCATTCTGGTATCATTAACATTAATTCTGGTAAAACCAAACCCCTAGCGGCAACAACAACAACCAACATGTGGTACCGCCGCGAACCGAAGGCGTGCGAAGGGTTGGGTAATAAAAGGGTGCAAACCGCAAAATAGATATACACTTACGAGATCAAAAGCGTAAAATAATAATATATTTAAACATATTTATCACAAAGAGTCTAACCTCCGTTAAATATAGTTTTAATTTAGTGGTATTTTCGAAAACGAAGACTGTCTAGTAAAAATAAGAACCTGCCAGTATTTTAAAAAAAATTTTCCTAATGATATCATGTAATGGAAAATGCAACTGCGCCCCTTCACCCCCCATCCCTGTTATAGCCTATGGTTTAGGGCGAGTGGCGTGGTAACTGCATCCCTGCGGACCCTATCTCAGGCAACATACTGCCCCGTTGTTGCCACTGGGCAGTAACTTAGCGCCTGAGATGTGATCGCAGTCGTGCTGGAACTGATCATTTCGTTATTTAGTATTTTGCCGTTTGGTAGGTTTTCGCTTCAGATTCTTTCGTCAGCGCTTGTTTACCAGTCTCAAGGCGGCAGCTCTACTTGTTCCATCAAATGTATGGGTTAAAACTTTCAGTACAGGTTAGGAAACTCCCCAGAATGGTTTTACAGTGTACATTCTGTGTGGCTGGGTGAAACACGAGAATGGCCCTGCCTGTGAGGACTGCCAATGCACAAGTGAATGCTCGAGAATGTAGAGGACTGCGGATGTAGCTTGGCGCCTTCTCACAACGCGAAATGACACGGACTGCACAGATGAGAGGAATACGGGCTCCTTCTTGACGAGGATCGAACCAGAATCGCCATGGACAACTGAGGGCCCCAGATCCATAACTTGCATGGAGGTTAACTTGGAGAGCGGGTGCCAAACTGGCACACCGCCAGAAACATCGCGGATAAGGAACGATTTCTCCGAGGGTCGGGCAAGTGTTTGCTGGCCCAGCCAGCCCCATGTGACTGCTTTCACTGCCACCCTTGCTGTGTCTAAGTCCTCGCTCTCTAAACCTTCGTCCAAGACGCCAATCTTGCACGCAGGTACACGACCGCTGAAAGTGGAGCATATGGAACGACTGCGCAGAAGTGCAGGGACTAGAGTAAGGAATAATTCCATTGTAATTGACAAGTAGAAGCGACCCTATGCACACTCAGTCCTCTACAGTATATTGTTCACTATTAACTGAAGAATTTTGAATGCTCTATTAAAAATGATATTTCTGCTTCGTTGTGTACAACATTGACAAACGTAAAAATAAACAGTCTTTTGAACATCGGGACTAGGGAATTTCACTAATATTCAACCAATTCCAACTATAATAAGTAAAAAAAATTTAATTGAAAACTAGTTTTGAACATTCCCTTGATTGTCTGCAAACAGTGATGTGAATTTGATAATCAGTATTCACGTTAAAATAAATACTTTAACAGACAGGATTTTTTTTCTTCAAAACTTGATTTAAATTATCATTAACTTCTCTCCACCCCTAACCACTGGGCAGTCTTTCTGAGACTTGGCAATGTTTTACATATTTGCTTTTGTTTGTTGTTGGGAGCTTATTTGGCTACTTAAGAGGTCAGTAACAACAAGTCGCATATCGCGAAGGCGAACGGAACTGGCGCGTCTTGCGGCGACCGACTGTGCATAGGCAGCCATGAAAATAAGAGTAGAACCTACATCACCGTTACTGAGTTTTGTGTGTTGTTGGAACTAAAATTTAATCACATTTGGCAGCCATTACTACTTAACTGCTAATCCCCTAATTATGGTGTCTTATGTGCAGGCACTCTCCGCATTGCGCGCCAGTTCCAATCGCCTTCGCGATATGCAACTTGTTGTGCACGTAGGTACGTGGAGTTGCGGACTCCCGGAACTGTTTTGCTAACGTAAATTCCAATGTAAAAATACTAGATGAATTTTCTGAGCATTTTGCTTCAAGGATTAATTGTTTATATTAGCCCATATATGCCGTCGTTTGCATTTATACATGGAGTTTAAAACATTTTGTATTGATCACCATGACTCAAAGCGTGTTAAGGGCGGTTTGGAGTATAAAACTATTTTCTAAGTTTTTAACATATTACACAGTTTTACGTTGTGAAATAATAATCAGAATAAAGTATGAAAATGTAGGAAAATTACTCCCCAAAATCGAATGAAACAAATTTTATTAATCATAAAATGATATATTTTTTCCTGCAAATCTTAAAATTGAACGAAATTAATATGTTATTCTACAGCTCAGAATAATTTTTAGTGTTATAAGAATGTCATGAAAAATATTTCTTCGAAATATGTTATGCGATTTGCTCTTATTTAAACGTCAGAGTTTTTAGATAAAAAAAAAGGTCCAAAATAGTTGGAATTCAAACACCGCAGGTGAACTAAGTGATGTATTTCGAAGCAATTGCAAAATGTAATATCACTCCTTTGTTTCTGATGATCGCATTAGCTGGAACTAAATAAGGTGTAAAAATAACTTTTTGAAAATGGTACAAATCAAGATTTTAGGAAAAAATTTCCATAATTTAGCTTAAAAAATTATAAATGATATTTTTATGAAGTTATGAATATTATATAAAAACAAGAAATTTCTGAAGTAACTAATGAGTCCACTTTCCTCTACGTGGATGCAAATAATTTTGATAACATTCTCAATAGCCTGCGTTGTAAGTAGGGCTTGACAGCTTGTTGTTGTTGACAGCTACATAATTTGTTATGGAACCAGATATGTATGTGATACTAGTGAGACATTACAAATGCACATGTGATTTACGCGGGAATCGAACCCAGAACACCTCGTACCGTAAGCTGGCATGCAACCAGTTGCACTACGGAAGTATGATTCGAAGCATCAATTTCGGTTGTTATCAGTTTTATATTTGGTTGTAAAGGGTTTACTAACATAAAATATTTACAAGGCCATCAATTAAAAAAAGTTTATAAGTCACTCAAAATATGTAAGTTTACATGGTCTNACTGCGGGGAAAGTTGGCTTTCCTGGGATTCAACGCACTACACACATGTTCCGACAGTTCTCCATTCCTTATTGGCTGCCACGCAAGTATGAAACTACTGTCACATTTTATTAGAACAATGAGAATTCTGAGACTCTAAAGTAGAACGTTTGTGATTGGTTCGTAAAAAACTTAGCCGAGGCAAAACCTTGATCATCCAAACACATAAGGATAAATTAGTTATAGTTAGTCCATTCGCGGATCAAACCGTTGAAAAATCACCTCATATGTGACGTGTTTGGTTCTGTCCTAAATATGACATGTGTCACAAGTCTTTTATATATCTGACAACATAAAAGTGCTTTATTTTTGGATAAATTACACTTTTACTTATATTTTGTCTATAAGTTATAATATTTGATTTATAATTAATATGAATAAAAACGGAGAGAAAATATGTGGGGTAATGCCTAGTAAGAAATAGTTCTGATGTAAAATATTATTACACCCAGTGTGCACGAATGTGATGCGTTGTCCCTTTGGCGTGAATTCTTGTAGCTTGGTTAAGCTTTGTTTGCATGAGGCGAAGGAATACTCTGGCACTCTGTCACAGTGATCGGCGCAGAGAAGATATTCCACACGGGACAGGTTCACAATCTGTTTTGTAATTGAAAGGGGAATAAATGCTTGTCCAAGAAAGAAGTCCTTTACATGCGGGAGTCGCCATTTTAAGTTGAGCTCGTTTATTATATTTTTAAAAAAGATACTCTTAATAATACCAGTTACAACAAACGTTATCCATTATTGTTTACGTGCAAGAAAGCAATTTATCGAAAAAATTATATTTCCGCCTATGCAACTAATTTCTTGCATCCCCTAACATCATTAATTTACGTGCAAATTAAAATGTTAAAATATTTTTTAAATGTAAGATATTTTTCGGTATTCCACAATTTTCTGTGAGTTGGGAGTATTTCAACTTATTTTCTAAACCATCCACTTAATATTACTAATTATCGGTGTATTCTATATATCACGTACGTAACAACGAACTGAAATATAAAATCTCTCTCTTTAATGTCTGCCCCTTTCCTGCAAAGCTGAAAAACTAAATAACATTTTTGAATTCACCATCCCTGGTGATATCAAGTCAAATGAAAATAACTTATGAGAAAACAACATCATGATTCTAAACATGTAGACAAATATTTAATTCTACGTTTAGAAATACCTGTATGGTACAGTAGCTCAACGAACACACAATTAGTTCACTTTAGAGTTTATTAAATAAACAAAAATTTTTCGCAGAACATTTTTAAAATTAAAAGTGACGAAATATAAAGTATTTATAAGTTAAAAACTGTATTTGTCTCTTCGTAGTTTCTGCTTACACCTAAAAAAAAGTGAGCAGATATGTTGTTGTTGATATTATTAAAAGTAGCTAATTACGAGCGGTTAATGACCACCACAGCAAGAAATGACCGACCTCCCGTGGCGCAGTCGGTTGTTGCGCCGCCGATCTGGGGTGCGGGAGGCTCTGGGTTCGAATCCCAGGTAAGGCATGGATGTTCGTTTAAGTTATGTCATACATTAGTTTGTAAGCCGTCCCCTGATAAACCTTCAGGCATAACAACGGGGGACGTTAGTAAGTCCAATACAATACAAACAAGAGATCGCGAATGCAACATATATGGCTATTCCTTCAGTAGATTGCTCTTCCTACTGGAGACACTGGAATCATAAGCTGTTTCACTCGGAGAGTGCCCTCTATATTGGGAACTGTGCCTGGAATGTCTTGAGGTATCTGTGGTGTAATAAGGCAATCAATTTCCCTGCCAGAGAATTTCTTTCCGTTCATGATCCGGCGAATCTTAATTAGGCGGAGGGACGGGAAATTGCCTCTTTCTCCCAGCAGCTCGCACGCAGACTGCCTCACCCCCCTCTTCTTCGTCACACACAATATTTGACAGCATGCACGCAATTAGATCGAGTACCAACTTTTCCACAGAAAATGTTTTCGTGACTTTCTTGAAAACTAATCAAGGTTGACACGAATCGAAAACGAAAGTTGATTAAAAATCCTTTTCCTCCAAGCTCGTTATTAAAACGAGCATTATAGATGTCAGAAATCGTTCACTGGTAGCTTAATACCTTAGCTAAAGCTGCATCAGAGACTTCAAACAAACTCTGATCGCTATTTTTTTACTTTTCTATTGTACCTGCCGCTACAGTAATACACGTCTGGGTTCCAAGTACAGTTTTCATAAACTTTTGCATGAATGTTTACTACAAATGTATGAAGTCGAATAACACTTATGAGAGAAAATTTTGACTAAAAAACCGTACTCGAACTGCATACAAACATTTGAACATATCCACACAAATGCTGGTAGCGAGATGAAAGAGGAAACTTAATGCTTTAAGAGTGTTCAACTATAAATATTTTTTGTACTTTTGAGAATGTTGATGCTTTTGCCATAGTAAACAAAATTTTTACAAAATTGCTAAATTAATTGAAAATAACTTTCAGCTATAAAGATTTTGATCTTATATCTTGTGAGAAAATCAATTTAAAGAATGTATATCATATTTATGTGTGTATACATAAAAATGTATAATTTTAGCTTAAGTGAACGCTATACAGTAGTTTCTTTGGAATTCGACATTTTGCCTTGTCTGCGATTAGCTTCTTGCTACTTTTAATGTAAATTGTATCGTATGATTTTAAATAAAACTAAGGATGAAAACATAATGAGTTTACATGAAATTTCTTTGTGCCATTCTGGTATCATTAACATTAATTCTGGTAAAACCAAACCCCTAGCGGCAACAACAACAACCAACATGTGGTACCGCCGCGAACCGAAGGCGTGCGAAGGGTTGGGTAATAAAAGGGTGCAAACAGCAAAATAGAGATACACTTACGAGATCAAAAGCGTAAAATAATAATATATTTAAACATATTTATCACAAAGAGTCTAACCTCCGTTAAATATAGTTTTAATTTAGTGGTATTTTCGAAAACGAAGACTGTCTAGTAAAAATAAGAACCTGCCAGTATTTTAAAAAAAATTTTCCTAATGATATCATGTAATGGAAAATGCAACTGCGCCCCTTCACCCCCCATCCCTGTTATAGCCTATGGTTTAGGGCGAGTGGCGTGGTAACTGCATCCCTGCGGACCCTATCTCAGGCAACACACTGCCCCGTTGTTGCCACTGGGCAGTAACTTAGCGCCTGAGATATGATCGCAGTCGTGCTGGAACTGATCATTTCGTTATTTAGTATTTTGCCGTTTGGTAGGTTTTCGCTTCAGATTCTTTCGTCAGCGCTTGTTTGCCAGTCTCAAGGCGGCCGCTCTGCTTGTTCCATCAAGTGTATGGGTTAAAACTTTCAGTACAGTTTAGGACACTCCCCAGAATTGTTTTATAGTGTACATTCTGTGTGAGTGGGTGAAACACGGGAATGGTCGTACCTGTGAGGACAGCCAATGCACAAGTGAATGCTCGAGTACGCAGAGCACTGCGGATGTAGCTTGGCGCCTTCTCACAACGCGAAATGACACGGACTGCACAGATGAGAGGAATGCGGCTCCCTTTTTTGACGAGGATCGAACCAGAATCGCCACGGACAACTGAGGGCCCCAGATCCATAACTTGCATGGAGGTTAACTTGGAGAGCGGCTGCCAAACTGGCACACCGCCAGGAACATCGCGGATAAGGAACGATTTCTCCGAGGGTCGGGCAAGTGTTTGCTGGCCCAGCCAGCCCCATGTGACTGCTTTCACTGCCGCCCTTGCTGTGTCTTAGTCCTTGCTCTCTGAAGCTTCGTCCAAGACGCCAAGCTTGCACGCAGGTACACGACCGCTGAAAGTGGAGCATAGGGAACGACTGCGCAGAAGTGCAGGGACTAGAGTAAGGAATAATTCCATTGTAATTGACAAGTAGAAGCGACCCTATGCACACTCAGTCCTCTACAGTATATTGTTCACTATTAACTGAAGAATTTTGAATGCTCTATTTAAAGTGATATTTCTTCTTCGTAGTGTACAACATTGACAAACGTAAAAATAAACAGTCTTTTGAACATCGGGACTAGGGAATTTCACTAATATTCAACCAATTCCAACTATAATACGTAAAAAAAATTTAATTGAAAACTAGTTTTGAACATTCCCTTGATTGTCTGCAAACGGTGATGTGAATTTGATAATCAGTATTCACGTTAAAATAAATACTTTAACAGACAGGATTTTTTTTCTTCAAAAGTTGATTTAAATTATCATTAACTTCTCTCCACCCCTAACCACTGGGCAGTCTTTCTGAGACTTGGCAATGTTTTACATATTAACTTTTGTTTGTTGTTGGGAGCTTATTTGGCTACTTAAGAGGTCAGTAACAACAAGTCGCATATCGCGAAGGCGAACGGAACTGGCGCGTCTTGCGGCGACCGCCTGCGCATAGGCAACCATGGCAACACGTGCAGAACCTACATCACCGTTACTGCTGTTTGTGTGTTGTTGGAACTAAAATGTAATCACAGTTGGCAGCCATTACTACTTAACTGCTAATCTCTTATTTATGGTGTCTCATGTGCAGGCACTCTCCGCATTGCTCGCCAGTTCCAATCGCCTTCGCGATATGCAACTTGTTGTGTACGTAGGTACGTGAAGTTGCGGACTCCTGGAACTGTATTAATAACGTAAATTCCAATGTAAAAATACTAGGTGAATTTTCTGAACATTTTGCTTCAAGGATTTATTGTTTATATTAGCCCATATATGCCGTCGTTTGCATTTATACATGAAGTTTAAAATATTTTGTATCGATCACCATGACTCAAAGCGCTTTAAGGGCGTTTCGGAGTATAAAACAATTTTCTAAGTTATTAACATATTACACAGTTTTTCGTTGTGAAATAATAATCAGAATAAAGTATGAAAATGTAGGAAAATTACTCCCCAAAAACGAATGAAACAAATTTTATTTATCATAAAATTATATTTTTTTTTCGTGCAAATCTTAAAATTGAACGAATTTAATATGTTATTCTACAGCTCAGAATAATTTTTAGTGTTATAAGAATGTCATGAAAAATATTTCTTTGAAATCTGTTATGCGGTTTGCTCTTATTTAAACTTCAGAGTTTTTAGATTTAAAAAAAAGTTCAAAATAGTTGGAAATTAAACACCGCAGGTGAACTAAGTGATGTATTTCGAAAAAATTGCAAAATGTAATATAACTCCTTTGTGTCTAATGATCACATTAGCTGGAACTAAGTAAGGTGTAAAAATAACTTTTTGAAAATTGTACAAATCAAGTTTTTAGGAAAAAATGTCCATAATTTAGCTTAAAAAATTATAAATGATATTTTTATGAAGTTATGAATATTATATAAAAACAAGAAATTTCTGAAGTAACTAATGAGTCCACTTTCCTCTACGTGGATGCAAATAATTTTGATAACATTCTCAATAGCCTGCGTTGTAAGTAGGGCTTGACAGCTTGTTGTTGTTGACAGCTACATAATTTGTTATGGAACCAGATATGTATGTGATACTAGTGAGACATTACAAATGCACATGTGATTTACGCGGGAATCGAACCCAGAACACCTCGTACCGTAAGCTGGCATGCAACCAGTTGCACTACGGAAGTATGATTCGGTGCATCAATTTCGGTTGTTATCAGTTTTATATTTGGTTGTAAAGGGTTGTAACATAAAATATTTACAAGGCCATCAATTAAAAAAAGTTTATAAGTCACTCAAAATATGTAAGTTTACATGGTCTNTAACATAAAATATTTACAAGGCCATCAATTAAAAAAAGTTTATAAGTCACTCAAAATATGTAAGTTTACATGGTCTACTATAGCATTACTAGTATGCATAATTAAATGGAATCGGTTGATTTGTCCCCCGAGATGTGGCATAAAAGCTCCAGTTATTCATTTGCTACTAACTTCATAAATGATGGACAAAATATTTAGCACGTTCGATTTTTGTCACAGATATCACCCGCATATAAAGTTTGGTTGATATTGTTTCGAACATATGGCACACTAACCTAAAATATTTACTTAGTTGTTATTTTGAAAATAAGTGACTATCCCCTTAAGTCATATAAATTTACATGGAATTAAAATGCATTACTTGTCTCCTGAATTTGGTGGGTATTAGTTAATTGTTTCAAGAAATAAGACATAAAATATTAATTTTTCGTGTTTTTTTCTATGGAAAGTAGGCTAAAAAAATGCATTATCCTCAATTATGGTAAAACAAATGCTGGCTCTCAAACAGCCGCGAGATTCTGTCACACGAGATCTCGAGCGGAACTTCAGAACCGGTCGCTGATAGATTGACTGCCGACTACACAGAGTGGGAACTAACGTCTGTTCCACAAATTGCTGACCTATAACCCTCGAAAGAACGTGCAACCGATTTTATTCTGGCGGGAATGACGAATGGTTTTTGACGTTATCGTCGAGAACTGTCGAAAAGAGACTGCTATTCCCGGGGCGATAACAAGAGAACTCACTTAAAGGAAACGAAAAGTAACAGCTTAAATATCGAGTGCTAGATCGTACCCAGATGATACACATGAATTCGCATAGAATAAGAAAAACTAGCAAAATAATTACACGTAGACAGTGACGCGTGAATGAGGTAACGGGCAGAGATGGTAGTTTCCAAACCTCTATTTTCCTAATGCCTGTATGATTGGCTGACACATTCGCAATTTTTCGGAGAAGAATCACACGTTCAATGTCAGAGCAGCAGAAGTCTCAGTGGGTCAGTCAAACAAGGAAATAGTACTGTTACATGAGACTACTCTGTGTCGTTTCTCTTGGCTTCCCCTTTGGGAGTGCGAAGTGCAGCGCTTAAAAGGCATCACCGGTAACTGAAGAAGCATGCGCAGAGTGGCGAGCGGTGCTTTTATATTCGTACCCTTCACATTCATATCTCGGGTACGTGCTGTTATCACTAATAACCGAATAAGAGCATACGCAAAGGTGCAGACAGTTANTTCACATTCATATCTCGGGTACGTGCTGTTATCACTAATAACCGAATAAGAGCATACGCAAAGGTGCAGACAGTTAACCCACGGAAGATTGACGTGTGCTCTAATAAGCCTATCAGGATTCGTGCCACTTCCCGTCCTTGAGGATTGAATGTCTGGGGTTATCGTTGCAAGAATGTTCCGGTCATCGCCTCGTCTTCCTCAGCGTGACGCGGGGAGCGAGGAACCTTCTGTATTGGGCCACCTGGAGNAATGTTCCGGTCATCGCCTCGTCTTCCTCAGCGTGACGCGGGGAGCGAGGAACCTTCTGTATTGGGCCACCTGGAGTATGTAAGCCGCAGCAGGCCCCCTGAGTCGACAGTATGACGCGTGGAGCCTTGTACGGCCTTAAGCACCTTAAGCCAGCGGAGCGACGTCGGCATTGACTAGTGAGAGTGAAGTGTGCGAGTTTNCTCGTCTTCCTCAGCGTGACGCGGGGAGCGAGGAACCTTCTGTATTGGGCCACCTGGAGTATGTAAGCCGCAGCAGGCCCCCTGAGTCGACAGTATGACGCGTGGAGCCTTGTACGGCCTTAAGCACCTTAAGCCAGCGGAGCGACGTCGGCATTGACTAGTGAGAGTGAAGTGTGCGAGTTTCTGTACAGTGGAGAGTGAGACTGATGAGCGGGACTGTGTGACTGGATGCGTGAGTGACAGTCATTAGGAACGATGGCGATATATAGTTGAATTGAATATGTGTAAATAATAAGTGTGAATTTATTGACTCTAGCCAATATAGACAGTGATAAGGACTGTAATTAGAATTTAGATAATCATTAAATATTGCGCATACTCAGAATAACAAGTGTTTATAGTAGAGATAGGTAGTTTATTGTTGTAAATAATAGCTGTGTGTATTTTATAGTATTATAAATAGTTTTAAAAATGAAACTTTGTTTTATTAAGGCCTTCTGGCAGCTGGCGACAGTAACTCGCGTGCATGGCAGCCAGTGAAGAAATAAATGTTGCAGACATGTGCATAGGACATTCAAACTTAACATTCTGCCCGACATTTTCACGATAAATCACCCTCTATGGTCATTAGATGTTTTTATAGTCTGAAACGCCTGCAGGTAGGCAATTTGCAGTACAGCGTAGGTGATATGGTACCGTAAAACAGGCGCGTAAAACTCGACGCGTCCTCACTACAACACAACTTTAATGAGTGTTGCCGACTTAACAAACAGTNCTTAACCAACAATGTATTTCTTTAAAAATTCATGTGTGAATTAATCGTAAGCAGTGTGCGTTATGGCAATAATAAAAAGAAGTAACTCTGCGCATGTGCTTGTGGATTGTACGCGCATTTGTTTGTGCATAAAATTTTCAAGCCACTTGATTTTCAAAATTATTTGGTCAAATAAACCATATGCATAATTCGTTCATTAATACTATCCAGTAAAATATTCCCTTTCCTCAACGGAGTGTCCAAACCAAACGTATTCACATAAAGTGGACCTAAAACAGTTGGTTAAAACAGTTTTTGTTAAACTTAAAATAACGTAAACATATCAAACCTCTATTCTGCACTCGACAAATGCTTGTGTAGTAACCACAGCACCTTCGCTCCACTCGCTAGTTGAAGGTGAAATAAATAAAAATATTTACTTACGTTGAAAAGGCAAATGTCTGATTTTTTACTACTTTCCTAGGGCAAGAAAGTTTACGAAATTCCCATCTTGACCCTGTGTTGTGTGTTTACATCTGTGTCCGTACAAACTGCGGAACTCTTCCACCGAATTACACGAAACTTGATTCACTTTTATAGCCTTGTATGATTGTAGATTGTCGTCTTCAACCACATGTAATGACTATTTTCAAAATTGTGGCCTTATAAATGTTCTGTATGTTCTTATTCCTGTACATGTTAAGAACAAGTGTATTTTTATAGTAAGAAATATATTTAATTTTGGCATGATTTAGTTTTGATGGAAATTTCTTTTGGGAACATATTCCAACTCCCTTATCCAACAAAGACGTTAGTAATATTATAGTCCATTCATGGTAACTTGCAACTTTTATGAAACCCTGATAAAGTGCTACTTTAAGGATATTCTTCCGCTTCATGCACACAAAGTTTAACCATGCCTAGATAAATACGATGAAGGGGTAACACACCACATTCGTGTGCATTCGCATTAATAATAATTTTTATGAGAACTATTTCTTGCTAGTCCTTACCAACGCACATATTTTCTTTCTGTTTTTATTCATAATAATTATAAATGTAATATTATAATTAATAAATAAAATATAAAGAAAAAATTAATTTAATTAAAAATTAGATACATAAGTGTTAACATAATTATAAAAAGCTCGTGATATATGACATATTTATAAAACAAGGAAACACGTCATACGTAGGGAGCTTTTTCTAAAGTTTTACTCAAAAAGTGTAAAGAAACGGCAAATAGACTATGTAAACTGGCGTGACCTATGTTCGTTCATTTGCTACTGCCACAGTGGGAAGTATGAGGCCACAGAGTAGATAAATATACAGAGACGAAATGACGTAGCGGTTCCTTTGATGTGGCCGTAGCCAGTCTCTAATTGACTGCGCGGGGGTCTGTAAACGGGTCATACGTCTAATTGGCTGCTGCGTAGTGCGAAACGCAGCCTATTGGCTGGGCTGCAGGCTGACAGGCAGGTTAGCCGGCTCTGATTGGCGAACGACGTTCCAACACGTTGCTGGCCAGTGACGCCATTTTGCTGGCGTGTGCGGCTGGAGTTGGCGGAACAAGCGACTCTCTCAACATTGCATTCTTACGTACTCTGTGACGAGGCCGAGGAATAGTCTTGAAGTAGAATTTTAGCAGGGCTTCAGAAAACTTTGAAGTAGTCAGGAATGGACTTCACATTACTAAGAAGTCTAGCCTACTGCCAGGCGAGTTTGCAACGTTTCTTTGGCCGTCAGCAAAGTCCACACCGGTTAGTGTTGGGAGATAGCTACAAGCTTGACTCCGCAGCGATACGAGCAGAAGTCACTTGTTCATTGGTTGCCGCCAAAGACAGAATTCATTTTCCAGGTTCACCCAACCACACGGAATGAAGCTACCTGAGTGCTGAGTCATTACTATTAGTAGCGAGTTCTGCAAGACGTGCCGTAAGAGTGGAGGTCTAACGACACACTTTAAACTATCCACACATCTAATTGTTTTATGTACAAATTAATGTAAAATGATTAATAAACGGCAGCGAAACAATGAATCTGAATCCTGAGAGTTTTACTTTTGGGGACAAAGGTATGTCCACAGAAGCCTAACCCAAGCTACTCTTGAGCTAATTCCTCACCAGGTTGATAAGTTACGGGAATAGTTTCTTGTATAAAAAGATGTCACAGATAATTGCCACGGAATATCTGTCGTTGGTTGATCCATTTTGAAACCAGGCTGCTGAAGGAAACCTCAGTTGGTGTTCCATGGCAAAAGGTGATAGGAAAATCGATACAATTTTAACGTGGCCTCACCCGGGGCTACCTTCAACCCAGGCGGGAAGTGTGCTATACGAGCACTCATTGCCTCTGGCCCTGGCAGGACGTGACCCCACCTTAGCGGTCGGAGTTAAACCTCTTAGCTTCCGCCTTGGAGGGAGAATGGCTTCACCGTGTTTCTCTAGCGGGAGAAGCGACCGCCCTCAAGGCCATTGATCGCTAAGTCACAGAGAACTTAATAAAGCTACGTGTCTCACAAAGCACTTCGCGATAGGGGGACAAGGCGCTGGGCATATACATGACAGTGAAGGTGCACCAAATATATACCTATCATAGGGTGCGATGTCATCCGTCGCAGATATTCTCACTAGCGTGCATGATCAACGATGCATTATCAAGCCACTGCAATTTTTCTGACTTAAGTTAACCCCTCCCCCTCCATAATTTACCAGGCTACGTATAAAGCCACTGTTATTTTCTTTTCCGAAAAATCTGTAATAAAGTGGAATATTACAAATCTGTAAAATATCATAAAATTGACAAACATTTTGAGTGCATACTTTTTGCTTGAATACCTGTCAAAATCACAACTTTACTGTTTTAGAAATGTACAAATAATAAAAAGTAAATAAAAATTTTTTGTGCTAAATTTTAATTTGTGTTATCTGCTAGTCGTAAACAGTCGGGTACATATTTATGTTTTATCAATAAGTTCCTGCCATTTTGCAGCCAAGAAATAACACACAGTGCAAATTAGATACAAAAGTAGTAAAGAACCAGTAAATTTTAAATTTTCTATAGTCAAACATTTTAAATAATACCTCTGAAACTGAAATGATGACACGAAAAAGAAGAATTTCTGCAAAAGATGTGAAGCCGAGTTTTAACAGGTCTCGTCTGAATTGTGTGTTTTTTTCTTAAATTGGTCCTTTGGACGCACGTTTAATAGTTTCGTGAAAGTAACCTCGCGTTTCAAACAACTGCAACGCAGCTCAAGTAGTAAGTGAGCGAACCACATTAGCCCAAGCAGAATGTGAGCGAACCACATAAGCCCAAGCAGTAGGTGAGCGAACCACATAAGCCCAAGCAGTAGGTGAGCGAACCACATAAGCCCAAGCAGTAGGTGAGCGAACCACATAAGCCCAAGCAGTAGGTGAGCGGACCACATAAGACCAGGCAGTAGGTGAGCGGACCACATAAGCCCGACCAGTATAGCATGTTAACATTCTGATATCGGTACGCTGAGAGAAAGGTTTGGTTCAGCCAACCAAATATGTATTCGTATACGGCCGAACTAATTTATATGGTTGATCCAATCAAATATTTTGTTGCCAGGCAGATTTTGTTGACCGAAAATCGTAGTTTGGTTGGTTCAAGTGTATATTTTGTTAGCTGAACCAAATCAGTTTTGTTGAATTAAGAATTTTGTTAATACTGTAAGATATTTTGCTTTTATTTGGCCATATACAAACACATATTACGTTAGCTAAACCTAACCTTTCTTAGTGTAGAGATTGCACAGACATCCAAGACAAACTCGAAGTGAGCTACCTATCTACACAACTACAGGAGCACCAGTATTCCCTCTTATCGACAACCTATCGCCTCACACACAGTTCGTCGTATTTACGTCAGTAATTTACATTTTGAGAGCTGCCTAAGTGATATCACTTCTTGTTGAACCTCGTGAAAACTGTTTCCGAGGTAGAATTACGTCGTCAATGTCTTCAAAGGCCGCGAAAGTTGTTATGACAGGGCAACTACACATGATCCTGACGAGTTTAGGTGACGTCATTTGACTCTGGAAGTACGCAAACTGTTGACAAATACGCGAAGAGTAGTGAAAAGCATCGGCTGATAACTAGAAGTTCGAAGAGGAAGGAATAAATAAGTGCGTATATCGGTAAGGGAAGGCGATTTAAAGGCGCTCATTAAAACGCGAATGCTTGGCTAGGAAAGAATACGAGGCTTTGAACTACGGAGTCAAATGCAAGCCAAAGAAAGAAAACACACGAAAACTCGAAAGAAAAACAATGGGAACCTACATCATTAGGAAGCCGTACCCTGAAAAACTGCAGCCCGCAAGCTGACTGCGCTAAGGTCTGTTCTACTCAGGTTGGGGACAAAACGAAATATCTTACGGGAAGTTTGGCTTAGGGACAATTTTCGCCGCAAGGTACGCTGCTGTTCCAAAGAGGTCACTTTCAAGCTGGCGATAAATTGAGAAATTAATTTTTTTGTGTGTAAAAGTTCGCGTTTGGCTGGAATTGTGATATATACTCCCCCCAGCCAAAGGTTTTAAGTACTAACTTTATTTCGTAATCATTATTCACGCCCTGCAATGTGTTTCAAGAGCAAATAGTAAAAATACAGCAGTGTTGCCAAAACATTTTAAAACTTTGGAGAGATGTTTCAAAATGAATTAACGTTCTGTACTAGAGGTTCATTCCGCTTCTGTAATACAAAAATAATTTAAACTAACGAGAGATATTGATATTATTAAAATTCTTGTTAACTGCTTACCCTTGGAGTCAACATCAGAAGAGTTGAGCATTTTATAAGTAATAACTTTACTGTGCTAGATGTAAATGGTAAGTAGATCGAGGGATAACCTCTTGCATACAAAGGAAGAATCTCTTATGTTCATGTAAGAAAAATATAGATTATTTCACAAGGTTGTGTGGAAAAAGCTGCATTGTTTTACTGGTAACCATACATTACAGATTAATTTTTTTTTTCTGAAAAGTAAGTGATTTTAACGTGAGCCAATAAGCTAGTTTTAAAAGGATTGTGAGAGATTTGCCAAAAAAAATTGTAAAATTGAAACTTACTTTGAAGTAATTTACAAATGTATTTATAAAAGTATTCACTCTGTGCATACGAACATATTCGTATTGTTTTTCTGAAGTGATTTATAAAATATTGCTTCTTTGGTTCAGAAGTTTCAGCGGTAAATTTATTTATTGTCATTCATTTAGGTTAAGTAAACTAATATCTAGAATAATCGTTTTGTGAAATACTCAAATTTTATCATTTTTTCGTTGCAAATCAGTTGGGGGAGGAGATGAATATCAAATAAATATATATATTTTTTTCAAAATTCAAAATGTAGCTAAAAAAAATTAAATTTTCATCAACTACGCAAATTTTTGGAATCAGTAATATATTTGTACAAAAATATTAATTCACTGCCGTTGGATTCTCACGCAACAAAAATATTTTTGTACCTTTACAAACAAGCAAAGCTTAGAAACTTGTTATTGAAACACTTCCATGAGGAACGACGAGACAAATTTGAGGATTTAAAGGTCCATAAAATATCCATACGTACGTTGTAATGAACGTATTCAGAAATAAATAATTATCTGAGTATTTTATGCTCAACGCAGTCAGCTTCGGCACCCACTTATGGCTAATTTTTTTTATCCTAAAAGGAAACACCAATATTCTTCGAAAACTTGTAAGTCTCTAGCAAGCCTCAGAATGGTTAAATTTATCATAAATGATGACTGGCACAACGTTTTCATCTGTTTAGTCAGTGTCTGTAACTTTAAAGTACAAACTAGGAGGTGCCAAATAAATAACTTTAAAACGCCCGGGTTTAGAATTTAAAAAAAAATTATTTTTAATATTTTAATTTTGTGGGGAAACTTAAGGAAGCCAAGAGAAAGAATACGACGATGATGAAAATAACTATGACCCAAACTGTTGTTATGTACCGTATCAGCTAACGCAGACAAGTCAAACAAACTGCAACGATGCGTCGATATCGAGGTCATAGGGAAAGAATCGAGACCACGTTACAACAATTGTAGTTGGTCGAACACAGCAGCGAAGCGCTAGCGGGCCAACCCTCCTGGCGGCATGGTATTCGGGACAATCACGCCACCAGAAAATATGCAACGCTTGATGAGACGTTGAACGTGGTCCGTCTATGGACCCAAGTCGAGAAGAGTAGCTCTCAAGACGAAACTCGGCGTACCGCTCGTCGCTTCCCGCCACAACATTCACACCACGGCAACGATACGTACAAGTTAGTCGCGTGGCTCATCAACGATGTCCTGGACCTCCCTCGCCAAGAGCTCTTATTTAATGTAGCCCTGAGATAATTAAATTAAATCCTTCTTAGGGGGTTTTACATAACTTCAGTTAAGTTACCATAAACCTTTTCTAATCCAAATATCATAAATATCACATTACAACTACAGAGTTTAAAATATAAAAATCAAAACATTGTGTAACATTGGGCTGTAGCAGACATGTGTGGACTGATATATAACAATCATGTTCAAAGTAACAAGGAAACTTAACTTGGTGTAACACTCAGGTAAATAGTTCTCTTTCAAATACCACACAAAGTTCGAAACGGTGCCAGTTATGCAATCTGGTTTCACGGGTGTATTAACACGAGAGCACGTCCTATGTAACTGATGAAGAGGGATGATACTATAAATATACACATTTGACACCTTCATTTGACAAAACCCTCTGCTAGAATTTGTTGTTTAACTCAACGAAGTTCCTGAACTTATTAAATAAAAGGATTTTGAAAAACCCCGCACGCTTTATGGCTGCGTACCTAGTTCAGTGACCACCTTAGGCTACGGTTGGAACACGGAGCTTAGTGACTGTGCAGACAGCATGCGCACTCTTCCTCCATATTCCCTCAGAAACGTGGGGCCGCGGTGATGCAGCGGCTAGAGCGCTCACCTCTCACCAAGGCGAACATGGTTCGATTCTCGGCGGGGTCCTCACATGTTACGTTAAGTTAATGGTTAGACTCGCCATTGAAAGGGAAGAGACGCTAAGTCAGACTTACTTGCCAATGGTGCTATACTCAAACGCAAAATTAGTTCAATTTTTCAGTGGCCTTCGACAAATGTTATAAAACTGGTGTATGAATTGATTCAGTGTGTAGTTTTATTTTCCCCCCGGAAATCTGCTATGATATACCCAGAATTTTTAATTAATCACACATACTAAAACATGGCTGATTTTTGAGTCCTTCAAAATCTTTTCAAATTATATTTCCACTCCCATCAAATAAATTCTATGCTTGATAATGTATACGTTCAACAGCTACTAAAAAAGTTGTATCATTATCATTATTTTAAAACGTTTGTTATTACTTAACTGGTAACTCTTCACTAGTAACGATTTATTGTACAAGTAGAGATTTAGGTAGCATTCGAAATAATATTATTGCCCAGTAAAATATTTTAAAAAAAATGTTTTTTAATGGAAATAGTACATTTGCCTACATAACTTTAATCCTAATTTTGAACCCCAGTTTCTGGATGGCAAGATAGAAATAATAGAATTTGAGCTAAAAACGTTTCGTACATTTTATATTTATACCTAAGTTTTTTACAGTAGCATCATATAATCGAGTNCACTAGTAACGATTTATTGTACAAGTAGAGATTTAGGTAGCATTCGAAATAATATTATTGCCCAGTAAAATATTTAAAAAAAAATGTTTTTTAATGCAAATAGTACATTTGCCTACATAACTTTAATCCTAATTTTGAACCCCAGTTTCTGGATGGCAAGATAAAAATAACAGAATTTGAGCTAAAAACGTTTCGTACATTTTATATTTATACCTAAGTTTTTTACAGTAGCATCATATAATCGAGTNAGAATTTGAGCTAAAAACGTTTCGTACATTTTATATTTATACCTAAGTTTTTTACAGTAGCATCATATAATCGAGTATAAAGTATGTTCTTTACTAATTACATGAACTGGGCTAATTATTTTAGTTATACACTGAATTAATTTTTATCTCACCTGAATAATTTCTTACGACCTTGAAGAAATATAAAACTACGATGGAAAAATTAATAAAAAAAAATAGCTTTTTACTTCTTTTGAACACTTCTAGCATCTTCAGTGTTTCAGATATGTGTTGCTGTGCGATGGGCATTGCTGTCCTAATATAGTACATGTATTTTTAATATTGTTTTGTTGGTTTATTGCTTGTATGGACCTTGTTTTGTCTTTGTCACGTTTTTCTTGCCGCTGTTAATTTTGTTTCGTCTCTGCTTTGTAAGTACAGTACATATGTGTGTATGTAAGCATGTATTACTTGTGTATGTAATAATGCATGCACATATGGGTGTAATTGTGTATGAAAGTAGGGGCCTGCGTGTGTATTACGTAGATATGTATGTATACATGCATTATATACGTAGGTTGAATGTATATGCGTACGTAATAAATACATTCATGTGCATACGTATGTAATACATATGCAAATGAATGTATTTATTGCGTACGTATATATAAATGTATTTATTGCGTACGTATATATGAATGTATTTATTGCGTACGTATATATGAATTTATTTATTGCGTACGTATAAATGAATGTATTTATTGCGAACGCGTGTACTACGTACGTATGAATGAAAGTGTGTATNTATTTATTGCGTACGTATAAATGAATGTATTTATTGCGAACGCGTGTACTACGTACGTATGAATGAAAGTGTGTATTACTTACGTACGTATGAATGAATGTATTTATTTCATACGCATGTACGTATAAATAACGTACATTTGAGTGTATGAATGTAAGTACTACATACAAACGCGTGCATTTACTTATGTGTTATGTACGTAAGTGTGTACATAAGCATGTACGTATGTCGTACGTATGTACTTGTGAATGTTATTTTGTCAGTTCTTCAGTTTTTGGGCAGATGTTAACAAGTAAAACATACTATTGAAGGAGATATGTCTGTTGTATGCGTGTCTCCGTGCTTTGGCCCGGGGAGAGAGTTGACTTGCGTGAGGGCTGGAGCACCCCGGGGAAGATCCACGCAAGCCCACCAGCACGCCTAGTACACCACACACTAGTGCGAGAGTGTGAAAGTGTGCGTGGCCAGCAGTGTCGACAGCCGCCGCCAGAGGGTTCTGGTGGGCCGGCCGCCCGTATCGATCTCCAGCCCCCCCATACACCACAGAGGGCGGTGAAAGTACGTGGGTGGCGAGCCGAGTACTGCCTGGGTCCGGCGCTGGCTCGCTGCGCCCTTACTCTGCACTCGGTGACAAGCCCCGCAAGACCGGACTTGGACTTCCTGCTGCTGCGTCTCCAAGACCCGTCCGCACGTGAGTACACTCGCCTCACAGCCCTGCCCAGCCGGAGGACCGCCGCTCGTGCACGCTCTGCGCCGTCAGACCGACACTTTACAAACCGCCGGCTTAGATTTGTTCCCACAGTTGGGAGGACATCATTCTTTACTTCAAAAACTCAATTTATCATTTAGAAGCGTGAGTTTTAATAACAGAGCAATACTGTCATTCCGGAATTTTGTTAGGTGGTTTACAGTATATTGAATGCATACACTATATGAAACACGTTTTTCCATGTTTCTAATTACCACTATACACACAGAATGTTGTCAATACTGTAGGCATGAAACAAGTCCTCCGAAACACAGTTATAATAATATTACACAACTAACGAGAATAATTTACACATTAATTTAATAGTGTGAAAAGTTTGGGAGGGAGAAACACCCCTCCATACCCCCGTATATTGGGTGGACACGTCCCCCATCCCCTCGTACTATACGCTGATGTTCCTAACCTGTGCTTACTATCTACCTTTCTTCTCGTTCTTTATACTTCTACCAGATGAAAAATTGACGTCCCCAGACCCGAATTAATTCACGAACTCAAGTGTTGCAAACGTTAAATTTTATGATGCACACTGTACTTACGACGAGCGTGCTTCTTGCAACCAGTGGACAACCTACTGCGTGTTCGTCGATGTCAGCATAAACCATTTACAATTAAATATGCAGAAAACTCTACAAATAAGATTCCTGAGAAGGAAGACACTCAAAAGCACAGGCTAATGATCCATTGTGTACAGTTCCGACCATAAATGTCCTTCATGTGCAACATGTCCTCCATCATGGACAGCGAGACTGAACTAGTTTAACTGTCCAGACCCAGTGTACACAACTGTGTACGTGCTGCACATTAAGGTTATTTTTGNGCGAGACTGAACTAGTTTAACTGTCCAGACCCAGTGTACACAACTGTGTACGTGCTGCACATTAAGGTTATTTTTTTGCCGGTGCTGTACACACTGCGTTGTTCAATGTCCTATGGTCACCCCTGCGGGTGACTGATTCCTAATCCGTTCTACTTCTGTAAGTTATGAATGGTTANTGTTCAATGTCCTATGGTCACCCCTGCGGGTGACTGATTCCTAATCCGTTCTACTTCTGTAAGTTATGAATGGTTATTACTATGGCCGTACACAAAGCCAACAGATAATTTCTCCTGACAATGAAACAAGTGTTGTGACGACTTAAGTACAGTACCCATCATAAAACGTTTTGTGTGCAACACTTGGAACCGTACATCAAAGAAGGCTTGAAAGGTTTAACACTGTAACGGGCCTGATAACTTCATTCACCCGCTGTTCGAGAGAAACAGTGGAATTGTTATAAATGTAAATAATTTGCTAATATAACTCGTATTGTAATAAAGCAATAACTCCGTTGGCCATACATTTTAACATTCCACTCGCAGGACAACTTTAAGTACTATTTATTTTTAAATTCGCTGCCAACTTAAGCGAGAGATTGCACGTCAGTGTCTGTGTGGTAGCTTAGACGTAGTTGAGGGCACTAATTTTTTTCGTAGGTTGATTATCGGAAGTTTTCTCTTTACCGATAGCAGAATTTAGCAGTTAGCACTGCCTGGAACACTGCGCAATTCTTATTACTTTCCCTTTTAAAGACACTGGCCATGGATTTTTTTTAATTTTACATTTTTACCGCATCTGTCCAACTTGTAGACATTATCTGTAACTANAGACACTGGCCATGGATTTTTTTTAATTTTACATTTTTACCGCATCTGTCCAACTTGTAGACATTATCTGTAACTAAAATTTTCCCACGGATAATTTGTTTTCAGATCGCATGGTTTTTGTAAAATTACATGTCAAAGTCACTATTTCACGGTTTTTTAATGTATGAATACAAAAAACCAAAGTACTTTCAGAAACTTTAACAAGGGCAAGTTACAGCAGAATTTAATTTACGAAAATTCAGGGACGGCCTCAAATAAAACAAATGCAAGAATTACTTAATTTTCAGGTTTTTTTTTTTTTTTTCGAAATTGCAAAAACATTTCCTTGTACGATTTTACAGACGTCTTCGAAAGGCTCTTGGCATATTCTTTCGGTGAGAATTATCTCATTTCTGTACGTAAGTTAATTTTCATTGTTTGTACAATTCTAAAAGAGTGAAATCGTGATTTTGACATATATTCATGCAAAAATCATGCGCTTAATTTTTTTTCTTTTGCGATGTAAGAGTAATCACTTACAATGTCTAGAAGTTGAACAGTATGTGGCGCAAATGCAGAATGACAAATTGTTCGTGGCCAACGCCCTTGACGTGGAAGCAACAAGCAGGACGTAAGTTGCCATGGCACGAAGTGTAGTTACTGATCGCCTCCCTGCTGTCAGAATATCGTGAACTCCGCTACGCCTGGCCAGCGAAGCTCGTGTAATTGTACTCCCGATGAGATGGCAAAGTAAATGAGGACACGCTTCTGAACTCCTGATATAGGCTGTCCACGGTAAACCGATCACTTTTGAAAACCCTGCTTCAGATATAATTCAACACACATGATGTATTCTGCCACCATATGTAAAATTAACGCGGCCACAGGCCTGGTCACTTTATTCATGCAGATATCAAGTAAAAGTGTCAAATGATTAGAAAAGCTCATATTTTTTAAAAATTTTCTCATTCTCACACTTATTTGCATTAAAAGATGAAATCAAAAACAAATAATTTCACGTTTAGTCCAACTTTAAGACGTGGAACTACTTTCTCTCCGCCGTAACTAACTTCTCTGGGCATGCTGGTCAATCTGCTCGTTAAAAAATATGCAAGTGGTGGCTAAGGCATTTTTCAAAGGTTGATTTCAAAAGTGCTCAGTTGACAGCGAACAATACTTAAATATTTAAAGTTTTACAGCATTACGTTTAGTAATAGGCTATTCGCGGTAAAGTGAGCACTTTTGAAAGCCCTCTCATTTGTCCCATTAAAATATTGCGCACCTTTTAGGAAATGACACGTAGTTTTAGTCGTCTTAAAAATCTACCTCTGCTTTTAAAAATCAGCACAAATGCAATAGAATTCCGTTAATTTGTACTTGAACGCGTTGCCAAAAAAAATAAATTGATTTTAACAACTAATTATTTGAACATTACACTTTTTACAAGGCGTAAAATTACGGGACTAATTTTCATCGTTTACCGCCAACGTTGTAACAAGTATTCTAGTCAGTATTTACGATGTGATCCGAGCAGTTAAGGAAGTAAATACTCAGTAGTGTGCTAGCGATCAAGAATTGCAACGCTTCAAACGTTTATTACGAAAAGAAAATACGACCTCATCCGTGTAAACCGTGTGTCGATAAGAGGTCGCACGTACTGCCTGTTCGATTTGTGGACTCTCTTCCGGAACACTGTTTCCTTTCGCCGCACGACGTTCTGGCGCGATCGATAGACTGGAAGTCGATCTCGAGGAACGTTCCGAAAGTTGACCACCCCCTACCCGCCGTTGTGGACTGTATTAAGAAATAATCCAGCGTNCCCAGCGTCGTGGGAAACGAATCAGTGTGGAAGCTTACACCGGAAGTGTACATTAATGAATAACACTGGTCTGAAGTCAATACTCTACACTTGAAGTGATTTAAATTTTTATGCACGAGTAATACTTACAGGTTATTAATATAAATAGTATATAAANGTACATAAACAGTATATAAAGAAATAATTTATCAAATGTACTATAAGCTATTTGTTTGTAGATTTTATGTTAAAATTTCACATTTACCAGCTGTAACGTTAAAGTTATTTCGAAACGTAAATTACTTTCTTTAGAAAGTTTTTAAATTTATAATCACAGGATGATTTTTGATTGGCGATAGCATGAATAGAATAATACTTTCATATTTATTTTTATTTTGATAGCAGTTCATAAATGAAAGAAAAATATAGCATAAATTTTTATGGGTAAAAGTGTTAAAAAATGTTTAAACAAATACTATGTCTACATTTTTAAAAAGAGCACAACTCTAACAGTGTCGCCTGTCAGTGAATTTGAGTTTAAATTATTAAAGTATGTGTGAAGATAGACATTTATTTCTACACATACTTTTTTTTTGTAAGCAGATAAGCATGTATTGTGTAAGTTTGAGTTTCGCGGGAAAGCAACCAAACGTATTTCAGTGAAAATTTGTATTTTAACTCTTTGTTAAGAACCTTAATATTTACCTTAGAAATCCAATTGCATTCATGGGTGAAAAGGAAAAATAAGGTGACATATTTCTGTTCCAGTGGATTTAAAAGCAATAATTGCGGTAGAAGTGACCAAATTTCGATCACTAACTTAAGAAAGCAAACAATTCATTAATTATTCAATTGTGGCAAATGCAATTCAACTTGTAGGTATTATATATAGGAAGTCCAATACTATAATTAGGTAACTGAAAATCTATTGCGTGGAGTTAAGAGCGATTTTAGTTTTTGTGCATAATTTACATAATAGTAATGCATCGAACGTATTACTTTTTTATGCAGTTAAGCGTAAGGAAGCACTCAACACTACAAATACAAAACACGATATCTTCAGTTACCTTCTAATAGCACTGAATGTAACCTTGTTTTCTTTCTTATCTACTTTGGAAACTGGTCATCAGGTGTTACAAATTTTGAATAAATGTCACCTTAAAATAATAGCATTTGAAAGCTCGATATTGTAACAAAGTGCCGGGGCAGATAACTCAGATTCAATTATTTTTAAGTTATCTAGTTACAGTGTTGGACCCACGATATGCACCAATATTTCGAACACGGAGAAAAAAATCGCGTTTTACTTTTTTCGTTTAAACGCGAGCCAAACTTACAATTTTACTGTTTTGGTACACATAAATAAATAAACCAAACTACCGACAAAGAGTTAAAAAAAAAAAGAACCTGCAAGGTGTGTCTTAATTAATTTTAGCATGTGGGTTTACAAGACTTTACAGAAAGTTGCAAAACACAAATATATAAAACATCGCATCACATTTATTTTTGAAATTTCGAGAATATTTTCTTTGCATGATGATATGGATAGCTTGAGAATGCTCATAACATTTTAGTAATTAAAATTTGCCTTAATTCCGTGAAATAGTTTTATAATTTGTGTAGTTTCAAAACTAATACATTTTTTTTATATTTTTCCATACATATATGAGAATCAATTAAAGCTTTCTGCACTTGCCTGAAGTGGTTTTACGTATAATGGCTATACGCCGAATAGTGAGTGTTCAGCAAACAGTGTATATAATGCATGTTTCTGTGTCAATTTAATTAAATTGATAGGGAAAACACTCTGCGCTATCCTTGAAAAATTGCGCATGCTTTTAGGTGCATGGATGGTGTGCGTAGAAGGGAAAAAGGAAAAGGGAGGCTGAGTCTTTACGCACAGAAAAATTTGTTCCCTGTCAATGTTTAATTTGAATTTCAGTACACATTTAATCAATAAAGATCAAAGTACATCGGTCTAGCGATGTAATTGTTTCAACTCCAAAACATAATTTTAACGCTTGCAATAAAGTCATGATATCAAACATGAACAGAGTTGGTCTCGTGGCAGACTTGTAAGGTTCCTAGAGCACTTAGTGATCATTCCCTGCCTTGTAAATAATCATCATACATTTTCTGATTATATAACAATGATCTTTACTTCGTATTTCTCTGTGCCGGCACTAATCAAGATCGTAATTCAGTACGTCACGTGTCACGAGGCTGGTTCAACATGATGGGGATGAAAACCCCGTTCTCACCACAGACGGTCGGTATCGATCGACCGACCGCCCGAATGTGAGTCAGATACACCTCTTGTGCCGTCACACAAATAACGTTTACAAAATGAATTACAGGTTTGTATATTTTGCAAATAAATTATACACAAACCACCATAAGGGCATCCGTGACATACTTTACATTAAAATGTGCAAAAGAATTACAATGAATTCCTTCCATATCCACAAATAATTTTAACTAAATTCACATAAATTTAGTATAATTGCTCACAAACTGGAATAATACAACTTGAATAAACTTTAATTAAAATATTAATAAATGCAAACGATTAAAACAATTATTTTACTGGAATGAATTACTTGAGCAATTAGAAAGGAGGGCAGGTGTTTGAGCCCAGTAAAGCCTCCGTTTCATTAAAGGAACACATTAAAAATTACTATCTAAAACTATTTAAAAACATTGAAATTCCGGCGGAGGCAGCCAAACGACCTGTCAAAGTTCCAACCGAATTAAAATGTACAGACTAAACGCATTTAAACACGTAGACATGACAGCCCAACACGAGAGTCGTGGAAACAAAAATCACTTAAAAAATAATTAACTCTTGCGCAGCGAACAAGACAATACACGAAACGTTAAAACAGGGAAATACAGCAACACGAGCTTTTTGTTAAACCGAAACAAAATTTAGACAAGCAACCAAAACCACAATTTTAAAAAAAAAAGTATCTTCATTGCTGCTTACTTAAGACAAACACAACTACGCCACACAAAATACTAAAACATTCAAAACAGCCCAACTAACACACAAAACCTTTGTCCACGACTCGCCGTTTAATTGTTTAATTTTCNAACAGCCCAACTAACACACAAAACCTTTGTCCACGACTCGCCGTTTAATTGTTTAATTTTCCCTGATGCTCGGCGGCTCAGGCGACCTCACCAAATTAAAAGCAGCCCAATGACAGCTTTACGTCCTACAGGACAAGTGCGGCAAACCATTGTCGAATTCTTCAGGCGACACTGCCAGGCGACGGCAGGCCGTATAATAGAATGAGCGCCAGTCGTACGACGACTCAACAATACTATCTGAATCGTTAAAAAAATTATGACCCACGGGCGGAGAGGAAATTGGGGAAGGGGTAACAGGGGAGGGAACAGGAGGGGATCCGAGCCGAGCAAAGAGCATACCACCGCGTGGAGTAGAAACCANTCCACGACTCGCCGTTTAATTGTTTAATTTTCCCTGATGGTCGGCGGCTCAGGCGACCTCACCAAATTAAAAGCAGCCCAATGACGGCTTTACGTCCTACAGGACAAGTGCGGCAAACCATTGTCGAATTCTTCAGGCGACACTGCCAGGCGACGGCAGGGCGTCTAATAGAATGAGCGCCAGTCGTACGACGACTCAACAATACTATCTGAATCGTTAAAAAAATTAGGACCCACGGGCGGAGAGGAAATTGGAGAAGGGGTAACAGGGGAGGGAACAGGAGGGGATCCGAGCCGAGCAAAGAGCATACCACCGCGTGGAGTATAAACCAAAGAGGATGGCCTGCGCGACGGGCACTAGAGTCGCACACTAACGACGAGACATGCTTGCTCGCACTTTTATTAAAGGTTGTTATAAGATACTGCAAAGTGCAGTAGAACCAGTATTTTTTTTTTACAAAAAAATCATTTTGGAGCACATGGTAGATCTCAATACTGCATAAAAACGCCACCAAGTTTTTCTGTGTTGGCGCTACTGTTAATATTTTCTGACATATACCAAAACACGCACTGAGAGAGAAATTTCGATTCAGATAACAAACAAATTGAATTGAATAGTACTTGTTTACAGTGAGCAACAGTTTTTCCACTCAACAAATTCGATCTTGCTTCAATCATACGCATTCGTTTTCTTGTACCAAGTAAAGCATTTAAAAATAATTTGTAGTGCAGAACATTTATTTGGTTGTCTCGACATTTGGTACACACAACCGTTTTACAAGACATTCTTTAGTTGCACCAACCAAATCTTATACGATTTGGGCAAATAGATAGCAAAAAATTATAATTTTGATTTCAGCAACAAAATATTTAATGTCCTATATACAAACAACTAACTTAACTGCACCAAAAAATATTATTTTATTACAAAAAATATTTTCCTGAGTGTGACGAAGCATGTTCATAATAGCTTCCAAAATTTCTGAAATTATTAAGGCTTCGTAGCATTTTGTGTTTCATAACGGCCAGCAGCTGAAAATAAATAAGTGATTATTTTATGCGGGCAAACAAAGACGCGTTTACAGTAGTAATAGCCATGCAATACAGACCTTATGCCCCGTATGCCCACAAAANTTATGCGGGCAAACAAAGACGCGTTTACAGTAGTAATAGCCATGCAATACAGACCTTATGCCCCGTATGCCCACAAAAAGGAAAACAAAATGCTTAGTACTAAATACATAGAAAATACCTAAGTCGGTCTGTTCAGAGTAAGGAGTATCGTTTTCCAGTGGCTCGTGCAGGCTACGAGGTAAAGAGACCCGTGTAGAGAACACATGCAATTTAAGTTAATATTTTTAGGGTCTCGGGTGGACATGTACGCTGAAGCGTGCGAGACGACGATCACGTGGTTCGGGGCCCACTACTGTCGCGAGATTTCCGTCGCCGTCAGCTTTGCAGATGATTGAAACGCGGATGTAAAACTCGCCGACTTTGTAATCGCAAATTCGCCGATGAACAATCAGCGCGAGTTAGAACTCGGCCGCCCGGGGTGCTGCCCAAGTTGCGTATGTTCCAGGCGCTACACCAGCTAGAGATGCGCTTCTGCCTAATGGCGACCGCAGCCATAAGGGTCACACTGNGCGTATGTTCCAGGCGCTACACCAGCTAGAGATGCGCTTCTGCCTAATGGCGACCGCAGCCATAAGGGTCACACTGGCACGCGCTACAAGAGCGCCGTCGCCGCTACGCGCAGGGCTCTGAACTGGAGGGCTGTGTTCTCGTAGTGCTNACTGGCACGCGCTACAAGAGCGCCGTCGCCGCTACGCGCAGGGCTCTGAACTGGAGGGCTGTGTTCTCGTAGTGCTGCGTGTACCTATGACACTTTCAGCGGTGATCCTACCATTTTATTGATGAAAAGTCTTTAGCAAAGTTCAATACAGGCTCCTATTTTAGTTTGACTCGTTATCGGCTAGTATGTTTCAAGATACGGCAGTCTGAAAAAGCCGTTATTTACTGTATTGGAGAGTGCCAAAATAATACTTACAGCGTGCGTGGTAACTTTAAAGTACCATTACGTCCTCGCCTGCGGCATGATGTCTCTTCGTAGGTAAATATACTGGGAGCGCGTTTAATAGTTTCGTCAAAAAACCAGGATTTAAAACACTCTGCAGTGCAGTTCAAGCACCAGACTGGCGGAACACTCAATGGAACTGCCGAAAATATTCTGAACAATGAATTATGTCTCCCCCTACGTCAGGGACTTTCCTTGCTGGATCACACAATATGTAAGAATACAGAGGCGAAGTGGTGGCGTGTACTGCGAACTCCAGCCTCACCGGCCAGCAAAATGGTGGAACGTCACTAACCAATCAACTCCTGGAGACTAACTTGCCAGGTGGCACCTCGACCAATAGCGAGTGTTCCACTACGTTCAATAGCCAGTCAGACTCAAGGCCTGTATGCATAGTTTCGCGCGGCCAATGAGCTACCGAGATAGCTTATATCAAAGGAGTCGCCAAGCCATTTCGTTTCTGTATACTTACCTATTCTGTAGAGCTACATTGCCTATTTAAAGGGCTTGCGTGAAAATCTCCTTTGCCAGTTTAGCCATTTAACCCGTCCATTCCCCGCGTCCACGCTCGACAACAGGTTGCACATGTCAGATATTTATGGTCGTCACTGTACACGAGAAGGAATCCGTGATTTGTGTTTGGAGCGTCTTCCTTGTCAGGAATCTGATTGGTTGTAGTTTCTGTGCCTCTCATCTGTGATTGGTCGATGCTGAGATCAACGAACACGCATTTGTGATGTTCACTGCTTACGAAAAGCACTCTCCTCATATTTACGTACATATAAAAAAATTTAATGAATGCAATTAGCGAGTTCGTAAATGAATTAGGGACTGAAAATATTGTCCCGAACATACTCGTTAACGTCGTACATGTTGCAGAATAGCTGANTTCGTAAATGAATTAGGGACTGAAAATATTGTCCCGAACATACTCGTTAACGTCGTACATGTTGCAGAATAGCTGAAATCATGGTTACTGCTGTGCAATTCCGTAAGCTAGTGCCAATACGGACATCGCCTTTACTTGGCAAAGCTATTGTTTGCTAATGTCACACCAACTATTTTATAATCGGTAGCTTCTCGTGCCATTGTTTTGTTAAAATACTTTTTCCATACGTTCCGAAGTGCCAGTCGTTACACGAATTTCTTAAGTACATTTCGCATCAAACAATTTTTGTTATGCAACACCTGAACCGAAAATATTATTTTATACGTTAAAGGGTTAAAGGATTTATTTATGTAAGAAATGATATTGTATATTCGCTAGGCACCGTTTAACTCTTTACACATAACTCGTTATGTCTAGAAGCTTGAAAAATTAGAGAGTTCAACTATCTGTGGGCTAAATTTTACTGTTCTATGTACAATCAAGTAAATATAACATATTCTCAGTATCTTTACAGTTTTTGAACTAAACTGTTGAAAAGGGAAGAAAGGGGGGTGGGGGGTTATTGTTCCATTGCGTTGGTACTAAACTTTCGATTCGTGACATGGGAGGAGGGCTCTCTTTAATCCTAATTTGTAGGAAACAATATTAAATTAATCAAACAAAACAATTACATTAAACAATTCTTATGCTATTTAATTTTAGTTTTGAAACATACATAAGACAATTTCATGTCAATATGTCTGTTTTTAAGGGGTGGTTGGGGGGGGGCATGTCACCTGCGGGCTCCCCCATCCCCTTCCCAAAGTCTTGATCCGCCTCTACTGACGACGTATCAATGCAAAGTCGCAATCGCCGAACTACTATGCAGCTCGATGAAGTGCAATCAGATGGAACGCAACGTTTCTGCCGGAAATTTGCCAACAGGAGGTGCAATAACCGGGGCCGAGTGTTTCCAGCGGGGCTGTGATTCAATGGCAGGTCGCGTGCCGGGCGGATTCATTACCGCATCGCCGACCTGGAGTTCGCTTAGCTGGAGTAATCTGTCGGCCGCACTCTCTATATCGAGCCCATTCATACAGCGTGGCCGCCTACCTCGCCCCTTAAACGATGGCTGTCTCGTAGTTATCTCGGCGCTTTTAAAACCTCCACGTACTTTCTCCTATGAGCCTTTTATATTATGGCTAGGGGCAGTGACATTTCGCGAAAAGATTTCGAGACAAGATACAGTCCAAAGCACCGTGGGGTCATCCAGCTTCTTTGATTGGCTAAAAAATGTTCTGGCCCGAGTTAACAGTTTTCGCACGAATCACGAAGGTTCAGTGTCGGAGTTACTTAGTCCTGCGTGGCTTGGTCAAAGACGGACACGGCACAAGCAGCCAATAGAGGTATAACAACGGCTGAGCTGTGTATATAGTATAAAAGTCTACTGTGTGCTCCGATTTTTACGCGAAAAGTCACTGGCCCTAATTATAGCCTTTAATACGCCGCACATGCAGTATTGCCATGGGCCATTTCAGCAGCTTCTGCGCATCAGTCAAGCGATGCCGTCATAATACCATGAACATAAATATAGGTTTTTCTCGGTTAATAGGCCACTTTCGAAAGCTCTGTTTAGGATATACTTTTCCTTCTCGCTTTGTGTCCTGCTATATGAAAACTTAACGTTGTCGTGGGCCTAATGGTTTTATTCACACTCCACCCAAGTTAAACCAAGAAATTGTTAGGAATGGTGCATATTTCCATTGTAAATTTCACAACCCGATGTTAATAATGACCAGATTGAGTTCAATAAGGATGCAGTTAATCAAAAGTTTATAAAATTTAAAGTTTGCTTGTTTTTACTACTGTAGATTTTTAATCCAACTTTTACAACAGATGTTAAGATTGATATGTGCTACGCAAAATGTAAATATATTGACAGTGTGCAAATTCGTACTTTAATATGTATTAAACAGGAATTACCAACTTCGGTGACCAGTAATATGAACATCATACTTGCAATAAAACGTCAGGTATAAAGAACTATTCTTATTAATTCATTCCCAACTTAAGCTTGCCTACCAGCGTGTAATGAAGCGAACATGTAACTATCGGTAGCGATTATTTTCAAATGTTAGTTTTAATAGTGTTAAATTTACCGTAAATAGCCTACACATGAGTATACTAAGATTCTGCCCCTAATGTTTTTAAAACAAAAGAAAACGATTTAAGTTGCCGACAATCTAAAAGTTTTTTTTTTTTTTTTTTTNCATTTATTTTACATTATCTGGCAACAGTGTCATAACTCCGTGTTCTTTCAACCCTTAGTTGCATATGGAGAACTGCCCTTTGTCAGCACCTCCTCACCACAGGTTAAACCTGAGGTGGACCGATTTATATTCTTCTGCGCGTGCTCGCAACATAGGCTGAAGGCATGTCGAAGCCACTGTAAGATCCACGTGCTTCAACAGAGCTGCGACGTTTCTTCACGTTAGTTTTTAACAGCAATTCCACACTTCCACGAAAAAATTATATTTTTATGTATTTTGGTTATGTAGTATTTGCTTTACAACTTGCTCAAAATCAGTGTACAAGGTTGATGAAGCACTTATTTAAGTAAACAATATTACAACGTAAATTCCCAACTGCAAGGTTCTGACAGTTGTGTTGGAAGAGAAGCAGTTCAAGGCAGGTGTTATACAATTATTATTTATATTAGCATTGACCGGGGGAGCTTTACATTGAATTTAATATTATGTTTATTGTTACTTCACTCACGCCATTTTAAATAACCCTAACCGGAACGTCATCACCTTGTTAATGTTGCCGGAGGCTGAATCTAGGAGACGGTTAGCGACGGCCGGACACCCATCTTCCTGGTCTTCTACGCTGGTCGGGTCGCCCAAAGGACTAATGATGAAT
Organism: Clitarchus hookeri; assembly: GCA_002778355.1. Lineage (NCBI taxonomy): Eukaryota > Metazoa > Arthropoda > Insecta > Phasmatodea > Phasmatidae > Clitarchus > Clitarchus hookeri. The sequence continues at coordinate 45,230 of NQII01001809.1, forward strand.
GACGACAACAAGACGGTTAACGACGGCCTATATCAAGCGCGTGGTTCTGCGGCCGCGCTCAGTGACCGGTGGAGGGGATTTCTGCAACTGTCGACGACCAAATGGTGGCGTTGCACTCCCGCTCGTTTATGTTTGAAGGTGTGATCAGGCAAGCCGTTCAGCTAAGGCCTGACCACACCGTAACATCTCCCCCAATGTTCACTAGCGAGATGCCCTCATCTCGCCCTAGAGTCCGTGTGGATTATGTAGATGACTGGGAGTTGCGGGGTTCATGTTGTGGCAGCAGGAATATGGATCGGGTTGAAGTCCTCTTCGCTACGGTAGGAAACATTTTTGACAGGATTTAAAACAGACGGATAATTTAGGTATAAGGAACTGCCAGATGCCTTCGTGCAGTCCTTGGGCAAGGTGGGTCGGTCAAACGCTGGGCGGTGTGTTCACAGCGGCCTTGCGCGCCTTGCACTTGTATTTCCGCTGGGTGTGCAGATCGTCTTCCACGCGAGCACGGCAGTCGCCTCGCAGGCGGTTCGCGAACGCGTCAGCCTTTCTTAAGTTCGTGAGTCTCTATACCCTACTTGGCGTGGCTCGTTACAACAATGAGATTTTAAAAAAACATTTAGCAATGAAAAGAATTTAAATTTTATAAGTTAACTGCTCTCCCCGTTACAATTATTGTGTGTTGTTTGTACAGAAACTACACTTGCTGGAAATAAATACACGTTACAGCACTGTCCTAAAAATACTGAGGTGTTTAGATACTATTACATACTAAACGGTACGTGACGTCACTGGGTTAGGACACTGATGGGATGGTATCGAAACGTAGAATAGTAATAAATTAATAAATTAACAATGTAAAAAGAAAAGAAATGTTGCAGCTGCTTTTTAACTACGTTTCAATACTTAAGAGGGAAGGAGCGAAGGGTATACTTATACTAGCAATGTTACGACATGTGTTTTAAATTATACTAATAGTATTAAAAACATAAAAAAAAATTTCCACAGAAATGTGGTCTTTTTACCATACAATGTTACAGTAATAATAATATAATGATATCTAAATTTTACAAACAAAATTAAAATCGTCATTACTAGCAATGTCAAAATTTACTTCTTAATGACATCATTTTTGTCTACTATGGCCATTCTTCAATGTGATACGTATTTGCAAGACATGTAGATAATAAAATTAAAAGTAATTCAGTAGACAATATTTGAAAAATGTGTACTTAATTGTTACAATCATTACAATATATATTGTTTTATTCTAGGTGCACGTAATATGTGTGGTTGTAGAAATGAAAAATTATTTTTTTTTTCTTTCTTCAGATTGACACCTACTGGAGGCCTCCTGTGAGTTATAATATTAAATATTTATTGATGATTCGTGTTGTGTTGGAACTTTTGAGTAAAGTAAAGTTTATGTACGTGTTAGGTACCTGCAGGGTGCAGTGTGAGTGGTGTATGTAAAATACGTGAACCGCTGGTTACCTGTATATAAATTTTTACGTATGACTCGCGAGCTGGGTGAAGCGGTAGTGTTGACAGCTGTGAGCGCGGTGTTGAGGTTGTTGCGCGTGACGTCAGGACTGGTGTCACGTGGGCGGTGCGTGCGCCGACCTCCGTAGGAAATTTGGTTGAGAGGGGTGTGACATCACTGCTGGTTGCTGTGGAACATGAAGCTTGCGGTACCGTTGTTCTGAAACTTACAATGAAATGTATTAGCAGAATGCCTGCACAGTTTGTCAAAACATCTTATAAAAAAAATTTTCTTTAAATAAATAATTTATGCGACTTATGGTTATTGACATTATATTGGTAATTTAATTCTGGGTTATATTATATTTACTTGGGTGTGGCGTAGGGTGGGGTGTCCGACCTTAGAAGTTTATGTATTTAAACGCGCGTTAAAGTTCATTTATTTTTAAACTGTCGTCAAGTGATCTCTCGGGCGGTATATGAATACTAACTGGTGTTACAACTTTATGGTTACGTTACGCTTGTAAATCTAGTTCTTAGTTAATGCCTATTTTCATACAAGTAATTTTTTTTCTCTTCTGAAAATAAATTATTTTAGTTAGCTGTGTGCGCGGATAAACTCATAATTATTAAAATGTTAATATTTACGCTGGACATCAACACTTAGCCTAATTATTATATAATTACATTGATTAATAAAAAGTTAGGGTTGGAATGAAAAGTAGCAGAACGCATAGCATGTTAACAAAAACCGAGGGACATAAGTAAAACATAACGACACTTATTATGCAAATAGAATATAGTTGAGAGGAAAAAGAACATATATGAGTAATTAAAGACAGAATAATTACACTTCTACTTTAACACAAAGGGTTGGCATACAGGGGTTGGGGAAATCTGCACTCATGACTTACTCCCTGGAGGTCAGAAACGAAAGTACCCTCGTGGTATACTTTCAAAGTACTGTGTCTTAAAGAGAAGATCACAGCAAAATCCAATTGCGCCCCTACTGCCTGACCTCTGTCAAGGCTAGTAGAGCACAGAAAAATAGGCCGCTCTGGTCGGGTCACAACTCCGCCAGAGGCCCAAAGATTGCTCCGCGTCTCACGCGAAACGAAAGATTTGACCTCCTGAGTAAGTACTCCTTACAATTGGGTGGATGTGGGTAAACCATGAACGGACAAACACAGTCGAAGTGGGTGCGTCTCAAGCACTATTCCCATTTCGTTAAATACCCTTAACATTGCACACAATTAATCCATCTCACGTCAGGTTTAGCAGTCTGCGCATCAAACAATACAGTATGACTGGCATGGCGTGTCGCTAGCACGTCCGGAAGCCACGAGGATTGGCTAAGTCCTCGGATAACAGAAATGCGTAAACCCATCGGTATTCATTCTCCCCGTTTCCTTATAGCACAGGTTTGTGGGAAATACGTGAAAATATTTATAGTATGAGAAACTTAAAACTAAAATATTAAACTTAAGTTTAAAGGCGGGTGTGGCGGAAAGAAAACTGCGTGGCGTGCTTTTGCACGCTGCTTCGCAACACCGCGGCGCTCGTGCCGCGGAGAAATGCTGATGAGGGAAAATGTTGTGTCGGCAATGTCCACTGCGTGGCGTGCGCTAGCACGCTGTTTTTTTTTTTCTCGCGCCCTGCGGCGCTCGAGCCGTGAGGAAGCGCTGACGAGGGAATGTGCCATCTCGGCACTTTGGTCAAGTCAACGACATATCGTCCTTCCGGTTGGCAACTCGTACCGCAATACGGGCTTTCTATTAGCGTACAAAAATTGTCATACTTAACTTGCATACCTTATTCCTAAGAATGATATGAGAAGTTTCTTAAATATATAGCATGTATACTGAGAGGAAAGTTGAATAAAATATATTTTTATCTTATCTGCATACAGTAATGGCGAACTACGTACAATATGGTGTACTGCATGGAGTTTATTAAAATTAGCATGAGTTGAAAGTTACTGTACTGAAAATGCTTACAGGATTACGATTACATTTACAGTAATAGTTAAATTTAAAATAACAATATCCAGCGCACACAGGCAATTTACATTTTAATTTATATTACTAGCTTGGTATAGCTGAGAAAAATTGTTTACACGTGAATATACGCAACTAGGGACTTGCGGTTTACACGGAAATTCTTTACATTTTAATAACGTTTGTTAATTAGGTTTCAGCTTTGTATGTTTAGATATGGGGCCGTAAAAGGTAAATTAATATTTAAACCTAAGGCATTTTAAAAGTAGACATTATGACATTATTTAAATTGGACTGCCACTTTAAAGTTTTAAGGTTAAAAGCGTACGTGGCTGAAAGTTTGCTATTATTATTACGGAAACTAGCGTGGGTGGGTGGGGAATTTATTAAATGGGGGTGGATGGTAGAGAAGCTGATGCAAGGCAGCGAGAGGGTAGGGAGGAACCAAGCCTCCACCATTGTTACGAACTAGCTTTTCAGCCAATTCGTAACAATGGCTAAATACCCGGCGCCTCCACCATTGTTACGAACTAGCTTTTCAGCCAATTCGTACATGAAAGATTATGAGAGAATGCTGGGGGCGTAACTCAAATAATGACTCGTTAATTCGGTAGTGCAAAACAGTATCTGATGAATTTATTACAATTTACGGTTATACAATTATTATTTATATTAGCATTGACCGGGGGAGCTTTACATTGAATTTAATATTATGTTTATTGTTACTTCACTCACGCCATTTTAAATAACCCTAACCGGAACGTCATCACCTTGTTAATGTTGCCGGAGGCTGATTCTAGGAGACGGTTAGCGACGGCCGGACACCCATCTTCCTGGTCTGCTTGGCTGGTAGGGTCGCCCAAAGGACTAATGATGAATGACGACAACAAGACGGTTAACGACGGCCTATATCAAGCGCGTGGTTCTGCGGCCGCGCTCAGTGACCGGTGGAGGGGATTTCTGCAACTGTCGACGACCAAATGGTGGCGTTGCACTCCCGCTCGTTTATGTTTGAAGGTGTGATCAGGCAAGCCGTTCAGCTAAGGCCTGACCACACCGTAACACAGGGAAACGGAGACTTTACTGCGCAGCCGGTATGCGCACTATGCCACCATACTGATTCTACGCTCGTCAAGGCACACTAACACACGAGCCGACAACACTACGGGAACCGCCAATCTAAAGGTTCTCATAAGGAACTGAAATTATTATAAAATAAATGTTACCATTTTTCAATATTTTACTCCTGTTCATTTTTTTAAAACTTAGTATTTAGTGAAAATATTTCAATGATTTAAATGACGTCATATGCACATATGGAATGGGATTTCTATTTAAAAGATCGATTTTGAAGGTAGATTTACATATTACCTTATTAGAAGCAATCCAAGGGCCTTTTATGCACGTAAAAACAGTCCTGTATCTGTGTGAGCTACTTAGAGTTTAGTTAAGAGATCTGGGTGGCTCTTAACAACGACGTCTTGAGAGTCGATGAGGGTGAAATGAGATGAGAATGGAGCAGCGCCGGAATGCAAGGGTGGGGGAAACGGGAGATCTCCGAGAAAACCCACCAACCAGCTGCATCGTTCGGCACGATTCCCACATGCGAAAATCAGGCCGGAGATTGAACCCGGTTCGCCTTGGTGGGAGGCGAGCAGGCTAACCACTCAGCCACCGCGGCCCCCCTCTGGGAACGTGCGTCGCGCATACACTGCACATTACGAGGATCGATTCTCGTTATCTGTACGTGTCCCTGACACTGGCACGCCCATCGAAACTAGAACTGTTCAAATCAAGTAAGCAAGAGTAATTAACCTGTTGCTTTACGGGGGCTTCGGTGGTATAGTGGTCAGACCACCTGCCTCCCACCTAGGTGAACCGGACTCGATTCCCGGCGGGTTCGCATGTGGGAATCGTTCCAGATGGTGTCGCTGGTCGGAGGGTTTTCTCGGGGATCTCCCGTTTCCCCCGCCCTCGCATTCTGGCGCTGCTCCATTCTCACCTCACTTCACCCTAATCGGCTCTCAAGACCTCGTTGCTCTCCACTCCATGATTTTTTACGTATGGATTTCCAACAGATCCGCAATTTCATATTAATTAAAAAATTTCTGACTAACTTGAGCATATTCATGTTGCAATTAAGAATAGACAAGAGGAAGTGTAAACACGTTTCATAAACAGGCTGTATAACCTTGAATCCCATTCACGTTGTTATGATAGAGCTGTTGGCAAATAAAGCAGTCCAGTTTTGGAACACGGAGATCGACTACTCCGCTGCTGGCGTGCGTATTCTAAACTATATTCTCTCTACGGTTTCACGTCAAACACACAAACGACGCAGTTTAACATTTCATCATTCGGTGAAGCCATGCAGCGAAATAATCGCTTCAAACAAACTTAAGATGCGAAACGCATGTACGTGCCTTCGGACATTGCATTTTTCTTTAACCGCCTTTTTGACAGTTACAATATCAAACATTGAGAGATCCGCTTGTCCGAAAATGTGGTGATCTTTACGTGCAATTTCAGCGCCAGCGATACTAATTCCACAGTGCTCATTAGTTTATCATTCTCAGTAATGAATTGTGAGGCGCTGCAGTTCATTTATCTGCAGTATGATAATTTTCCGAGGGTACATTTCCCCGTCGTTTACTCCTTGCATACTAGAATGAAGGGAAAACGTAACCGATGAGTGTACGAAATNCGAGGGTACATTTCCCCGTCGTTTACTCCTTGCATACTAGAATGAAGGGAAAACGTAACCGATGAGTGTACGAAATTTTTTAATCCAGGAATATGGGCGTCGTGTTAAGTAAGAAACGTGGCGGACGTTGTAGATTGAGGTACATTTAATTGAAGTACTCACACTTTCTTCATAATCGCCTCATTCCCATTGGCGCCGAAAAGCTCGATACGCATGTAACTATTTGTAAACAAGTGTAGGAAAGCTATATAAACTCTACCGATTAACTAAGTATGCGAAAGGCCTGCTAAATCTCTTCTTTTAGCTCATTACATTTCCCCTCATAGCCACACATAAAGTTTGACGTGGACAAACGATCAAACTGAATGATACCAAAATTGTGCAAAATTATCGGTAAGGGATACATGTAATATTTTAAGTTTTTAAATGATCACGCACTAGGTTTCAAAACAACAGTATTACAACACTTTCAGCATTATAGGCCACACGTACGAATCCATAAGATCTATTGTAATCAGACTTCGTGTACAAACAATGCCTTATGATAGAATTTAGAAGATCTCAATAATTTTCTCGTGCCATCTTGGGGATAGCATAACCTAAAAGTTTATGCTATTCATGAGGATTCATGAGGTGAGACCACCTGTCCCATCCCCTCCCCATCTTACTTTAAGTTTGCAGTTTATTAATTTTCCCGAAATATTTCGGATGGTGGATTGGAGAGTGGTTTATAGTACATTCACATTGATTTCCCACTTTTTTAATCAAATCTTTGAAAAATCATCCCATGTATGATGTGTTTGGTTGTTTACAAAATATCACATATATCACAAGCGTTTTATACCTCCGTTAACATAACAGTATTTTATTTTTCGGTTAAGTTGAACTTTCACTTAAATGTTTTATATTAATTATAATTAATTTATTATTAATATGAATAAAACAGGGAGAAAATAGGTGCGTTGGTAAAGCCCATTGACAAGTAGCTCCCATGAAAATATTATTAAAACGAGTGCGCATGAAACCTGCGCGTTATCCCTTTGGTGTAATTTTCTAGATTTGGTTGAGCTTTGTTTACAAATTGTGGTACAATAACCTGGAGGTAGAACTCCAGCAAAGCTTTAGGTTGGCAGTAACCAAGAATGGACAATATACATATTAAATCCCCTAAATATTTCCCTAAGTAACACATNCGAGGGTACATTTCCCCGTCGTTTACTCCTTGCATACTAGAATGAAGGGAAAACGTAACCGATGAGTGTACGAAAATTTTTAATCCAGGAATATGGGCGTCGTGTTAAGTAAGAAACGTGGCGGACGTTGTAGATTGAGGTACATTTAATTGAAGTACTCACACTTTCTTCATAATCGCCTCATTCCCATTGGCGCCGAACAGCTCGATACGCATGTAACTATTTGTAAACAAGTGTAGGAAAGCTATATCCACTTTACCGATTAACTAAGTATGCGAAAGGCCTGCTAAATCTCTTCTTTTAGCTCATTGCATTTCCCCTCATAGCCACACATAAAGTTTGACGTGGACAAACGATCAAACTGAATGATACCAAAATTGTGCAAAATTATCGGTAAGGGATACATGTAATATTTTAAGTTTTTAAATGATCACGCACTAGGTTTCAAAACAACAGTATTACAACACTTTCAGCATTATAGGCCACACGTACGAATCCATAAGATCTATTGTAATCAGACTTCGTGTACAAACAATGCCTTATGATAGAATTTAGAAGATCTCAATAATTTTCTCGTGCCATCTTGGGGATAGCATAACCTAAAAGTTTATGCTATTCATGAGGATTCATGAGGTGAGACCACCTGTCCCATCCCCTCCCCATCTTACTTTAAGTTTGCAGTTTATTAATTTTCCCGAAATATTTCGGATGGTGGATTGGAGAGTGGTTTATAGTACATTCACATTGATTTCCCACTTTTTTAATCAAATCTTTGAAAAATCATCCCATGTATGATGTGTTTGGTTGTTTACAAAATATCACATATATCACAAGCGTTTTATACCTCCGTTAACATAACAGTATTTTATTTTTTGGTTAAGTTGAACTTTCACTTAAATGTTTTATATTAATTATAATTAATTTATTATTAATATGAATAAAACAGGGAGAAAATAGGTGCGTTGGTAAAGCCCATTGACAAGTAGCTCCCATGAAAATATTATTAAAACGAGTGCGCACGAAACCTGCGCGTTATCCCTTTGGTGTAATTTTCTAGATTTGGTTGAGCTTTGTTTACAAATGGTGGTACAATAACCTGGAGGTAGAACTCCAGCGAAGCTTTAGGTTGGCAGTAACCAAGAATGGACAATATTCATATTAAATCCCCTAAATATTTCCCTAAGTAACACATNAAGCTTTAGGTTGGCAGTAACCAAGAATGGACAATATTCATATTAAATCCCCTAAATATTTCCCTAAGTAACACATATCGACGTAGTCGCTCGCGCTTGCACTGTAACAAACCCTCCGTGGAGGCGCTTTTAATAATGTCCTGCTCAGGGACGTTCTTGTGAGCAGAATATATTCCAGACGGCCTGCTGTCGCGATCAGAGCACTCCTGAGACTAGCGTTGCAGAAGTTATCACACCTCAAGCACACCTGCTGCGTTGTTTATGCAGGCTTGCGCTCTGCAGGCTGTCTCGACCGAGGAAGTCATTGTCGCATCGACCCGGCTGCTAACACACCCCTGCCTGCTCTCTGCAGTAAGGCTTTGTATTTCCTTCCTCCCTTTGTCATGTTCAGTCCCCTCGTCCACGATCGTAGACATGTTGCACATGAATTGTACTTATGATGGGTACTCTACATGGAACAGCACTAGTGCCTGGTACATTGAGAGTCCTCTTTGTGGCCATCCTGATTTGTGGAAATTTCTACAACTCCTTGACATGAATGGTTAATGCCAGTATCATCGAGCACGCAGAAAGTTGTTCATTGGCTGTGAGAAAGGTGCTGAACACAAGTACAGTGAATACAAAAGTAAAGTTATTGCAACACTTTAACTCGGATGTTAATGTGTGACCGAACGTGTCAAGGCGTGCATAGATTCACAACGTAGAGCACAGAACTCCAATAAAAAAAGTGTATATTTAAAACTGGACAATATTTTATAGTGATTATGCTTTTAACATTTATAACCTGTTCAAAGTTAATTGAACACTTTTTAATCAACCTTTGAAAAATGTCACAGCCCTTACCTGCACGTATTTTAACGGGCACACTGACTGAGATGCACCCAGTAAAGTTGGTAACGACGGAAAGAAAGTAGTTCCACGAATTAACTTTGGTTTGAGAGTGTTAGGTAAACATTTGTGAATATTGAAATTATTTATTTTCCTTGCTGTTTTTTAAATGCACGTAAGAGTAAAAATGAGCAAACTTGTAAAAATATTTACTTTCCTAATAATTTCACAGTTTCGCTTGACAGTCTCATGAATAAAGTGATCAGGCCCATAGCAATTTTGATTCTACATGACGGCGCTACGCCCCACGTCAGGGCGCCAATTTAACTGAAGCGGGCTTATCTAGGCCCCACGTTGGGCGTGGCTATTTAACTTGACGCTACGCCACTGTGGAATACAGGGTGGCTTATAGGGTCGTAGTTAATTCCTCCAGGCACAGACTATAAGGTGCCTAGAAGGTTGAGGGTATTTCAATAATGTAGTCTTTTGACGTTTCACTTAACTGGATAAATATATTGTCTCGAGTTTAACAAAAACAACATACAGAAACACTTCCGAGGTGTGGTACTCTAATTTGGCTACTCGTATTAACTGGGGCGACTTC
>NQII01001809.1:55522-126186 GCA_002778355.1 Clitarchus hookeri
CCCTCCGGCCGCCCTCGGCGCGGCTGACCTCTCTCTGCGCGGCGATATTCAACTGACTGCTCGATGGTGTACTGATTACTCCTCTAACCTCTCTGCACAGTAATAATTGACTGACTCTGCACCTTCCTGCAAAGAGGGTTATATGCTCCATAGCCTCTCTCCCTAATTGTCGGCATGTGTCGCCTTGTTGGGGGAGGGGGTGAGGTGGTAGGAAACAGAACAATGCAGCACATCAAAAACGTGCCTTGGTTCCTGAAGGTTGGAGGGGGGGGAAGGTGGCACCTTGCCCCTTGAATTTACCATCTCAGCTTATTCTTCTGCGGTGCGTGTTTTCTTACTTCAGGCAAAATACACCTGACTATCTTATGCTATCTTGGGGCTTACAAATCTCACGGGCTTGCTAGAGGCGTAGGGGTGGGTGAAGGGGGTGGACTACGCAGCAGAACACATGTTATAGTCGACACGCGCATATTTCTTGGCTTGACCTTTCCCTGCGGTGACTGGAATCGACACGTGTCTCTCTAAGTCCCTANGGGGGGGGGGGGGTTGTGGGACAGCGCCACTGTAATACTCCTAATGCGTCATACGTCATACATATAATGTGAAGAATACACTACACGATGTGTGTACAAACATATAGTAAGAATGGCTTTCAAAAGTGCTCAGTTTAACGTGAACAACCTATAGGAAATTTATAGTGCCCAAAAAACAGTTTCTGTTTTGTATTTCCGTGTCTGAAAAAATATTTAACAAAAGTGGAAATTGCTAAGGCGGACGTTTTCGCATTCATTTTTAAGTATAAAAATTCTGGTACAAATTGTTTTATGGGTTTTCAGAGGTAAATACAGTACATATTTATAAACAATAAAGCGATGGGGCCATAGCTGAAAGTCTCACAGAGTGTATCTGCCTAGGGAAAGTTTACACGCCGGTTCAATGTCTTGCACATCGCTGGGTAGATGTGTCACGAAAGAACTATTTGATATTTGCCATCCGTGAGCATTTGGCGGAAAATAACAATCGCCCGTCCTTAAGGAGTAGGCGAGTGCCATGCTATTAACCGACAGAAGTGTGTTACACGTGGGTGTTTTTCGATAGTTATGACGTAATAATCAGGTGTACATCAAAGGAGAAAAAAAACCTTGCCTTGGCGTAAATCGCTCTGGCGAATGGTTCTCGAGAAAACGTGCAGTTGTTTCTGACATATTGTAAATAATTAGTTTTAATTCCCAATTTTCAAGAGTGTACACCTCCATTAATANCGTGCAGTTGTTTCTGACATATTGTAAATAATTAGTTTTAATTCCCAATTTTCAAGAGTGTACACCTCCATTAATAAGCGTGTTATATCTCAGGTATTATTATGTTTTCTACCTTATTTCCATTACAAACCATCGCTCAGAGTTTGTACGTAGATTTTAGGGTACTCCTGTTTGGTAAGGTTTCTCTACTGCGTATAGGTTAAAATCTTTAATTATAGATTAGTGAAGTCCACTGAATTTATTTTTACAGCATGGAAATTTAGAGATACGTACAAAGTATAAATAATAAAAATAAATTTAATTCGAAAGTAGCCTCTTTGCCTAGTGTACAATTTCAGAGGAACAGTTTCAGAGACACCGCTATTCTGCTAGTGAGGAATGCTAACGTCCTCATAGTCTTGTCTAGTTCATATGACAGACGCGCGCCAACTAACTCATATATTAGCACGGTTTTTATGCTGTGGATACCTTTCGTTAAATGCGCGAGAGTTTTGATTTTACTGATGTTTGTGAAAATTTTCCTACGTACAGCTGGAAAAAGATTTCTCTCATAAAAATTACGTCCAGGCATACTGAAATGCCATGGATATTTCAGTACATGCAATTTTAATGACAATAGCAATTTAAAAAAACATATTTTATAATTTAACAAACACCCGTGAGTTTTCCATTTTTTTTCTCCCACTCCCTTGCATGCAATACAAAAATTTTCCAGAAATGATTTTTGCTGATCATAATTATTTTCTGAAATAAATCAGTTAAAAATAGGATTAACGAACTGGCGATTGCAGAAAATTGTGGAGGGGCACGAAATGGACTTATTACTACATGAGATGGGTAAATACGGCGATGAGGAAATATTTAGAGATTGTGATGAGACAGGGTCTTATTACAGCAGACGAGGATGTTTGCTGTGGGAGCTGGTGTGTTTGATAAGTAATCACCGCGGGAGAGGATAGATTGATGGCCTCAGGCGGTACACATCTCGGCCAGATACGAGCGAGATGCTTTGTGGATGGGNTTACAGAGAACTAGTTAGAAAACAGTTAAAGTCATCTAGGGCCGCGGTAATACGGAGCGTACAACTATAGATTGCTCACGGCTATTTCAGCACTTTTAAAATCAACGTTTAAAAAATGTCACTGCCCCTGCTTGCATATATCTCAACAGGCAAAGTTAGTGGCATGTGCGCCGTAAAGTTGGTAAAGACGGAGGGAAAGTAGTTCCACGTGCCAACCTTGAATTAAAAGTGTTAGGTAAATATTTCTGGATACTGAAATTATGTCTTCTGCTTTCTGTTTTCTCTTCAGTACATATATGTGTAAGAATTAGCAGATTTTAAAATACTTACTTTTATAATAATTTCAGTTTCACTCGACCGTCGCATGAATGAAACGACCAGGCAAAATGAAATGTTATTTTACATAAGGTGGAAACAAACATAAAGCGCATACCAGTAGATCTTCAGTCGGGTTTTCGAAAATGAATGCTCAGTTTAGAGTGAACTCTTCGAACACGTTCAGCTCTGTACACGGTTACACTGGCTCCGAACTTGTTCGGATCACACTCGTTTCTTGTTAAAAGCGANACAGCAGTGCCTATAGCGGAACGAGTTTTTCCCTGTGTTGTCCTTCAATTGGCTGCTGTGAAGTGTGTGATAAAGTTGGCAGAATTTGGCAAAATTTTCTGCATTCACTGAAATAAATAAAAAAATCAGTCACACAAGCAATTTTAGTGATACTGTTACAAATAAAATACTCAAAAATTAATAGCAAGTGTTGAAAGAGGTCTATAGGTAAATATGATGCGTGTTTATGAGGTTAGGATTTGCTTTTGTTTGCCTTAAGTTGTACGCTGTTTGCGCTAAACTGAGTACTTTTGAAAACCCTGCTTAAGATTTACTTGTATGCACATTGTGTTATTCCACAATATCTGAAATAAGCATTAACATGTGCCTGATTACTTTATTCGTGCGTCGGTCAAGCGAACCAGAGAAATTATTAGAAAAATAATATTTTACTAGTTTGATCATTCTAACACTTATATTTATTTAAAAAACAGAAACAAAGAAGCAATTTAATTATCCACAACTGCTTAACTAACATTTTTAAATTCAGCATGGAGATATGGAACTACTTTCACTCCGTCGCTACCAACTCGACTGGGCACGTGGCATACATTTTTTCCTGTTAAAATATTTGCATATAGAGACAGAGTAACATTTTTCAAAAGTGCTGCTCAATTAACAGTGAACAGCCCATGTAGAGGCGTAGCCAAAGAAACTAGTTATGTCTGCAGACATGGTCAAACATGGCTGCCGAACGAATTTACAAGAAACACGTTTAGACCGCTCGTGTGGTCGCGGTCTAGGTTTTTCCTCTGCTTTCGTACTGTTCAGACCTCCGTGGCTGGCGCTGATGTTGGCATCCGTGACCTCAACTCCGAGCAGTAGTTACGGACTGCCGTGTATCGACGTACTATTGCGGGCTCGAGCAGTGACCGAGCAATTGACTGGCCTCATTAGGTTCTTCTTTCTGTGTATTCTTCCACAGGCTGTATGCGAAACTATAATCTGTTCTCGATTACTTCCAATTTTTCTGAAGTTTTGTTCAAGTTCTACTTCCGGGATATTCCTCCACCTTATGCAAACAAAGCTTAGAAAATTACACCAGAGGGCCAACGCACCGCTTTCGTGCGCACTCTGCATTGTAATATTTTGCATAAGAACTATTTGTTACTAGGCATTACCAACACACCTATTTGCCCTCTGTCTTTATCCATAATGTTTTTCAATGAAATATTATAATTTATAGATAAAAAAATACGAGTAAAGTTAAATTTAACAAAAAATAAGGAACTCATGTGTAAAAACGAGTATAAAACGCCTGTGATACGTGGCATATTAGAGAACAACCAAGCACGTCATACCTGGTTTTTTTCGGTTTCTTTAAAAAAGTGTGAAGAAACCGCGAATAGACTACAAACATTATCGCGGTTATAACGACCGGTGTTCATGCGCCAACANTAATGTTTTTCAATGAAATATTATAATTTATAGATAAAAAAATATGAGTAAAGTTAAATTTAACAAAAAATAAGGAACTCATATGTAAAAACGAGTATAAAACGCCTGTGATACGTGGCATATTAGAGAACAACCAAACACGTCATACCTGGTTTTTTTCGGTTTCATTAAAAAAGTGTGAAGAAACCGCGAATAGACTACAAACATTATCGCGGTTATAACGACCGGTGTTCATGCGCCAACAGGAATGTCTGTTGACTGCTGCCAACCTTGGCTTGTTTTCAGGTCGTGTTCCAATACGTTTCGAGTTTCGTTTTTTTTTTTTAAATTTGCGTTTAGCATTTCTGAAGGTTTGAGTCGGAACGTCAGGACGACATGCAACTCTCTAGTATGCCATGCTACTGTTTTTCGTTGCGTGACTATAAAATTAAAATTCCATTAAGTCTTAAAATTAACAGAAACTATTTTCGAAAGTAGTTGGAGCGTCGTTTCAAATTTAAAATCAACCAAATCGGACAATTATGACGTGAAATTGTTTCTGAACAAATATTGTGTCATAATAAAATACCTATTTGAAGAATATTTCAGCAGTGCTTTGTAGAATAATTATTGTGGATATGATACACAATTTTTTATTCCATCAGTAACCCCACTTATGTGAATATTTAAAACGTTTCAAACTTGCAAAACTGATATGGCGATGATTTGGTATTTAGTGTTTGGTAATTTTTCAGCTTCGAAGATGACAAAACGCAAAACGTAAATTAAAAATAATACGTAATCTGTTTTGTTGACAAAATCTGTTTACGTAACAATTCTGTTATCAAAAAGTTCAAATTGGAACACGGCCTCAGTGCATGTTTTCGTTTTATCGTCTGGGTTTTCCAGAACGACACAGCCCTGCAGTAGCGAATGTCCACCAAAATAAACTTTAATTTAGTTACAATATGGGTTCTCGCGAATATAAGTATGTAATTCTAGCAGAATATGTAGACACTCCATCATTTCGCGTTGTGGTTCGGCACGAAGGTAGCCGGCACACTGGTATATGTTAGTTCCACTTGTTTCATTGGCCATCTGATCATCCGACACGCCAAGTAATACTCACAAGCAACAGTAAACATTCAGCACTCTGTTAGCTACAGGACAACGAGGTCTGTCTGAGGCGGCAGACAATGAACAAGTCAACTCTGCTCCAGTGTGTAGAGAACTGTGCAGTCTAGCTTGGCGCCGTAACGCGAAATGGTAGGCGACTCTTAGCATCGAGGTCTTGAGAGCCGATGGGGTGAAGCGAGGTAAGTAAGGAACAGTGCTGGAATGAAAGGACGGGGAGAACGGGAGATCCCCGAGAAAACCCGCCGACCAGCGGCATCGTCCGGCACGATTCCCACATGCGAAAACCCGGTTCTCCTAAGTGGGAGGTGAGTAGTCTGACCACTACACTACCACGGCCTCATTAGGGTTTCTTAAAGAATATGTAATTTTCAGTTACGAATATTTTTTGTTAGTTGTATTCGGAATAATACACGCCTGCAAAAAGTTTTAAACTGCCAGGATTTCTGAGTCACTAGACTGCTCACGACACAAGGAGACAGTATAGGATTAAACTACACAAAATCTGTTCAGAACACAACGCAGGGCTTGACTACAGCTTCTACCAAAAGTTTAAGACCGTCCAGTCAGGAACGTGAATACACACACACATTATACATAAATACATAAGTTACACTCAATACACTACATATCTTTTTCTAGCATGTGTTCTGTAAATGTTTTCAGTATTCGATGACACCTCCTGCAGTTTTAAGAGACATCTTTATTCTTGCGGTGGCAGATCGGTATATTTCTGTGTATTGTAAAATACCTCAAATACTTCCAAATTTTC
The DNA here is from genome assembly GCA_002778355.1 of Clitarchus hookeri. Lineage (NCBI taxonomy): Eukaryota > Metazoa > Arthropoda > Insecta > Phasmatodea > Phasmatidae > Clitarchus > Clitarchus hookeri. The sequence goes on from NQII01001809.1 coordinate 61,695, forward strand.
CGCTCGTAGTGTTTACGTTTTCCGTATCGGTTTTCTTATGTTTCCGTGCTTTGTATAACGGGCCTAAGCATGTACAGCAAGTAGAATTTTTGTAGAATTTCTTATAAGAGAAACTGTAATTTTTTTATTACTTATGTAAAGAAGATCATGACCTAATGAAAAACGGGGATATTTTAAAGTTATTATTATGAAAATGTTTTATTCCAAAAACACAATAATACAACAGTTCGTTGCCTAAAACGTTCAAGACCTATGACACATTGCGTGAAAACGGGTTCGTGGTCTTAAACTTTTGGTGGAAACTGCAGGCCTGGGTCTCGTTGTCATGCGCACAGTGTTCAAGAGAACATCCTTCACGTGCAACCAATTGCAGGCGGTGCACATCTATTTTTGAACTGTACACGCGAATGGGCTAACTGAATGCTTAGCGAGCAGCATCGCGCCGACTGAAATTAGCGGTGATCGCTCGCGGCGCGGACCGCTAAATCACCGCTAACAGGCGTCTCGCCCGCTGCGGGCGGTCACGGGACTTACTCTCCCGCCGACGTCTCGCCTTGCTCTCGTAATATCGGAGAACGATATCGACGTTCTGTCGCAAATTGCCCTCCCCCTTTCCCACCCTCCAATCAGCTCCCGGCCCTGCTAACCGCCATTAATTTATTACCATTTATCGGAGAAGCCCAACACCTCGCTAATTTAGATCGATGGACGTGCGCTGAATACCTGTACCTTGGGGCCTCTTGTCTTTCGCGAAGAGATTCACGCCGAAGCTAGACTTCAGTATCCTGTGCGCACACTTGCAGCCTTCCTTTGGCCATCGGTCGTTTGTCTTCGTGTGAAGAGTCTGGTACATGAGCGAGCCTATCAGAATTAAGTTCGTACGATACTGACCGTCCGTGATTCGCAGGCAGACAGATAAGGTGCGTCACGATGCGAACGATCGAATCACTAATGTGGTTCTGAACTAAGGTGTTTTGGAATACAACTTGTACTGAAATCTTTTCGCGAAAAACAGGCGGCCCTTACCTATTCCCGACGGCGTCACGTCACCAGTACGTTAGAAATGCTGCAGGTTTTGTTCGTTTCCGGCGAAAATGTCGAGAGAAGGCGGCGATTACTCCGCGGGGAAGGAAGCGAGGCTAAACTAACGCTGCTTTACCAAGGCGAACGAGGACCGCGGTGGTGTAGTGGTCAGACTACTCGCGTCCCACCAAGGANGAATATTTAAAACGTTTCAAACTTGCAAAACTGATATGGCGATGATTTGGTATTTAGTGTTTGGTAATTTTTCAGATTCGAAGATGACAAAACGCAAAACGTAAATTTAAAAAATACGTAATCGGTTTTGTTGACAAAATCGGTTCACGTAACAATTCTGTTAACAAAAAGTGCAAATTGGAACACGGCCTCAGTGTATATTTTCGTTTTATAGTCTGGGTTTTCCAGAACGACACAGCCTTGCAGTGGCGAACGTCCACCAAAATAAACTTTAACTTAGTTACAATATGGGTTCTCGCGAATACAAGTATGTAATTTTAGAAAAATATGTAGACACTCCATCATTTCGCGTTGTGGTTCGGCACGAAGGTAGCCGGCACACTGGTATATGTTAGTTACACTTGTTTAATTGGACACCTGCTGCTCATATGACACGCCATGTAATACTCACAAGCAACAGTAAACATTCAGAACTCTGTTAGCTACAGGACAATGAGGCCTGTCTGAGGCGGCAGACAATGAACAAGTCAACTCTGCTCCAGTGTGTAGAGGACTGTGCAGTCTAGCTTGGTGCCGTAACGCGAAATGGTAGGCGACTCTTAGCATCGAGGTCTTGAGAGCCGATGGGGTGAAGCGAGGTAAGTAAGGAACAGTGCTGGAATGAAAGGGCGGGGGAACGGGAGATCCCCGAGAAAACCCGCCGACCAGCGGCATCGTCCAGCAGATTACCATATGCGAAAACCCGGTTCGCCTAGATGGGAGGTGAGTAGTCTGACCACTACACTACCACGGCCTCATTAGGGTTTCTTAAAGAATATGTGATTTTCAGTTACGAATATTTTTTGTTAGTTGTATTCGGAATAATACACGCCTGCAAAAAGTCTTCAACTGCCAGGATTTCTGAGTCACTAGACTGCTCACGACACAAGAAGACAGTATAGGATTAAACTACACAAAATCTGTACAGAACACACCGCAGGGCTTGACTACAGCTTCTACCAAAAGTTGAAGACCGTCCCGTCAGGAACGTGAATACACACACACATTATACATAAATACATAAGTTACAATCAATATACTACATATCTTTTTCTAGCATGTGTTCCATAAATGCTTTCAGTATTCGATGACACCTCCTGCAGTTTTAAGAGACATCTTTATTCTTGCGGTGGCAGATCGGTATATTTCTGNTTTTTACTTTACAAATAAAGTAACGAAATTAAATTTAACAGTACTTAAGCTAAAAACTATTTATTTCTAGCCATTACCAATATACCACTTTTCGTGATATAAATATTATTATTTAAAAACAAAATAAAAGGGAAAGTTTAATTTAATAAATAGTTAGCTGCTTCAAGGTTAAGGTAAGTATAAAACGGTTACGCCATATGTAATATTTAAGAAACATTCAAACATCATGTCACCATAGGGTGAGTATTGAAAGGTTTGTTCCAAAAAGTGTTAAGATACCATGATTAGGCTATACAAACGGGATCGCAATGCATAACTACGAAAAACGTTATGCATAACTTCTCCGTATCTCCTTCTGCTTCTGATGTCGGGAAAGAACAAACCCGAGGACATACGAATCACTATTCGCCTCTGCATTCCAAAAATTACTATGCACGCAACAGTAAATTACATTCAAAACACCTGATTAAGAATTCATTGCGTGTGTGAATCTTGCAATCAAGCAGGCGTGGTCTTGAGGCGACTCTTACTTTGGTTCGTGTAACAATAACTGTTCACAGCGAACCTGTTAATTACTTTCATTTTTATATTCACAAGGTAGCGTCAAAAAAAGAAGTTATCTCTTAACAACACTTAATAAATCATAAAAAATATATATAAACTAATTACGGCTAAATTTTAGGTAAGTTTCCCTACAGTCCCTGAATGTTCGTAAAAGAGGAAACAAAGTGACTACAGTTTTACGCAGCTTAATAAACAATTTCTGTTAGGAGTTTTTTAAAAATGATTTTGTGGATTTTAATATAACAGCTTAGTAGATCAGCATCACATTCACCTTAGAAGAAAGAAAACGATATTTGTGTAATTAGCCGTTTGTATTTTATCATTCATTTTACGAAACCGACGATTACTTTGTAGACATGTTAGCTGGATGTATCGCATTATTGGATCTTGCTTTTTCATAGCTTTGTTTTCCTAGTTTTATTGGCGTTGATTTTATAGACTATTTTCACCTACCAAACAGTAAAGTAGTAACAATGGCTTAATAGTGTCTGGCATTACGGTAGCATAGGTAAATTATAATTTTACGCACGTGTCCACGGCATAAGGTGGTGTCGTTGCAGTAATTATTTATTATATAATATATTTAACGCACGCTGCTTTTATTTGTTTATTTATCAGACGCTGATGTAATTTCTGCCACATTGAGCTCGGTTGATTATCGTTATTTAAAAAGTGCTAGCATCCACGTGGTTATGTTCTACAAACGGCACTTGTGATCTAAGTATACTCCGTCGCTTATTGGCTGTGTGAAGCTCTGGGAACGGGCCTTCTATCTGATTGGCTACCGCGCCCCGCGCTATTGGCCGGGCTGCCAGTCGGCGAATAAGTTACCAAGGGCTGATTGGCGAACGGCGTTCCTACACGTTGCCGGCCGGTGACGCCATTTAGTTTAGGCGTGTGCGGCTGTAGTTAGCGCAGTAAGCGGCCGTTTCAGCTCTGCATACTTACCGACTCTGTGGCTTCGTGTGAAATGCTTGACAACCTGAGTCAGTGAGAATATCTCTCTTTTTCAATCAGTACAGGACGGGCCCCCCCCCCCCCNCCAAAGCTTACTCTCAAGCAATTTGTCTGGGAATCCTGCGAAAATACGCCCGTTTTCCTTAAATTGCTGAACACGTGACATTTTCCGGTGACGAATTAGCCAACTGTGCTACTGGTTCCTCGGCGATATAGTTTTCTACTGTTATGTTAATGATCGTACGTAATAAGTTTGTAAGTAAATATGTTCGTAAAAAGATAAAATCGTTTACAACATACACATGAATGAAAGCATTAATATATATCTTAATGTGTTTTTTTACTTTAATAATTCAATTTTACAAGATGACATGAGCATCTAGAAGTTTGATTCGTTTTCACATAACCGTTATGGTGCTCGGTTTCGACGTTTACACTACGCAGAATGTGGTTAAGTGATTAAGTGTATACGTACTATTAGTATAACCAATCAGAATGTTACCAATTTAATTAAATAACGAAATATACCAAATGTTTAAATTTATTGCAAACAAGGTTTTTTTTTCCTACATATACGAATGAGAGTATGAATTTAAATAGTAACAACACACTTAGCATCATAATAATCTCACGTTTTCACTTTACTGGCGCATGAATAAAGGCACTACGTGCATGGAAAACTACATTTCACACATGGTAAAAGGATACTGCTTGAGGAGCAAAGCAGATCTTAAACACAGTTTTTGAAAGTCCTCAGTTCACCGTGAGCAGCCTACAATACGTTTCCATCGCATCCATTCTGTTCCCGTTGTGCTGCACGGAAGAATGTTCAGAATAGCTCGCCACAGAGTAGTTAAGATTACAGAGGTGAAACAGCCGCTTATGCCACGAACGAGAGCCGGCAACGTGTAGGAACGCCGTTCGTCAATCAGCGCCTGGTGACCTACTCGCCAGCCGGCAGCCCGACCAATAGGAAACCTTTGCAGCACGCGGTGGCCAATCGGACACAAGGCCCGTTCCCAGAGCCCGCGCAGCCAATCAGAGACTAGGCCTAGTCCATTCACGGTTACTAACGACTTTTTTTGAAGCCCTGCCCAACCCGTTCAGTCCTGAATTAATATACAAGCTCGAGTGTTGCAACAGCTTAATTTTTTTGGTGTGCGCTGTACTTTTATCGAGTGTCCTCGCAACGAGTGAACAACGTACTGCGGCCAGAATTGAGAGGCGCAGAAAGACGCTCAAAACATCGGCTTCTGACATTTGTTGTGTGCAGTGCTGACCATAAATATCCTTCATGTGCAACACATCCTCGATCATGGACACGCTAAGTTATACTTCCAAGGTATTCCTCCACCTCATGCAGATATAGCTTAACTATGTCTAGAAAATTACACAAAAAGATCAACGCACTATATTCGTGCGCACTCAGTGTAATAATATTTTGCGTAAGAACTACTTCCTACTAGGCACTACCAACATACCTATTTTCTTCCTGTTTTCATTCTCGTTAATTATAAATTAAGTATTAAAATTTATGGAGAGAATATAAGTAAAAGTTCACTTTAATCAAAAACAAGGTACATTTAAGTTAACAGAAGTATACAACGTCTGTGATAACAAGTTTAGAAACAACCGAACACGACTTACGTGGTGTAATTTTTCAAATGTTTGTTTCAAAAGGTGTGAAGAAACCGCGGATGGACTATACGGCCTCGTCATAAGAACCGCCGCGCCAGTTTCGCCTCCATGGTTCCGCGGAGTTGTCTCTGCGACACACCACCAGAGGAGAGAGAATGCTGTTCCATGCCGTGGTCTCTCATCCCCGTAGTAGCAAGAATGAGATTACCACGCAGCGTTCAGACTGCTAATCTGCTCGGGAGGGACAGGGGAGCACCGAGGAGAAAGCTTTCATTCGGTGGCTTCGCAATTCAATTTTCTGCGTCCGCAGCCCAGCGAATTGCTCGGGACACCGGAACAAGTAGCAGAATTTCTCTGCTGCTCGGACTTTTCCATACGCTACGACGGTCGCTTGTGCTTGCTGGTCTCGTTAAGCGGCCTCTGCATTTTGCTGACGAGCAAAACTCTTTGTATAGTCTATTCGCAGTTTCTTCACACCTTTTGAAACGAACGCAATGTATGGCCCGTTTTGTAGTTTCCTAAATATCACAAGCGTTTTATTCTTCTGTTAACGTAAAATTATCTTATTGTTGGAATATCGAATTTTTACTTGTAATTTATTTATAAATTGGGATATTTTATTTGCAGGTAATTTAAATACAATGAAGAAAACAGGAGCGTTTGTAATATCTGGCAAGAAATAAATGTCGTGCGAAATATTATTAAAGCGAGTGCGCACAAATACGGCGCATTGTCACTTCGGTGCAATTTTCTGCACATATTTAAGCTTTGTTTGCGTGAAGCGTAGAGTAGCTCGAACGTAGAGCATAAGTAGTGCTTCAGAGAAGTCGTAAATAACTATAAATGGACTGTAGCGGGTAATCAGTTCCCCCATGCAGTCAGTCTTCCCTGTGATCAATACAACGCAAGTTTCTGCATCTCCGGCTTTTGAGAGGTCGATTATGATGTCGCCAAACCCCCAGGACATAGTTCACTAGTTAAGAGGAACACCTAAAAATATTACTTAGTTGCTAAACTCGAGTTTACAGACAAATATGCGTGGCAGAGCGGGTTAAAGTAGTCTACTGAAATCATTTTTGACAACGCAGAGATGTAGGTATTTTCCGTAGTGGAAAGAAATATTCGAAATGAGTGTGATTCAGATCACTTGAAATTAACTATTGAAAAATCACCATGCCTTTTACTTGCATGTGATCTTATTAATTTTGACACAATATAGAAAGAATTTATGTGACAGAAACATATTTATGTTTTTTTTTTGACAATTTCAGATAACCATTTGGCAGTGGCGGAAATATTGGTAGAGCACTTGTATTTTGCGAAACGATTCCATGACTTTTTTTTACCGTAAGAGTGAATATGGGGTAGAGTTATCACGCTAGCTGCGCAAAACCAGTCTCCGTGTCCCAAAATTGAACTGCTCTTTTGCCAATACGACTATAATAAAAGACGAGGATAATGATTTGAGGGTTGAACACTGTTTATTTAAACAAGTGATTTGAGATGTTTGTTTACTTCCTCTAAGCAATTTTTTAATGCAGTTGAATTAAAATTGGTAAAAGTATTTCATTCATATACTCGTCCTTCAAAAAATTAAGATTTAGACAAACAGGTTCATTACTGTTGACCATGCGATTTTGTCAGATATATAAGTGTGAGGTAGGTCAATGTTGGATACATGCGCAGAAGACGAAAAATATGCTCTACCCCATCTTTAGTGTATGATTGGTATTCCAAAACACTTTCGTTCAGGTCTACTTTCATGACTGGATGCTTTTAGTTGTTACGTGTCTTAGCTGCCTACCCGCCGACCACGGATATTCAGTACCGGAGTAAAGTTGATTCTGATTGTCCCATGCGTGCAAGAAAATGTTTTCTCACAAAGACACGAGGCCAGTAATAAAAAAGGACCTCCAGTGTGAACGCAGGATATTTAGGTGTTCTCTGCTAGTAATATTTTAGTGAGAATTTTTTTTGTGAAGAACAGGTGGAACTAGATATTAAAATTTAAGTACATACAGTGACATGCCAAAGAGTAATTGGATATGTGTCTTTGTCATGTAGGACCTCGTCTAACCTGGCCAAGTGTAGTAACTCATCGTGGCGTCGATTCCACAAGTGGACAAAATACCTGTTGGGTGTTGCCTTTACGTACTGCAATCCCATGACTTTTGGCATGTCCGTGCACGTGGCAGTGTTACCGTGTTGCGTGTGGCGGAAGTGCATGCGTTCTTATGAGCGAGGAAACTCGGCAGGAATTCCAAAGGAGCGCGAGAGAGATCCGACAACACCGCTTGTTCAACGGAAGAGACTCCTCAGCGTCTTCATCCTCGCGACGCGAAGCGAAGCGCATGCATATGTAACAGCCTGCGGTACGGGACCCGCCCTACATCTGAAACTGACTAGTCACGAGGTCTGCAGAGTGCTACGTCCGCGAAGCGAGCACTCAGGTTATTGGGAGCTGCTCTTGTACCAATACAAGGACAGCGCCGGATCCACACGTGAATTAGCCCACCTTGGTAAGCATACAGGCGAACCGGGATAGAGTGCGCGTGCGAGCTGCGCAGTTGCCCCTTTCCGTGATAGAGATTCTCATCCTTTGAAGCTTTAAGAATGTATTATTCATTTTTGATTTACAGCACCAATGTTTTATATAAATTACTAAAACTGGTGTTAATTAATTTTATTAAACACCTTCCATATTGAACTGATTTCTTTACAATGGCACTCTCAAAAAACAACGTGGGTTGGATTTGATGCTAGGACACTGTTTATGTAAGTAAGTGCTTTCAGATGTTCGTAAACTCCTCTGACATAGTTTTTATGCGACTAGAATGTATTTAAGTTAGTAAAAGTATTTTGTTCATACATCGAGGGTAGGCCTGTTGAAAATTCAGTTGTAAACAAACCTGGTCATCGCGGTTGACCATGTGACTTCCACAGGTGTACTGGCAATGGACGGCTCAGTTTTGGCGGCATGCGCAGCTTAACAAATATCGTGTTTCTTAACACCGCCACTGCAGTTACCGACATACTCCTCGTTGGCATGCAGCCGTACCGCTTATCAATTTGACGTTCGTGGGGTCATCGTGGGACCGCGGTTAGCGTGTGGCTAGCCGACTGACCTCTCTACATAGTGACACGGGTTCTCTTCTTAGCGCAGTAACTCACACATTACCGCGTACGGAAAACCTGGCGGACGTAGCCGTCGACTGGCCCGGTTACTCTGGGTACTCCTGTTTCGTCCTGCTCTTACATTCCTCACTGCTCCATCCTGATGTCTAATCCCATCACCTACATGCCCCCGCCTTAAAAACTCGTCACAATGTTGTTGTGTTCTTCGTACGGTTATATTTATACGTAATTAGTTGCGCCAAACAGATTAAGGACGTTGAGGAGGTCAAAATTATTTTTAAAAAATTTAGAACATTACATTTTATTTTGTAGTGATATAAAATATTAGTCTGCTAATAATATGGAAATGGAGGAAAAAGCCTTTTAAAGGACGAATGACACGGGCTACAAGAATTTTAATTTTATATTGTNCACCTTGGTAAGCATACAGGCGAACCGGGATAGAGTGCGCGTGCGAGCTGCGCAGTTGCCCCTTTCCGTGATAGATATTCTCATCCTTTGAAGCTTTAAGAATGTATTATTCATTTTTGATTTACAGCACCAATGTTTTATATAAATTACTAAAACTGGTGTTAATTGATTTTATTAAACACCTTCCATATTGAACTGATTTTTTTACAATGGCACTCTCAAAAAACAACGCGGGTTGGATTTGATGCTAGGACACTGTTTATGTAAGTAAGTGCTTTCAGATGTTCGTAAACTCCTCTGACATAGTTTTTATGCGACTAGAATGTATTTAAGTTAGTAAAAGTATTTTGTTCATACATCGAGGGTAGGCCTGTTGAAAATTCAGTTGTAAACAAACCTGGTCATCGCGGTTGACCATGTGACTTCCACAGGTGTACTGGCAATGGACGGCTCAGTTTTGGCGGCATGCGCAGCTTAACAAATATCGTGTTTCTTAACACCGCCACTGCAGTTACCGACATACTCCTCGTTGACATGCAGCCGTACCGCTTATCAATTTGACGTTCGTGGGGTCATCGTGGGACCGCGGTTAGCGTGTGGCTAGCCGACTGACCTCTCTGCATAGTGACACGGGTTCTGTTCTTAGCGCAGTAACTCACACATTACCGCGTACGGAAAACCTGGCGGACGTAGCCGTCGACTGGCCCGGTTACTCTGGGTACTCCTGTTTCGTCCTGCTCTTACATTCCTCACTGCTCCATCCTGATGTCTAATCCCATCACCTACATGCCCCACCTTAAAAACTCGTCACAATGTTGTTGTGTTCTTCGTACGGTTATATTTATACGTAATTAGTTGAGCCAAACAGATTAAGGACGTTCAGGAGGTCAAAATTATTTTTAAAAAATTTAGAATATTACATTTTATTTTGTAGTGATATAAAATATTAGTCTGCAAATAATATGGAAATGGAGGAAAAAGCCTTTTAAAGGACGAATGACACGGGCTACAAGAATTTTAATTTTATATTGTTTTTCATACAAATCTCAAAATTGAACAGCATTTGTANTTTTTCATACAAATCTCAAAATTGAACAGCATTTGTACATTAGGGTACAGCTCAAGATAATTATTCATGGTATTAGAAAGTCTTGAAAATTATTTCTTGGCAATTAGTAACGTGGTTCGTCCGCAATTCAATTTTAATTTTTCAGATCACATTTAAAGCTAAAATAGCTAGAAATGAAACCCTTAATACACGTGAACCAGTGCCCGATGTCAAAGTGGAGTGGATTAGAGTTGAGTAGAGAGATTTGGGCGGCTTTTAACACCGTGGTCTTGCGAGCCGATGAGGGTGAAGCGAGGTTAGTATGGAGCAGTGCCAGAATGAAACGGCTGTGGAAATGGGATATCCACGAGAAACCCCGCTAACCAGCGGCATCATTCCGGCACGATTCCCACATGCGAAAATCCAGGTGCGACCTAGCCGGGAATTGAACCTGGTTCACCTAGGTGGGAGGCTAGTAGTCTGACCACTACACCACCGCGGCCACACTGCGATTTCAAAGGAATTGCAGCGTACCGCTCCGGCGACTTCAATAAACGTTTAAACTGAAACCAAATTTTGTTATAAAACAACTTTCGGAATGTGTACGGATCACGATTTTAAGTTGAAAACCTTGATGAAGGTTATTTTTTAAATAAGTTCGTATTTTAATCAAAGTTTTATCAAAAACGTTTCACTAAACAATAAAATAACCTAAAAATCTGCTTGGAGTTTTTATTCGCGTCTGAGACGTGGAATCACGGGAAGGATTAGGACGACACTTTCACACATATATATGTGCCCCATCGCCGTTACGCACAAGCCTATTTTATGTTGTAAACCTATAATGTTATTAATGATGTGATATCCGCGTCACATGTATAATCTGGCCTAGTGATTTTACAAAACATTTCGGCAAACATTTTTTTTTTGTTCTTAAATGTTATTGTTTATTTCTCGTTGTTAGCATTATATAAGGGGGGANCATTTCGGCAAACATTTTTTTTTTGTTCTTAAATGTTATTGTTTATTTCTCGTTGTTAGCATTATATAAGGGGGGGATGGACAAAGGAAACCCCATTTCAAATATCTTTTTACAAGACGCGCGAAAAGCGGCGAATTTTTCCACAGAAGACGCATCGCTTGATCGTGCTTTTGCTTGCACAACAGTACAGCTGTGCGGGTTGCTGCACCTCAAGCTCTTAAGGGGCTCTTCTAACTGGACCGCGTTTGATGTCGAGAAGCGAGGAAGTGATAAGGGCCACGCTCTTGCTCGCATCAAGTGAGCCATGGCCACTAAGCGCATGATTCTGAACTGGCGTGCACAGTTCTCGTCGTGCTTCGTGTACCTATGGAACTTTAAGCGGTGACCCTATCATTTTATTGGTGGAGAGTGTGTAAGCACATTCACTGCAGGGCCCTTGAGTATTTTTTTTGTATTACATGAAGCATATATTTTGAGATACGGCGCTCTGAAAAAGCAGCTTTTGGAAACGCCCGAGTGCTGTGAAATTGTGTTTCTAATATCCATCACGTCTTGAAAGGGAAGTTGTGGTGGATCTTGAGGAGTGAAGTGACTCGAGGATAATCCGCCCCATTGGAAAATATGTAACGAAGTTCGACATAGGCTCATAAAGGATGTTCACGATTAAGTGAGTACTTTTGAAATCAACCTTTGAAAACAAATCACTGCCACATGTACACACCGGCACACAGGCCCACAACTAAGTTTCCAGCGATTTAAGAAAGAATAGTTCCAAGTGTTGACGTTACAGTGCTAGTGTAATTCTTAAACTTATGGCAGTTATATTCTGTGTATTTATGCTCTACAAACATTTAAATAGGCATAGTTATAATATATTTAGGTTCGTAGCAATTTCAAAGTTTCACTTGACTTACGCATGAATAAAGAAATTATGCCCGTGGTAATGTAGATCGTACATATGGCGGAATTATACAAACCGAGCAGGGAAGTAGAATCTTAAGCAGGGGTTTCAAAAGAGTTCACCTCAGCGAGAAAAGCCTATATTTTTGTTTCACGCGTATCCGGGTAATATGTCTTAAGATACAGCAATCTGAAAAAAAAATATAGTTTTCAACGGTGTTATGGGCTCCAAAATATTTATAGAAAGCGTATTTTAAAAGTACTATAATCTGGAGAATGTATTCTTTTCTTAGATAAATATATTTAGGGACTCGTTTAATAGTTAAAGAACCCCGTATTTTCAAACATGCTGCAAAACGGTTCGGTTGCCAGGTAGACAAGCTCATACCCCTTGTACATGGTTACATAATTAGTCAATATTAATTTGTTATTTGTGTTCACGACATCATATTTGTAAAGGCGAATTTCTCCAAAGTATTATTTTTTTTTTTCAAACATGCTCTACGCTTCTGTTCTCTCTCCTTCTCTGTCTTGCAGTAGGACAATTGTCTTCTGAGTTCCACTTTATTCCGAGTTATAATTAGGACCTCCTCATATTAACCTTCGAAGACACAAAGAAAACTTGCAAACAGCTAAAAGATATATCACCAAGGGCGATGAAACGCGCAAGTGGCTTCACTGTCCCAGTTTCACGTGTCAGCCATGTGATTCACAGTCAACTTGACTACTGCAATTCAGCGGTAGTCATTGAGTTTCACAGGCTCGAAACACACGGTCAAATATTACGTTTTACGTTGCACGGTTTACAGTAGCACTGATACATTTAGCCTCGTACTCCTTATCTACCTAACTCGGATTTTAAAATTTTTCGGTGCGCTGAAGTTACAGTGATCTAGCAGTCACAGATTCAAAGCAATCATTCAGATTTCAAGTGTACAAGCATGTCATAATTTAAAGTAAATTTTAACTCATATAATAAACATGCACCCCTGAAATAATGCAGTGATTGCGCTACAAACCCAGGTCACATTTTTATAATAAATTCTGAATTTTTCCTTAAAGTTTCGAACAGTGATGTTCGACAACGAAAAGTGTCTTTTGGAGAACGCCTTCGAAGGTAGAGGATAAACGACTGAATTATAAATAAAACATTTTTATATCTGGAATCCAGCAGCTGTCGCGTGGAGCGGAATTCAATTGACAACGGTCTGAAAGAGCTGTTACATATGAAACAGCAAATCGTCAAGGATGAGCCATTATAATAATCTTGAACTTGTGTGTAGGGGACTCGATAATCTCTACATCACTGTGAATGTGTTGACCATTTTACACATTTCAGACCCGCTTTCATTTACGGTTCCAAGTGTTGCAAGCAAGAATTTTTATGATGCGTGCTGTGCTTAAGTTGACACAACACTTGTTTCGTTGTAACAGCCAATAATCCAATAAACTGTAAAAGATATTTTTTGGAAATTTTACTATGAAATTTTTTGTAGATTTAAAAAAACTTTGTAAAAAAACCATAACAATCTTTTTGTAAAAATACACTAACATTAATTGTCTAACAACTTATTTGTATCTTTACAAGAGCCTTATTTGTAATACAATTACAAAATTGGCTGTAATGACCAGGAATCATTCTAAGTCGCGAAGTCAAAGTAAAAAGTTATTATATTCTGGGGTGCTTATTTCACTTAAAACAAATGAACGTGTTTACGAATGACATGCTATTGAATAATGACAATTGAATTTGGGAAAATATTTCTTTTTAACGTTTTTTTCGAATATAAAATACTTAATATTGCCTATTACATTTCATTCTAAGGTCATATTACGATCTTGTGCTTATTATACTGGCGCAGTTATTTTTTATTCAACCGAATGATAATTTGTTTGTTTGAATCTGATTTCCAAAAATATTTTTTGTAAAAATACCAAAAACATTTACAGTGTAGACTTTGTGTTTCGCTGCCGTAATATGAACCAATCATAGCCAATACCAGTAACACATATTACTAGATCACCACAGGTTCGACCAATTGTGGCCAAGCGTTATTATATTTTTTTTGTTCACGATACCACTTTATTTTGCGTACAGTACTGATACTTTAAATATAGTTACAGGGTGCAAACATGGCAACCTATATTGATCATTCTCCATAAAACCATATAAATACAACAAAATCTTCACTCACTACAAGATAACAATTTCGCTGTACACCCAACTAAACAAAAGTGACCCACAATGCCACTAAAAATTCTACTCTTTCGCTCCATCACAGAAAACATCCTTCAAGGCACACAAACATTGAGCCGAGAGTATTGCCCTCACCTAACACCAGAGCTGTAGGCATTGCTTCCTCGCATTCATCCTGCCATAACTCAATGAGCCGAGGGCATTCCCCTCACCTTGCACCTGAAGGTGCAGCTAGTGATTCTCTACAACACATCAGTCAGAGCAAAGCGGAGGATACTCTCCCCACCAGAACATATTCTGATGCTGACAGTACTCGCCCTGATATACAATATACAATGTCCAAGCACAATATTCATAGCATCATTCACTTACTCTATAACACAAGGCACTTCTTCCTTTCTACTCTAGTACTACCGTAATCGTACTTCTTCCCCTAGAAAAACCACTTCCAGCGTGCCTTGAGTCCTTTCGATCTGAGCTTCCCGAGTAGGTTTTCCCATCACCATACTTCGTAGCCCCTTCTCCCACTATGGTAACTTCGGAGCATCATCAACCATTTCCAACATCATGTCTAAGGAAAGATTCTCTTGGCCCTACATCTCTTCTAAATCCACACTCAAGCACGAAAATATTATATGTCTCAGATTAAATCTTCGCCAAAGCCTAGGTCCACGATTTCAGTAAGAATATTTCAAATTCCCAGCTCTATTCTGCCAAATACTTAGTCCAATACTTCTTTCGGCCGAAGTTGAAGCTCATTTTGCTGACGGGAAAACTAAGTACGGATCCCTATGTGAAGACGAACAGAGTTCCTATCATACTCAGACCTGGCGAGTCCTTGTCAGCCGCAGTCCGCGTAGCAACTCAGCCGCGGGTCGAGTCGCTGACAACTCGGCGATGGTCACCCCTTCCCGATTTTTCTTCTACCCTACTCTAAAACTAAATGTTAGGCGTGAGCCCGCGGTAGGGACGGGAGCTAAGTGCGTCTCAGGGCGAGGCCCCATACGCCTACAAAGGAAGTAGTGCAAGGAGATGTGCATCGCGGCTGCAAGAGATTGGGCTGCCATGGCCGCGTCTGGGGCCATGGCAACCTCCCTGAGTGCACTTATAGTTAAACTACTATGACTAAGAATATAAAGGAAAAACCGGCATAGACACCGTAAAAACCCATTCGACAGGAAATAATTCAAAATAGGTACTCCCCATCCCTAGCTTGCCACGCGTCTTATATATCAAACCTACAATCCCTCCCGCGAACCCCTCGCCAGCAGCCGCAGGCCATGCCTCCAGAACAAATGAAAACTCATTACAACATCAACAACCAATCACAAGCTTTTTTCACAATGACATAATCTTCCTCCAATACCAACACGACGTTTCTGGCGCACAGGCCAAATGTCTTAACAGCTTACGGCCACAATCCGCAGTATACGAGTGTGTTGCACATAGAAGCAACGGCAGGCGTCGTGCATCTTGAAACCGAAGTTCCTTCAAACACACATTTGAGCAGGCGTTTATTTACCCTCAGATGTCTGCTCATAGCCTGGAAAACAAGAAACGCAGCTTACAAACATGCATATTCCGAGATGGTTAATTTTATCACACATGTGATGAAAGTTTCTCCACCACAAAACAAAAAGTGAAATAAATCATTTTAGTATTCACGCATGTTTATCTAACATTTTAAATTCGACTTTAAGACAATGAATTACTTTTTCTCCGTTCTTATCAACTTTATAGGGATCAATCCAGATATTGCGTCCGTAAAAATATATGCAGATGGAGGCAATGCCATTAAAAAAGTTAGATATCAATAGTGCTCAATTAATCTTGAGTAGTGTATATTCGCCACTATAGTCCATTAATGGTAAATTCTAACTTTTCTGAAACACTGCTTAAGTTCCGCATCCAGGTTATTCCCCTGCCTCATGAAAACAAATCTTAACCATAGAGAAAAGGTACAACATTCGTGTGCCGTTAGTTAAAAAATATTTTGCATAAGAACTACTTTTTGCTAATCATTACCAACACACCCATTCTCTCTCTGTTTTAATTCACATTAATTATAAATGAAATATTATAATTTATATACAAATATAAGTAAAAGTTCATTTTAACAACAGAAATGATACTTTTATGTTATGTGGCACGTGGCATGTATAGGAAAAAAAAATACCCAACACACCTTATGTGGGTTGATTTTTCAAAGGTTTGATTCAAAAAGTGTGCAGATAACGCGAATAGACTATATTACATGATCCAAGCTAAGTGCAGGTTTCAGGAAGTTAGAATCTTCTGTGCTGTCGCTGTGTGCGGTGTTGGAAGAGTGCGGGAAGGAGGAAGGGCAGGAACTGAGAGGAAATTGCATGCGCTGAAGAGAGCTTTAGGTGCTAATATTTATGGACTTGAAATGCATTATACGAAGAAGACAACTTTTCCTCTATTTGTTGGCAAACATTTAAACTGAGAGTGCGGCTTTCCTGCTACCTTCGGTGACATGATGCACGTACTGTGGTCGATGTTTATAAACTGTTGTGCGCACACATCTTACATAAAGAGCTTTCAAAATTAACACACTTTTTAAAATTTTTAAATTATTTATTATATTTGCTGTATCTATTTATTGGCTAGCTTGCCTAAAAAAATGTAAACTTACAATAGCGCAGCATGAATAAATAAGCATACATATACGAAGAAGTTGTTACGTATGAATTCATAGAAGGAAGTACTAAGGTGTTTGCGACGGAAGTGTTCCTAATTACTAGTACATAAAAAATTCCGTCATTATAAACCTCGCTGTATATCTCGTATGTGTCTTATGACGCGTCGACGTACTGAAGGTGGCCACATTTGGGCTTCATAAGTAATACGTTGCCGTCATACTTGTGTTGCGTCATAAATGGATCGGTGGTCGCATTTCGCCGTCAAACGTCTAACAGTATATTCGCAATTTCTTCGCACTTTTCAAATCAAACCTTTGACAATCACCCCACGTATAACGTGCTTGGCTGTCTCCTAAATATGCCATGTGTCACGGGCGTTTTATATTCGTGTCAACATAAAAGTACCTTTTTTTTTGTTAAGTTGAACTTTCAATAATAATTTATCCATTAATTAATATTTTATTTACAATTGATATGAATAAAAACAGGGGAAAAATAGGTTTATTGTTAATGCACGGGACGATAGTTCTTATGCAGTATTACACTGAGTGCGCACGAATGCAATGCGGTGTCTTTTTGGTGTAATTTTCTAGACTCGGTTAAGCTTTATTTGCATGAAGCGGAGGAAGAGCCTGAAAGTTTAACTTCAGCAGGGCTTCAGGAAAGTCGGAAGTAACCATAAATTGACTATATATCCCACACCGTAAACATATATTTCTGGTAAACTTCCTAAACAGCAGTGGAAGTTTTTCACCTCTACATTTTATAGAAATGATACCACGTTTCAGACTACAAATATGGCAATGTTTAGTGTCAGTACTAATGTCACCGCTGTGCAAAGTTGGGAACTCTCCTGTGGATTTGACATTTTACTGAGCAAATGTAGGAGCTCTACCGTGGGTGTATGAGAAACAACTTTACCACCCGCGCTTTCTTACTATGCGTGTACAATAGTGTGGCACATTTGCGAATGATTCCTTGGAGTGCATGACCCACGCTGCAAGCGCAGGTTTCGGGAGGTTAGGCCCTTGGGCGGCGTCGCCGTGTGCTGTGTGGGAAGAGCGCGATAGGAGGATCGGCACGAACTGGGCGACAACTGCTGGCGCTGGACTTGCCCCCGGCTCCAGAGAGACGGAGCTGAACTCCAGCACCGGTGGGTCGAAGCTCGCTCGGCCGGGGGAGTGAGGAGGGAGTGACGACGTCGAAGCAGGACGAGGGGGAAGGCGCGTGGAACTGCCGTCACCTCGCACAGCCGCGCGCGCGCTCTATATTAACTTCCTGCTGGAACACAATATACACCGTCCTTGTTTAACGCCCAGCGCGCCTCCAACACGCAGTCTGCTGCGCTCGTTCGCCTTTTTCTCACGTGGAAACAAATGACTGGAGATACCGGGGGAAATCGGGGAAATATTCCGTGCCAAAATATCTTCGAAGACACTACAGCGTCTTGAACCCGTTATGATTGGACGACTAATTTTTTGACAAGGCTTAATGGCGCTGTCTAATAAGTCTGCAGTAACGCAGTTTAAGTGGGGAATCATATTAAAAAATATTTTTTCTCATTGCATAAGCTTTGAAGATAAATGCTTCAAACAAAAAGTAACGTGGCATTTCTTAAGGAATACTCGCACTTTAAGAAGTATTGCCAATTTTGTGTTATTTTTTTTTTTGTAAAATGGAGCATTGGCATTTTAATGTACAAAAAAACTGTTATTTTTTGTAAAAATTTCTTGACGTATTAGTATTTGCTGAGAAAGTTCCGTTGAACATTTTTGTTTGTTTGAAACAGTTATCTTTAAAATCGATGCAGTGTGTTTGAACTACACGTTTGTCCACGAAACTATGAAACGCGCGTCCAATGCGCTTATCTACAAACAGAACACACTTCAGACGAGGAGTGTTGAGCGCTCCCAAGACGTCACACACATTAGAAATGCAATTGTTGAGTAATCCAAAATGACAAAAAACGGCATTTTCAAATAGCTGTATCTCAAAATATACGCGTCAGATCCATGTGTAACTACTCGTGGGGCCTGCACTGAACCTTCCTACAGACGTTCCGACAATAAAACAATAAGGTCGCCGCTGAAAATCCCAGAGACACACGCAGTGCGACGAGAACACTGCACGTCAGTTGAGATCCTTGTGCTTAGCGACGATGGGGCGTTTGGCACGCGTGGCAGCGTCGCCCTTATCGCTCCCGCGCTTCTCAGCCTCAAACGCGGAAAGAAGGCTCCAGGCAGACCGCAATCTTAACTCTACGTTCGGTGTTAGTGTATCAGATTTCTCACTGGCCCAGGGAAATGGGAAATTATGCAACAGTTATAAACGTACAGGAGTAAACAACGAAAGAAAAAAAATATTTTATGTGCAAAGAACATTTGAACACATGATCTCTCCTACACTTCGCACTGGTATGAGGCGCATTCCTTCAACGTTTGAAAATTATTTACGTTAAAAGGCATGTTACTGAAGTTCATTATGTAGAGTGTAAAGTATATAATGAATATTTTTTGCAATGGGGGCAAGTAATTATATATGAAAACAAATTATTGCGATCAAATGCCAGTGCTGGGCTATGTTGCCCCGGAAAACCCATGCGATATTACATGAAGACATATTATGAAAACAAGCCAAGATAAGCTATACTTAATGCATTTGATAAAAATTCATAGAAAATTTCACAAGAAAATTAGTTAAAAATTTTACAAAACGAAACGAGACAGAAACAACAGAACGATTAACCATGTTTTCATGCCATCATTGGGATTTTCTGTGGTGACTAAGCTGTGCAGTGGCTCATGCCTACAATAATAATTTTTAATTTCATTGCAATTATTTTGCTAGTTAGAGGTACTGGAGTTCTTCAAATACTTACACCGTAATAAGTATATATTTCTCAGGTCAGTAAGCTTACAGCGATCCTCTGAATATAATGAATATCTAGAAATAATAAGCGACGCGATTATGTTATCTCTTTATTGAATATTTGCAGAAACTCAAACTTCCTGTCCCCTCCCACACAACTGCTATCGTCGTATCCTTGTAAGACAACAAAATGTGATATTAGTAATATACAAAATTCTGTAATTCTACAAGTATTTATCGATTGCGAATACCAAAACCTTTTACTCTGTAGTTTTCCATCCAAACTCTCAAAATAATGCCGGTGCTGTTCGCTTATGTGAACCTCAATGAATAGCGCAAATGCATAAAACGTAATAAAGATATATTATTATTGTTTATGCACGAACATACTTTGACGACTACACTTACATAACTGAACTTAGAGTATTGGCATAGTGGGTTTAGCTTGAATTTTAACATTTTAATTGGCTTCAAGGTTTCGCGATTTTATGCCGTACGACTAGTCGGGTAGAAGGGGCTGGTTAAAAGCCACGCACTCACTGACCTTGAAATACAACACCCTGTCAAAACAGACAGTGAACAATAGACATTTCACCGCGTGTAAAAACGCTCTAAGCGTTTAGTAAGTTTAGTCGTCGCGGCTGCAGAGTGTTGAAACTCTGTTAACCTGAAGTGGAAGTACTGGAACTATCTCGCGGAAACAAACTTTATTTTCATTAACGCCTTATGTATTGTCTGTACGTTTACCGAAAGCATTAATTTTTGAATAAGACTTTCTGGTATTTGACTGGCAAGTCGTAATTACTTACTCCAGTATTGAACCTCTGTGATTCGCGGCTAGCACCTAAGATGCGTAGTACTTAAAACAGATCAGTACTAAAGTGTGTAACGGCTCAAGTATTTTTGAAATACAGATAAACAAGAACAATTCTCACGGGAAACTGAGTGTACTAGCAGTGCGAATGCTTTTACGAAACATCCTTAATTCATTAACAAGCTAAATTTTAACAGGGACCTGAGAATCAGTAATAAGAGCATTACAACCACAACTGAAAAGACACACACTCATTAATTATCCGGGATTCAAACCCTTAACTTCGTGGCTCAAGTATGATGTAGGGGGTTCGGCTTTGTGACATTAAAATTATACACGTCTGAAGCTGTAGGCATAAAGGAGACGTTTGGTATTTACTTAAAAAAATTTGAATATAACTACGTGAGAATTTTACGGTTCTGTAGTAAGATTTATTTCTAATAAATTTCCCACCACGTGGCGCTGGGCTCTCGAAGGAGTTACGCGAGTATCTAACAGCGCCATCTAGGAACCGCAACTAGAACGCTCGCCTCCCACCAGGGCGAAAAGGGTTCGATTCCCGGTGGGGTCCACGCCGGATATTCGCACGTGGGAATCGTGCCGGACGATGCCACTGGTCGGCGGGTTTTTTCGGAGATCTCTCGTTTCCCCCGCCCTTGCATGCCGGCGCTGCTTCATACTAAACTCGTTTCACCCTCATCGGCTCTCAAGACCTCGATGTTAAGAGCCGCTCAATTCTTTTCACTCACCCTAAAATTTTCTGTTTAATACTGCGACACCAGATAAATATTTCAAGTAGATAGGCGATATAAAAAAATGTTTATGATCTATTGTGACTACTTTTTTCCAAAGTGTTGAATATGCTATGGCAAACGTACTCTAAGCAAATAGAAGAGACTTTCTAAGTCATATAAAGTGGCACATAACTGACAGTGAATGGCAGTATAACGCCTTCTCTCCCTACGACTAGAATCGTGGATGAGTTGTAGCGGAATATAATTAATGCCCGGCTCTGTGCACAACAATGGATTACTGCCAACTGCAGTTAGTGTCTGGCATGATAATATCTAGTGCTTGGTAGTTATGGTTTATGGATGTTTGATGTCAGTATCATCGAACTGCAAGAAGTATGTGCGATAGAAGTACAGTGCCCGTCAAAATACTGCTTGGTCGTAATGTTTGATGACAGTATCACTGAACTGCAAGACGTATGTGCAATATACGTGCAGTGCCCGTCAAAATACTGCTTGGGCGTAATGTTTGACCAAATGGTACTCGCAGTATGTAACTTTCAGTGCCCGATGACGTCGCAAGGAAATTTCGAGATAAAAATAGATTTACTGTATTACGATAATTTGAGAAAGGATTTGCTACAGAGCGCTGAATAAAGTTTCTGATGAACGCATCAACGAGCCGTTTGTTATTATAAAAACGACAGAAGCAAAGTAAATATAAAGTGATAATTAAATATTTTTCTATACATTTACAATAAGTATTCCTTATGCTTATTTTTAACAACAACGTGAATTTATTCTTGAAGTCAGCTTGGTTCATTCTAGATGAAGGTGTGCTGGTTTTTTTACTTTTTTGGATCTAATAATTTCATAAAGATACTCTATCGTCTTAAGTTAGTTAATAAAAATTGATAAATCGTACTTAAAAATATGCATGTAGTCGTAAAAATTTGAACTCATGAAACAGTAAACAGTAATTAAGCAGGGGTTTTATTTATGTATATGTATTTACACATGTATGTATATTTTTTAAGTTTTGATGTGTGCGTTCATATATTTTGATAAAACTTCTCAACACATAGTAGACGTTTTTGAAGTATACATAGTTTAGGAAATTTTATACACATCAATACGCAAGTACAAAAATGGAGAGCATAGTAAACACAGGGATTTGTAGTTTGAATGTTCATTTAACGTATTTACACACAAGTATAATATTTGGTTTGAATGAATGGGAAACAACTTTGTCACTCCAACATTATTGCGACATTTGAATCGTTCTAGCACTGGTAGTAAACGATTTAATTTATTATTTATTATTTGCGCCATTGCAGATCTTTGTTGTACGAAGCATAAATCAAAGGCTGCGACATTAACAACTTAGACACGAAAATGCCACAACATTCGCTTTAGAAGAAAAAAAAGTTAAAAAGAAAATTAAAGAATCGTAATTTATTGTGAGTAACAGGAATAAATTATTTCAAAAATCAATAAAGCGTAGATTAAAAAATCTACGGGTATCTTCAGTTAATAAGAAACTTGCATGAATAAAGATAATGAAGTTATTAAATAAAGTCATGGCTCATCAACAACCGTTGCAGGACACCAGCCAACAACATTCTCTCGTAGCTGCAGGGCCAACAGGAGAGTGATCGATTGGCATTGGCTACAACTGGGAAAAAAGTTTGGAATTCATAAAAATCCTTTGTTTTCTCAGTAGCATGTAGATGTGCCTCGGTGTGTGTATTTGCTTGCAGAGAAAACAGATTCCAGTTCCCTGGCGCCGGGAATGCTGTCGAAAGGCGCCTACCGTGGCTTGTCTGTGTTGACTAAGTTCGTTTGATTCCTCACTCGTTCTCGTCATTTTATCATTTTCCTTTTGACAACTGACTCGGGTCTTTCTGTCGATTTACATATTTACTGACATAAGATAAACTTGACTCATGTTTACTGTATCTGCGTGTGTTTTTTTTTTAACGCAAACAGCATTAACAGTTCCTTCAATCTCGAACGATTATACCACGCCCATACAACGGCTGTAGTGAATTTGCAAGCGATCTCCTTTAAAAAAGTGCAATGTAGAACTTATACTATTTTTTCTTCCAGGTGGATACTTCCGGTTATCCTAAGCATAGTCTGTTCACGTTAAAGTGAGCACTTTTGGAATCAACCTTAGAAAAACGTATTTTCTCTTATACGTGCATTTATTTTAACGGGCACACTAACTGACATGTGCCCAGTTAAGTTGGTAATGGCGGGAGGAAAGTGGCCCCATTGTTCAACATTGAATTTAAAGTGTTAGGTAAACATAAGTGAATACCGAAATATATTAATTTGGCTTTCTGCTTTTTAAAATACATATAAGAGAAAGAATTAGCAAATTTGTAAAGTATTTACTTTTATAATAATTTCGCAGCTTTACTTGAACGACGCATGGATACAGTGATGAGGCCCACGACGATGCTAATGTTACATATGGTGGAAGAATACACAATATGCATGCAAGTAGATCCTAAGCAGGGTTTTATAAAGTGCTCATTTTGCCGTTATCAGCCTTTAACAAGATACGCTTCTATGGACCGCCTCCAGCTATCCTGCGGCTACGGCCAGCTGGTAACAAAGTGAACCATCTCCGAGTAATTCCTCACGATTTACTCTCCAATGTCACAACTATGTGTGTGGAAACAATATTTAGCATGTTCCGGCACTGAATGCACTAGGTAAGGTTTCGAAGTCACTTTCACAACACCAGTTCACTTTTAATTCACGCATTAAAAAATTTGTTTACATATCACCTTGATCTTTAGTAGCATTATCTTGACAAACATAATCGTCCCTTAAGGTCGCCGCCTACCTGTCGCTTGGCGCGCCTTGCAGTGTGTTTACGAAGCCACTTAACAGAAAATACACACACTCGAGGTACAAGTAATACCCTCAATACATCATGCACATTAGAAATATTATTTCCGAGCTCTGCAACATAGCTAAAAACGGCTTTTTCACACTGCTCCGTCTCATAATGTACTTGTCGGGAACATGCGAAACTATCATAGGGACTTGCGCTGAACTTTTATTCAGACTTTTCACCGGAAAAAATGATAGGGTCGCCGCTTAAAGTCCCATTGGCGCACGCAGCATGACGGAAACACTGCACGCGAGTTCAGCGCCTTGCGAGTAGGAGCGAAGGGGAACTAGGCGCGCGTATCACTATCGACCTTATCGCTCTCGCGTTTCCCGGACTCAAGAGCGCTGAGCATCTCCAAGTAGGCGGTGCCCATGAAGACTGTTCACGGTAGACTGAGCACCTTTGAAAGCCCTGCTTAAGATCCACTTGCATGCACATAATTTATTCTCCCACCGTAAGTGAAATTAACATGCAATGGGCCAGATCACTTTATTCATGCGTCAGTCGACAAAAAATGCTGAATTACAAAAAAAAAGTGAATATTAAAAAAAAAAAAATTTTTTCCTGCACTTATACCGGTATTCGTTAAAAGAAACAAGAAGCAAAATAAAGAATTTCAGTGTTCACAAATGTTTACCTACACTGGTTTCTCTCCACTGTTACCATTTTGCTAGTCAGTGTGACTGTTAAAACACATGCAGGTGGCAGCAGTCACNATTTATTCCTGCACTTATACCGGTATTCGTTAAAAGAAACAAGAAGCAAAATAAATAATTTCAGTGTTCACAAATGTTTACATACACTGGTTTCTCTCCACTGTTACCATTTTGCTAGTCAGTGTGACTGTTAAAACACATGCAGGTGGCAGCAGTCACATCTTTCAAAGATTGATTTCAAAAGTTCTTAATTAACCGCGAATCACCTATACCAACCCGTCTCCGCGGTGAACTCGTAATTTCGTCCCAGGAAAAAAATACAGTAGCTTGATATTATGAGAATTTCTACCGAATAACGTCTTCCATTTAAATAATAATATTCCCTGGCTTCTCTCGTCACCCGGGTTTGCAGTAAAATAAATTCAAAAGTGCATTGAAATGGAAACAAAATCGAACATAGATTTCTGCTTCTTAAACCCTGTGACAAATAATGAACAAAAACACTTAACTACCGAGAGTCGACAATTATGGGACGTTACGCTTCTTTTCAACTACGAATATCTAACTACGTACAGTAATTATTTTTTCCAACATTTCAAAAAAATTTAAAACCCCTAAAAACCTATTTTTTTTACAATAACTTGTCAACTTGGGTAATCGTTTCTGCTCATGCGTTTTTATTTCAGCCCAGTCAGTTGTTTGTTAGCTCAGGATTGTACACTCTAGTCCGCACTCACAGCTGTTCTGGATTATTACTGTCAAATCCTATCCCGGTACTTTCCAAGTGTGAAAATCATAAGGTTGTAAGAATCAAATTTCTGTATGCATAACTGGGGGACGCTCGATTTCCCGTGAGAATATTGTTCTTGTTTATCTGCATTTCAAAATACTTGAGCCACTGTACACTTTAGTATCGATCGGTTTTAACTGTTGCGCATCTTAGGTGCTAGCCGCGAATCACAGAGGTCCAGTGCCGGAGCAAGTAATTACGACTTGCCAGTCAGATACCAGAGCGTCTTATCAAAAAAAAGCGCGGCTTGTAACCAAAGGAAGGTCGCAGGTGAGCACGTCAGATATTGAAATATTGTCTGCACGTAAGTGCAGGGCCGTAGAAAGTATAGTTTTCCAAAGTAGGTCCATCTTTACAAGAGCCCTTTTTTTTATCATCGCACTTCATCGGCTTCTAAGTCCACGCCCATATCTATTAGAGAATGAAGGCGGCATTGGTGGGCGCGTTTTCATTTCAGATTTATAAAAAAATTTGTGTTGGCGATATTTCTAATGTTGCACCGCTGGTACCCTTACTACAGCTACAGTCAGCCTTTGTAAGTAATTTATAATTTATTGTATGGAAATGTATATTAGGAACACATTTAAAATATTGCAAATTGTACGTTTTCACTCGAGGTGACGCCTGAGTATATTGCTGAGGTCCGCGGCGCAGGAATGTTACTTTTGGCGGAATAATACAAATAACAGAAGGAAAGTATATTAAAAATAGTTTTTTCAAAAGATCTCATTTAACCACAACCTTTAACATAACACACCGATGGAACTAGAGAATTCTGGTTGCTGCTACAGTGAAAATCAATCACACAGGTGTTCTGTACTCACTTCAAGCATTTTTATTTTATTTTAAGAAACATTTCAATTATGGTAATTCAGCCCATTTAAAGTACACTCACGGTTGAAATTTCACCCTATACTGGCATGTATTGGACGTGTCGGTACTGGGTATTTAAACTGAAGTTTACATGTATTGTATTAAATCTTACTATTAATTTAGTTTCTTTTATAAAACTAATAGTAAATGTTGGGAAACCACCTGCTTTCCAAAGCTCTTACTTGAAATCTTATCAACAGATCCGGTTATGAAAATAGATGTCAAAATTCGTGCACAGTCTGGTAATCTTATTCAGGTTTTATGATTGCTGTTCGATTGGGCCATCCTTTTCAGCCACTGGAAAAGGATACTCATTGTCAAATCTTTGTCTGTCCGAGTTATAATTTCCTCACCGTAAACGGGATATAGTCTATTCTCGGTTTCTTTATATTTTTGAATGAAAACTTAGAAAAATCACCCAATGTATGACGTGCTGGTTTGTTCTCTAAATATGCCATTTATCATACGGGTTTCATACTTGTGTCAACATATAAGTATTTATTTCTGGTGAAATTTACCTTTTACTCATATTCCGTTACTAAATTATAAACTTCACAAAAAAAATATGAATAAAAACAGGGAGAATATAGTTTTGGTGATTAATGCCAAGAAATAAATAGTTCTCAACGAAAATATCGTTAAAGTGAGTGCGCACGAATGCGACGCATTGTCCCTTTGGTGTTATTTCATAGACTCGGCTAAGCTTTGTTTGCATGAGGCGGAGTAATATCCTGGCAGTATAACTGGAGCAGGGCTTGAGAAAAGTAGTAGTTCCGGCCCAGGTCAGCGGGCCTGTTAGCTCGTTGGTCGAGCACGTTATACGAGCTTACCTACGGCGTTAAGCTTTCCGGGCCGAAGGGAAGTTAGAGCGGTGTTCTGCACGAGCTGGGATGTGCGCAAAAACAGCGCAAGCTGCAGGAACTCGCTCCTGATCCTACACAAGAAGTTCTCGGATAATTTACGAGGCGAGGCTTGTCTCGGCGCGAGCTGAGGAGATAGCGCACGTTTTGTTTTATTCGAGAAACTTGCAGAGATCAGGAGATTTATCGGTGTTTCCACACCGGCCACGTCATATGCCCTATCTCAACCATACGTCTCCTTCCTGTCGCTTGTTATAACCACACGGAGCTCGGAATATTTTTTTTGTAGGGGCCGTGGTGGTGTAGCGGTTAGACTGCCCGGGTTCAATCCCCGGCGGGGTCAAATGTGGGAATCGTGCCGGATGATGCCACTGGTTGGTGGGTTTTCTCGGGGATCTCCCGTTACTCCCGCCCCTTGCATTCCGGTGCTGTGACATACTCGCCTCACTTCACCCTGATCGGCTTTCAAGACCTCGCTGTTATGAGCCTTCTAAATCTCTCCACTCAACAAGATCTAGTTGACTCATGTGGCTAATCATTAAGTACGTTCACGCTAATTTAACAGAAAAAATATCAACGTGTGGAAATGTCCGCGGCACAGCTGTGGGCTTCACAAGAATAAGTCTGTACTAACTGGTAATATTCTCCTAGGTATACGTGAATAAAACTAAAGTAACGAAACGGATTCTCGACTTCGACAGATATAGACGAGATACTTGGTCTGGAACCAACATCAGCTCGATAGCCCATCAGAGCAGCAAGATATACTGTCCGGAAATTTCTGCCCTTGCCCAAAAATTGCCACCAGTCGTCGAGGGCCCCCACCCATGCATCTCCAACTCAAGGTCATGCTTTTATCGTAGTCGAATGCCCGATATAACGTGACAACGTTTATTTCAATCGTGTTGTTAGTCACGGAGTTACAGTGTCGGGATGGTTCACCCTGCAAACGTGAAATCGACATTTACCCCCTGGTACTACGTGTGTCAGTCTGATTTTAAATATGTATTCACGTCAAAAAATTATTCGCTTGCTGTCCTGCACTGGTTCAGGTTATTTCACACGGTTATACAACAGGCAGCTCCCGGGTCTATCTGTGCGGCGTACATTAAAAAAAATATAAACATGAAATTGGCAGCGACTGGCAATGACAGGCATTCACGTAAACATTTTTACACTACGAAATGCCCCATATCGATACCAGAATACTCTTCCACGGATTTTGGGATAGTTTCGTACGCCGGTAAAATATTATTATACATTATATCATATTTTTAGATCAAGGTATTAAATAATAACCACTTTAATTATCACAAATCTTATTTTATTTATAGCCAAAAATGTTGAAGACCGTCATTCTCATTTTTACACCATTTATCAGCAAGATTCAGTTTTATTTCTGCGTACGGCATTTCACCTGACAACTTCTGCAAAACACCCAAATTGAAATAAAAATGTCTACCTTACTAAATTTATTTTTGTGTGATTTTCTGTTTTGAAGATCTGTAAGTTGTAAGCTACGTTCACATAGCATTCACAGTGCAGTAAATATTAATGTTTTATGTTAACTGAAGCGTGGAAATTGTCAGTTTCCCTTGTCGTTGAAGATGTGCTGTTCTCTGTAACAGGTATTCGTACTATTTTTCAACAATTGAAGATGTACTTGCAAGTGGCCTTTTTAGTACTCGTTATGCAGGAACGATCATTTTCGGGCAACAGTGAACAAGGCGCTTCGTATACCATCGGAACTGTTCGTCCTCGATTTACATAGCTACAGGACGTATAAATATAGCACGGATAATTGCGATTTCTCATAATTACAATAGTTCCCATTAAATAACTGTACACTTCTGTATAAAGTTCACTGCTACACCTGCACGATTAGTGTGGCACGTTCATTGAAGCAGTGCGCGCGTTAGGCAACTTGGCACACGCAAGATCCAGTTGTGTTGCCTACTTATCAGGCGCCTCTCCGACATTGGCGCTTCCTTAGAGAAGTCAACTCATTTGCTTTTCATTCGAAATACGCGTTATAGTCCATTCACGGATCCTTCCAACTTTTTTGAATCCCTATTAAAGTTCTACTTCCAGGATATTCCTCCGCCTCATGAAAACAATGCTTAACCGAGTCTAGAAAATTATACCAAAGTGACAACGCACCGCGCTCCTGCACACTCAGTGTAATAATGACTTGCATAAGAACGATTTCTTACTATAGTCTATTCGCGGTTTCTTCACACTTTTTCAATTAAACTTTTGAAAAATCACCCCATGTCCGATGTGTTTAGTTATTTCCTAAATATGCGATGTATCAACCGTTTTATACCTCTGTTAACATAAAAGTATCTTATTTTTCGCCAAAAAAAAAAACGTTTTACCTGTATTTTATTTATAAATTATAATATTTAATTTATAATAAATATGAATAAAAACAGTGAGAAAACATGCGTGTTGGTAGCGCCTAGTAAGAAATAGTTATCGTGCAAAATATCATTACAACTGAGTGCGCACGAATTCGGTGCGTTGTCCTTTGGTGTAATATTATAGACTTAGTNCCCTATTAAAGTTCTACTTCCAGGATATTCCTCCGCCTCATGAAAACAATGCTTAACCGAGTCTAGAAAATTATATCAAAGTGACAACGCACCGCGCTCCTGCACACTCAGTGTAATAATTACTTGCATAAGAACGATTTCTTACTATAGTCTATTCGCGGTTTCTTCACACTTTTTCAATTAAACCTTTGAAAAATCACCCCATGTCCGATGTCAAATCAATAAAGGATTTATACGCTACATAGTTGGCAAAATATGGAGAGTTAACATGAAAGTATCTTATTTTTCGCCAAAAAAAAAAACGTTTTACCTGCATTTTATTTATAAATTATAATATTTAATTTATAATAAATATGAATAAAAACAGTGAGAAAACATGTGTGTTGGTAGCGCCTAGTAAGAAATAGTTATCGCCCAAAATATCATTACAACTGAGTGCGCACGAATTCGGTGCGTTGTCCTTTGGTGATTATAATATCTGAATCAATTCCTTAGTTTGCACGAGGCGGAGGAATATCCTGGAAGTAGAACTTTAGCAGGGCTCCAGAAAAGTGTGAAGTAACTATGAATGGTTTATAGCCATTACTAATACACATATTTTCTCTCTTTTTTTATTCACATTAGTTAAAAATTAAATATTTTATTTTATAGATAACATGTAGGTATGTT
The DNA here is from genome assembly GCA_002778355.1 of Clitarchus hookeri. Lineage (NCBI taxonomy): Eukaryota > Metazoa > Arthropoda > Insecta > Phasmatodea > Phasmatidae > Clitarchus > Clitarchus hookeri. Next base: position 92,323 of record NQII01001809.1, read on the forward strand.
AATAGAAGTATAAAATGTTTGTGATACATTACATATTTAGGAAACAACGAAGCACGACATATATGGAGTGGCTTTTCAAAGTTTTGATTTATAAAAGAATGAAGAAACCGGGAATAGAATAAAAGTACTAAGACTTCAATTGGCGGTGCTATAGCCTTTCCTTCTGACCAATGGCGGCACGGAGAGTGATTTACGAAGCGGCCTCTGCCACGATGGACTAGCCCCAGTTCTGTGCGGATCCTGAAATAAACAACGTCAATTATTTAAGGTCTTCCAGTAAAAAAATACCTTTGTCAGTCAAACTGTCAGGCAACACAGGAGCGCTATTTAGGCCTATATCATTCAGTGGCTATGAAATGCATAGATAAGCTTTCCGCCTGCTATAAAATCAATACAAATTTTAATGGGGAGGTAAAGTTTTTAATATTATTATATAAAAAATTTTTTACGATCACAATAATGTAAATAGTTAGGTTCATAAAATGCTAAAATTCTCAAGAATATTTTATAAACGTTAACACCTGCTTTTCATTGTGAACTCGATTTATGCACTTCACTTATAAATAAACTTATAACCAAAATTGGCAAATTGCACACACATACTTGACTTACTCAGGATTGTTAACCATGACCTACACCGAGCGAGATGACGCGATGGTAACGTAATTATACAGCATTCGTTAGTACTTGGGTTCGATACCAGCCGTCTTGATTTTAGCTTTCCGTATTGTATCGAAATCACTCCAGCTGAATGCCAGAATAGTTCCTTCGTGGCTAATTATTTACCCATTCTGGATTGTTCGAGGACTGATCCCGTCTCTAATTTCCTCGCTGTTGACGAGAATTTAAGTAATTTGCAAATAAAATAAAGCTAAGGACTCTTCACTCCGTAAGTTGAGGTCACATCCAACTACGTCACCGAAAATCAACCAATTATTTAAACGATTTCACAATGTGTATGAGGTGGACAAATGCACTTGAGAAGAAGAAAGAATTAAAGTAAATATAAAGACGAAAGCAAGAGTCGTGCCGACATATGCATCAGAGACAGTGTTCGTTACCATGAAACTTAAGGAAAACAATACGTGCATCAGAAATGAATGTCCGTACAATTAGTATGAATATGAGATGAAGCAGAAGAGATCTAGTTAGAAATGAGGACACTTGTGAAGTATGCAATGTAAACTTATTAAAGAATGCATGGCAAATGTGCATAAACTACATATTAAGGACTCTGCCTACCTTGCCTGCAGTCAGCGAGGTAAATAGAGAATCAATGTTAAAGAAATTCCTTCTCGGTGAATCAATTTTAAAGATAACTGTTTCAACCAAATTCACTCAAAGTGAAATTTCTTAAGTAATGCTAACACGTTAAGATATCTCACTAATTTTTACATTTTATTTTCTTTGTTAAATTTACATTAATTTTTTTTACAAAAAAATTATGAATTAATTTTTTTTTGAAAATTACTGAACGTGGCAGTATTCACTGGGAAAGAAGCGTGGAATAATTTTTTTTAAAAAGAGTTATCTTTAAAAGTAATGCTTTGAGAAGGAATTTATTTAACATTGATACCCCTTTTAGACTGTGTGGCTGTAAGCCTGGTAGGCTCGATGAGAGAAAAACTGTTAGAATAGCAAGAGATGAAAGGCCGCCTGGGAAGAGAAGTACATGAGGCTTACACAAGCGAGCGAAGCAAGCCCCGGTCTTAGGCGACTGCTCTGGGCAAACATAGCTTTAATTCTCGGCCCCTTTTTTTAATACTTCAAACTCAAAATTTAGTTTCTTAGCAGCACGTTTCCCCAGCTCGGCACCACCTAACTTCTTCAACTTAAAAATAAAGTATATTCTCACACACGAGTCACCAAAGCAACGTTAACGAAGTACACTTGCGACAACGATAATAAAACACTGACACTTTGTATCTCGCCGACCTGCGCGCAATCAGGCGCACGCAATAATCGCCATTTTTGTCGTAAGTTTACACATTTTCTACTAGATTGTTCCGAGGCGGGAACGAACGCGCACGCAGGAAATAAATAAAATATGAACTTTGTAATTTCATACCTTGATTTCTACTTATTAAAACAAAAACTAAAAAAAAAAACCTTTTTTTATGACCCGCACCCCGCCCCTTCCTTTTTGACGCCCTGGGAATTTGCCCAGTCAGCCCAGTTATAACACAGGCCTTCAATGGAAGGACAGTTTACATAAATAAGAAGCGTTGTTGAAGGAAAAGCCGAAATATTAGTATAAGAAGATTTATGCATATGTACGCATATGTTGTACGAAATTTAATGGGAAGCAATTGGGGTTGACGGCAAACCTGTAAAATCAACAAAAATCACTATGACATATTTTATACGTTATGCGTTTCCCAAAAGTCGTAATTTCCACAATTCTGCTAGGCGCTGCTTACAGACGCATTTAAACCTCTCTCTTTGTGTATCTCCTTCCCTCTTTGTGGTTTTAAAATATCCACTTTGTGTTAGTTGAATGAATTAATATTTTCTCAGCCGATCGTATTTTCTCTACAGCTTTTCCCTGAATGGCAGATAACGATTCAGAAAGCATCTTGCGTACATATACGCAAATTATATATTAGAAAGTAATTTTGCGATTTGAACAAGGCCCTTGTGATCACAGTTAAAAGATACACTGGACTGGCTTAATCTTAAATATCCGTGGATATCAAAGGAGCAACATCCAGAGCAGTAGGACTAGCAGCACATTACAGGTTCGGCTCCTACATACTGTGCACACAAGCATGTGTACCAACTACCGATAGTAGGCACTGCAGAATGGGATTTTAACTAGCGGATAACGGGGCATTATATTATATAATGCTCACATATACTTTTGGTTTTGTTCTTAAGCCTACATACAATCCGCGACCCCGAGTTATTTCCCAATAAATCCATACAATATTTAGTCTATTCGCGGTTTCTTCACACTTTTTGAATAACACATTTGGAAAATCACCCCATGTATGGCGTGTTCGGATATCGTAATATGCCATGTATCTCAAACGTTTTATACTTGTGTTCATATAAGTACATTATTTAAGGTTTAATTGAAATGTTATTTATGTTTTATGTACAAATTATGATATTTAATTTATAATTCATATTACTAAAAATAGTGAGAAAATAGGTGTTTTGGTAATTCCTAGTAAGAAAAAGTCCTTATGCATCGAGTGCGTATGAATGCGGTGCGATGTCCCTTTGGTGTTATTTTCTAGACGTGGTTTAACGAGGCGAAAGAATATCCTGGAAGTAGAACTTTATCAGGGCTTCAGGAAACTGCGAAGTGTACGTGAACGGACTATACACTTGCACTGTATGTATAGTATGTAATGGAAATTATATACAAAAAAGTATAGAAAATGTTAGGAGGCCACCTTGCTACGAGTTGTGGTCAGGCCCTTAGCTGAGCGGCCTGCCTGATCACACCTTCACTTATTTATTCAGGACAAGGGCTCCCCGCCCCCGCCCCACTGGCCAGTAAACGGGGACAACGCAGCAGATATAGGGCAGTGTAGTCCGTGGGCGGTATCTTTTATCGTCGGGCCATTGGAACGAGAAGACCACTGAAGATGGGTGTGTCCGGCCGTCGACTTGCACCATCTTAATCAGCCATCGGAATCATGAACAAGGTGGGGACTCTACAATCAGGTTTTACTCAGAACGTGGCTATTTAAGTCTTTATAAAATAATATAATTTAATATTTCAGTATATTTCTCTAGCTCCTCCCGTTCATATTCAATGATATTTATATTGAAACTAGCTGACCCGGCAAACGTTGTTTTGCTGTATCACTGGGAGACACCTTGTGGGAATAAATTGTAATCTAGATCGATAAATGATCGATGATAATTGATCAGTTATCCACCTAGGGTAAAATTTATTAAATTACTAATATCGCTATAAAAAATAAGGGTTGGTGGTAGAAGGGTGAAAATTTAGGAGGGTATGTATTTTTTGATGCCACATGATAAAAAAATAAAAAATAAAAATTTTGTTCAAACAATAAAAAAAATTGTTTGGGGATGGCTACCCTTATTACTTAGGGGTGTAAAAAATAGATATAAATCTATTCTCAGACCTACCGAGTATACATAAAAAATTTCATAAAAATCGGTCCAGCCGTTTCGGAGGAGTTCAGTGACTAACACTGTGACGGGAGAATTTTATATATTAGATAATATTGTACAACCTTGATGTTAAATAAACCTCCTGTATATAATGTTAATTACATAACTCTTATCAATAACTTGTTACGCTCCTATATCCACGTTAAGGATAAATATCAACAAAATGTCAAAATCATAAGAACGTGCATACAAAGCTCTTATTCAAATATCCTTAAGGGCGTTGGCCACAAAAAATTTGTTATTTTATACTTTTACTACATAATATTCAAATTTTATACACTGTTAGTGATTACTCTTTCCTCATAAAAAATTATTTTTTGAGTTCATAGTATTTGCATGAATATGTGTCAAAAGGAAAAATTTTACTGTTTCAAAAATGTACAAATAATGAAAACTAACTTACCCACAGAAATAATATAATTCCACTGAAAGAAGATGCCAAAAGCTACTCTAATACGTCTATAAAGTTATACAAGGAAATGCTTTTGCAATTTAAAAAATTGCTGTAAATAAGGAAATTCTTGAATGTTTTTTATTTGTGGCTGCCCCTGAATTTTGTAAAATAGCCTTGTATAAGCTAAGCTGAAAATTAATTAACACAACATATTTCAATTGCCCTTCTTAAATTTTCTTTAAATAGTTTGGTTTATTTTATTTGTACATTGAGAGTAGTAAAATTTCGACTTTTACACGTAATTTTGCAAAATCCATGCGATATAAAAACATTTATGCGAGGAAGACGTAGCCACAGATGTCAACAAATTGAACATTATGTCGTACAAATATAAAACAACCAATAATGTTTTCATAGCCAACGCCTTTAATCCATCCAGTTCTGAAAGTGAATGTCAAAATTCCTGCACAGTCAGACACACTTTACGATTACTGTTCGATTATGTAATCCTCTCCAGCCACTGTATAGCACCTTCACTGTCGGATATGTCTCTCTCCGAGTTACATTTTCTCACATTTTGATAAAGTGAAATGGTCTCCCTGGCGTAGACCTGTCTGTCTGTCATCCCAGTAGACACCTCGGTAGCTATGCGGTTAACACGCTCGCCTTCAGTCATGTCGATAGTGAATCGATAGTCCTTGGATCTCAGTCGGAATTATCGTACGTGGAAAATTTGGTGGAAGGTATGCTGCCGATGGCTGGTGGGGTTTTATCTGGGTAAATACATTCATTCTCAGCCGCTGTACTCCGTCACTTATCCATTTTGAAAGCTCAATTCATGCCATGACCTTAGTCTACAAATTCCACCCATTCTGACGGGTAATACCCTCGTGTACCAAATCGCTATCAGTGCAGTAGATTTACAGTGAGTTAACAAATTTCTAAAGCCACACACAGATAACTTTTACCGTTGAGTGGTGCTACTGTCACCATAAGCAGAAATAAGTTTATTTGAACCCCATTGTCCATTAAAATAACACAATCAATCTGTAAAAACCTTACATATTGCAACAGTTTAAATTCTGAAATTTATTTAACAAAAATTAACCGATTACATCGAACACAAATTTAAATAATACACATTTACTTAGGCATAGACATAGCAGTCTAAATCGCAGTCAACTCTAGCTACTTTCCGCATTAACAGTTTCGTTACCAACACCACACATTTTCAGCGTATTGCAAACTGATAAAATGTATTCTGTGAGTTTTACTTGCAATTGTAAATTCTCCTTTCACTCTTAGAACAAGTGAAAAATTTTCGTGCTCCTTTGTGGNCTGTGAGTTTTACTTGCAATTGTAAATTCTCCTTTCACTCTTAGAACAAGTGAAAAATTTTCGTGCTCCTTTGTGACATAGGCAGTAATAAAAAACGGTGCTAACATGTTAAGCACGTCGTGAACCCTTCAACAAATTATATACGATACGCTTCTAAAATATTTGACGACAATCTTCCGTGTACGGTTGAATGCGTAATTATTCTTATTTTGCAATATGCGGAAGTTTGTGAATACATCTTCAGCTTAATGGTTCAAATGTGTGGTTCTTGTAAACGGGCAAAAACGCTCTGACGTGATTCCCAAAGGGAAACATTGTATCAAACCTAGTACGATTTGCAATATAAGTTGATTATTGAGGCATTTGTGCACTCCTAAAAATGAGTTATTTAAATGTTTGATTTCAAAATATTAGTAAGGTCTTGCAATGAAACAACAAATCCCCGCACAGTGTTTTGTTGATTTGAGATATAAAATCTATTAAAATTGGTTGGTAATTTCATCTCATTTCATTAAGAAAATAAAGAATGACATATTAATTCAGTAAGCAGTTTTTAAATACTGGGCGAGATAAAACATTTTTTGCTGTGTANCTGTGAGTTTTACTTGCAATTGTAAATTCTCCTTTCACTCTTAGAACAAGTGAAAAATTTTCGTGCTCCTTTGTGGCATAGGCAGTAATAAAAAACGGTGCTAACATGTTAAGCATGTCGTCAACCCTTCAACAAATTATATACGATACGCTTCTAAAATATTTGACGACAATCTTCCGTGTACGGTTGAATGCGTAATTATTCTTATTTTGCAATATGCGGAAGTTTGTGAATACATCTTCAGCTTAATGGTTCAAATGTGTGGTTCTTGTAAACGGGCAAAAACGCTCTGACGTGATTCCCAAAGGGAAACATTGTATCAAACCTAGTACGATTTGCAATATAAGTTGATTATTGAGGTATGTGTGCACTCCTAAAAATGAGTTATTTAAATGNTATGTGTGCACTCCTGAAAATGAGTTATTTAAATGTTTGATTTCAAAATATTAGTAAGGTCTTGCAATGAAACAACAAATCCCCGTAAAGTGTTTTGTTGATTTCAGATATTAAATCTATTAAACTTGGTTGGTTATTTCATCTCCTTTCATTACGAAAATAAAGAATGACATATTAATTCAGTAAGCAGTTTTTAAATACTGGGCGAGATAAAACATTTTTTGCTGTGTANGAAAATAAAGAATGACATATTAATTCAGTAAGCAGTTTTTAAATACTGGGCGAGATAAAACATTTTTTGCTGTGTAATATTAATTGAAATTACAATTAAATTACAAAAAAAAAAACGCATGTTTGCCTTAGTGTAACACTAGTAGGTGAACAGTTCTCAAGAAAGCAGTTTGAGATTTTGAAATGGTTCCGTAGTTTACCTCCTAGATATAGTCTCGGCAACTGCTTATTTTCTAAATGGCTGCAGAAAATATACCCCACAAATTTTTACGTACATCACATTTCAACCGAAGAAATGATTGTTATGTCAGGGAACTTGCTGTTTCATCACAAGTAGTTTGTAATTCTTTTAATAATTTTGTCATACAGAAAACTTAAAAATCTCGGGTTTTCATGGAAGCATACTTCCCCAGCTATTAATAAAATGTTATATTTCGCATATGAAATACTATTTCAGCGATTTCTCCGGGATATACTAATAATCCTGCATATTTATATGGGAGATAAAATGTTTGAACAGTGATGTGAAATGTGTTTTATTAATCGTGGTCCAGCTATACACGCAATCATGTCCTGCTGCAGGCAGTGTAACCGACATTTCACAAGGTCACGTGCAGGCCACATCCATCGGTTGCCGCGAACCCACCTGCCACTTGGATTGACTGTCTGCAGTGCGACTAATTGAAACAGATGATCACGTGTGGGAGTCGCACATTGGCGATCCTTGTTAAGGAGGCTCAGCTACGCTGATACGACACTTCAGAGTTCCGCGTGTTCGGGATGACTGCGCCTAGGGATCGTCACGACTCAACACACGTGGACCTGCCGTAGCAGCTCTGCGGTCGGCGACCAAACATTAGACTAGAGGTGAGGTACTCTGATCTCGCTGGCGGCGCACAACCGATCTCCGTGTCCTAACATTGAACTGCTTTTATGCCAACACGACTTGCAAACAGAGCGGGGATTGCATTTGAGGTTAGAACTCTGCTTAGAGAGCAAATGTTCTGAGATATTTGTACACTTCCTCTAACCAATTTGGAAAGCAGTTAGAATAAATTCATATTGGTGAAAGCATCCTATTAATAAAATAAAGCTTGTCATTTAAAAATTAAGATATAAACAAACACGTCCATCACTGTTGACATTTGTGTTCCTTTTGGGGTAGGTGAATGCTGGGTAATGCGCAGAAGAAGAATGAGCGGTCTACTTCATCTTTAGTCTATGGACGTAACCTACACGGATAGAGTATAGCCAAGTTCAGGCGAACATTGCACGAGATGAAGACAGTGAAATAATAAACCATTCTAAAGATAGCACAGATTTAGCTGTAGTGATCTGTGGATAGAGTCCATTCACGGTTACTTCCAACTTTTCTGAAGCCCTNAAGATAGCACAGATTTAGCTGTAGTGATCTGTGGATAGAGTCCATTCACGGTTACTTCCAACTTTTCTGAAGCCCTCATAAAGTTATACTTCCAGGATATTATTCCGTCTCATGCTAACTAAGCTTAGCCAAGTGTAGAAAGTTACACCAATGGGATAACAGTCAGCATTCGTGCGCAAGTAAGAAACGCTTGTGATACATGACATATTTAACCAAACACGGTATACATAGGGTGATTCTTCAAAGGGTTTTGATTCAAAATGTGTGAACAAACCGCGAATACACTGTAACAAAAGCAAAGTCGTGGTCATAAGAATGAAGGTTTAATCGGAGTTACACCAAAGTTGATACACTCATAACGTAGTGTGGACACACTCTAGTTTTATACGTATCATTCACATTAATTGCCAATTCCCACATGACGACACATAATTTGGGGAATCATACGAATGATTTTAACCAAATTTGGCATAATGGCAATACGAAACGTGATGTCCTTACTTACAAATTTTTTTATCCATTCCTCTGAACAGGTAGTTCCAATTGAAATACTAAAACTGATGTGTAATATCTTAGAAAATTGTTCACCTATTCCCTTATATCTTGGAAGACAAATTGGGTAAAATAAGTCAACCAGCATTTGTGAAATTATTGATGTAAGACATAATTTTCAAAACAGATGTATTATTAAAGTTAAGAATTATATAACATAATAATAAAACTATTAATTTGATTTGATCATAATATGGAACGCTGTAAGGAAATAACGATATCAATTAATTATCTTGTTACCAACATTACTTGCTTATCCTCACTCTGGGAGATTTTACTGCTGAGAAAATAACATTTATTAGTATCATACTAATCTGACCTGTCTCAAATATTGTACTCAAAATATTGTGCACAAATTTTGCTAATGAATTCATGTAAGTATTTACGAACATTTAATAGTTTAGGATGTTATTATAAGAACAACAGCTAAATGCGCCATCAGGCTGACACGAATACTGTTTCTGTATAACTTGGTGAGGGAAAGGTAGCGACACAGCATAGCAAAAAATAAACTAACACTCATTTATTATTATTGCACGTTTTCGAATTATTAATGGTAACAAGTGTATTAAATTACTTTTTTGAAATAATAAAAAGTAATTGCAAAAACAAAAACTTTACCAACAGACACATAGTACGTGACTGCTTATGAACCGAAACAGTTAATAAGGGCTTCGGCTTTATTTTTGTTGGAAGAATGAGTTTGCAGACCTGTTAGCCTACAATCGTGCATTAATTAAACAACTTTTGTTACGTAACATTTTTTCAACGTTTTTCATGAAAACCATGGAAACTTGGAACATTTTTAACTTCTTTCATCTTAAAGTAAACGGTTTGTTACACAATGAACTCTACAAAACAATAAATAAAAAAAAATCATAAAAAAACAAGCTATAAATTAAAGAAGAGAAAATTGCTCTCATGCAGGTTGAGCCGTGCCCTCGTAAAACGGAAAAGTAAGGAAATCATATTTTTAAACAGGTTTTTGTTTATTAAAGACTTTGAAAACTACGTTTAACGGAGCTCACGCTACCATAGTGTCGCTAGCACACTCGGCACTTGGAAGCTATACTTAACATGGACTTGTATGTACGTCGTGTATTATTCTACCTTATGTAAAATTAACATGTCATGGTTGTTATCACTTTATTAATGCGTCAATCAAGTGAAACAGTAAATATGTTATAAAAGTAGAATGCCAGCCAATAACAATNACTGTTAGAAAAGTAGAATGCCAGCCAATAACAATCACTTGAGAGTACAACAAGCGTGTCCACTGTGGTTTGGAGCGAGGAGACTGTAGGGTATGGATAGCAACACAAGTTGCGTTCTTGTAATGGCGACTGTAGAGACTCACTTATGGCAAGTCTTCAATGCTAAAATGGCTACCGAACTCTTAAGTATTGCAGTTGTATTGAAAAACATTGTGATCTTTCTCACCACACGAAGTGTGTATGAAAAAACTGAAGGTATGTAGTAACGCTGTGAGTATAGTACATTTATGGTTATTACCAACTTTTCTAAAGCCTTATTAAAGTTATACAGTGAGGATATTTCTCCGCCTCAGACAAACAAAGTCTAGAAAATAAGTCTACTAAATTGCACCACAGGGACAGAACACAGAATTCATGCGCACTCAGTTTAATAATTTTTTTCATGAGAATTATTTTTTTTACTAGGCATTATCAACAAACCTTGTTTCTGTGTGTTTTTATACATGTTAATTATAAATGAAATAATATATTTATATATGAAATGGAATCAAAATTTCAATTCAGTTTAACTAAAAATATGTAATATACTTATATTTTGTCGGACGTATAAAACGCTTGTGATACATGAGATACTTAGGAAACAATCAGACATGGTGTGGTTTTACAAATATTTGGTCCAAAAAGTGCGAAGATACCGCTAATAGACGATAACTGCAGTGTTGTTAGCGACCTGGCGCCCACGTCCTTAAGGAGACTCGTCAGCCCTCCCTACCGACCAATTAGCGGTGTCTCGAGCCCTTGTTGTCGGCAGTAATTAAGGCGGCAGGGAAGTGCGTGTCCTGCGGGGAGCCAGGACACAGGAGAGGCGATGTAGCCTGCAACAGGGAGCCTTCTTCTACACTTTAGTACAGTGCACATTTACTGACAGTTATTGAAAAAAGAGTTAGACGCCATGCTGGATTAATCATACATCTCTTGTCATTACTTACGCTTGTCTTGCGATCTGATGAGAGTGAAGTGAGGTGAGCATGGAGCAACGCAGGAATGCAAGGGAACGGGAAACGGGAGATCACCAAGAAAACCCGCTGACCAGCAGCGGCGTCGTCCGGCACGATTCCCGCGTGCAAAAATCCGGGAGCGACCCCGCTAGGAATCGAATCCGGTTCGCCTAGGAGGGAGGCGAGTAGTCTGACCACTGCACCACCGCGGACCCCTTTCAATTTTAGAGACAATTATTGTTTAACTTCTTGTTCTACTATCACTTTCGTATTAATTCTCAGAAGGTGATCAATAATTGCTTCCAATTTATTCCTTTATTCCATATGATGAACCAATAAAGGAACGCCATTGATATTGCAGTTATTCGATCATCTGAGCGATTTACTACACTCTGTAAATATTAATATTACAGTTACTCAATTATATGAGTAGTATACCTTAATATATCTTGCCTGGTCATAGAATAAATTGCAATATGGAATGCCGAATACATGTTATGTGTCTAAAGTGGTAACAACACAGTTATTTCTATCTCTCTCCCTTAAGACGATCCAGAAGTGAGTCACCTATATTCACGACAACATGATCATCAGTTATGTGAGTGTCTGTATTCCCGTTTACAACAGTACTAGAGGTTCATACAATACAGGATACACTCACTGTACTGTACAACGTTCATTACTGGCCTGCTCTCTGCCAATATAGTGACGAGTTGAAAGTGTCACAATCAAATGTTCTTTCCTACGTGCAATAATATAAATTACACTTGAGCATTACTGACGTAACATTACGTTGCCGAGAACCTTATGAACTTTACTGGCGAAGTCGCATTTCTTCACCCGTGTCTACAACAAATGCGAATGTCGTAATGTTACGGCATATTCCACACAGCTCAGTTAAATCCAAGTTATGTAGTGTTTCATCGCCAGCACTCAAAAACCCAATTTTCCCGTGATTTTTAAAGCATTTTATGTTTTCACGACATGATGTCGATGATAACATAAAAATACCAAATTATTTTGAAACATAACCTTGATAATGTTTTTTAGCGTGAATGTAAGATTTTAGCTTAAAATATTACTTTTTAGAAACTTCTAAAACTTTTTTTATACGAAGTTTGGTTTCAGCTACGGTATTTATTGAAATCACACGAAAGGCACGTTACAATTTATTTAAAATTCGGAATTGGTTCCCCAGTGGTAAAACCATTTAGCCTCAAACTTTATTTCAAAATTTAAATTTAAGTGTTAGCTAATTGCATAATAATTTTTTTAGAAAATACTCTTCGTGACCTTTTGTTAACCCGGCCACTTATTTTGAGCTGTTGCGTAACCGGCTCTTGGTTCAATTTTTTTATATTTGCGAGAATAAATTATATAACTAATTAAAAAAAACCCTGTAATTACTTTCATTAGCTTAAGAAAAGTAGTTTTCCACCTTGTCATATCTTACTCAGACAACTGTTATATGTCAGATCAGAAAAGTATGTAATATGCTAAAATTTACACGATTATCTTAGCATTAACCGTGCGACATTTCAAATTCTTCTCCTTGTAAAAAAAATATTGTTACAGGAACTAAATGCCCGATTACTGTTAGAAATGTTGGAAAATTCCTTTCGCTTAAACTTTTTTAACACATATGGTATTGTATTACCAACATATCTTTGAATAACTCATCGAAATTACTTGGTGTCAATCAAAAGGAAAGTAGGCTACTAAATGATATCGTCTTCTAAACATTTCTACTCAAGTGAAAGTTTTCTCAACTTTTTTTTTATTAAGTTATTTAATAGTTTTGTTCAAAACTTGGTTTTCAGCTCACCGGAGCACAATTTATGTACAGTCCATGCAAAAATTGCTTCGCGGACCACACAAATTATATACCGTTCTACAGTTCGTAATACTGGTTATGAAACAACTATTTTGGAGAATATTTCTATGTAGTGGTGTATAAATGTTCTCGCGCAAAAAAATAGAAAAATTATTACCAAACGTAGTAGTTCTTAAACAAACATGAAAGCACAAGAAGTTAGTGCGTAGTGCATCATATACATTATTGACGTATGAATCACTGCAATTTAACTGACTCTGCCTCGACGTGGCCAGACAGTTAACAAAGACGTATCTCTTGCTGCAACGTTACTTCAGCNGCAATTTAACTGACTCTGCCTCGACGTGGCCAGACAGTTAACAAAGACGTATCTCTTGCTGCAACGTTACTTCAGCTTCTGCCGTTGGGCAGAGGAAGATAGAGAGAGATAGATAGAGAGAGAGAGTCGGCTAAAGTTCTTGGAGTTAGTGAACTTGCCGTGTTCCTAACTACAAGAATCTGCAAACTTCCTCGCGACGACTTGATCTCATTTAAGGAAACCTGCGACATTAATGTCACGTCTTCAACGCCTGCAGTAATGCATCTGAGAAGCGCGCTAGTAGGTCGACGTCCGGTCAAAAATACTTTCTCACAGACCGTAAATAGTTGCTGCAAAAACCAGAAAAATCATTAATGTAAATTTTAAACTTGATGCAGCGTCATATTGTTGCAAATCCACGAGCGCTTTACAGCCACCTTAGCTCTGCTAAGCGTCAACACGTCAATGAAGATAGGCGTGTGTTTACATAATGCCAAGGGCGTCAAGTATACTGCACTTCCAAGCCTTATTAAAAAATTGGCACATACACACACACACACAAGAGAATCTTCTTTGTACTCAAAGAAATTCCCCTGTTAATTTCCATCATACACTCGTAAACACGTCGTTCCAATATCGTTCACTGAATCCAGGAACAGGACCCTGCACATTGTCACTGCTATTAGCGGGTTAACTATGGACGTTAGACAATTTGTTGCTTAATGAAATATACTCCATTTGTGCTCATATACCCCATTCTGGTGTTTACTATCATTTATTTTAGTACATCCGGTATATTTTAATACATATTAAGGGAATCACTCGTGTTAAATTTAAAAAAAATAATAACTCATGTTAAATTAGAAAAATTATAATTTATTCAGTTATATTAATTTTAATTTTAGCTACTTTTTCATCATGGAACCGCAAAGCAGTCGACCAGCGACATCACCCTGCAGGATTCATGATTTTTCAAAGATGAGTTCCAGAAGGTGTGATGAAACGTTGAGTAGACCACAGGTCTACTTCACCTTCAGACTACGGTTGATACACGCGCTGTGTTGTGTTCTCTCCGGGTGTGTAGCTGTCCCTGCGGTGTGATCGAGACCGCGCTCGTGCTGCGCTGNAATCATACATCTCTTGTCATTACTTACGCTTGTCTTGCGATCTGATGAGAGTGAAGTGAGGTGAGCATGGAGCAACGCAGGAATGCAAGGGAACGGGAAACGGGAGATCACCGAGAAAACCCGCTGACCAGCAGCGGCGTCGTCTGGCACGATTCCCGCGTGCAAAAATCCGGGAGCGACCCCGCTTGGAATCGAATCCGGTTCACCTAGGTGAGAGGCGAGTAGTCTGACCACTGCACCACCGCGGACTCCTTTCAATTTTAGAGACAATTATTGTTTGACTTCTTGTCCTACTATCGTTTTTGTAGTAATTCTCAGAAGGTGATCAATAATTACTTCCAATTTATTCCTTTATTCCATATGATAAACCAATAAAGGAACGCCATTGATATTGCAGTTATTCGATCATCTGAGGGATTTACTACACCTTGTCAATATTAATATTACAGTTATGCAATTATAAGAGTAGTATACCTTAATATACCGCGCCTGGTCATAGAATAAATTGCAATATGGAATGCCGAATACATGTTATGTCTCTAAAGTGGTAACAACACAGTTATCTCTATCTCTCTCCCTTAAGACGAGCCAGAAGTGAGTCGCCTATATTCACGACTACATGATAATCAGTTATGTGAGTTTCTGTATTCCCATTTACAACAGTACTAGAGGTTCATACAATACAGGACACACTCACTGTACTGTACAACGTTAATTACTGGCCTGCTCTCTGCCAATATAGTGACGAGTTGAAAGTGTCACAATAAAATGTTCTTTCCTACGTGCAATAATATAAATTACACTTGAGCATTACTGACGTAACATTACGTTGCCGAGAACCTTATAAACTTTACTGGCGAAGTCGCATTTCTTCACCCGTGTCTACAACAAATGCGAATGTCGTAATGTTACGGCATATTCCACACAGCTCAGTTAAATCCAAGTTAAATCATCGCCAGCACTCAAAAACCCAATTTTCCCTTGATTTTTAAAGCATTTTATGTTTTCACGACATGATGTCGATGATAACATAAAAATACCAAATTATTTTGAAACATAACCTTGATAATGTTTTTTAGCGTGAATGTAAGATTTTAGCTTAAAATATTACTTTTTAGAAACTTCTAAAACTTTTTTTATACGAAGTTTGGTTTCAGCTACGGTATTTATTGAAATCACACGAAAGGCACGTTACAATTTATTTAAAATTCGGAATTGGTTCCCCAGTGGTAAAACCATTTAGCCTCAAACTTTATTTCAAAATTTAAATTTAAGTGTTAGCTAATTGCATAATAATTTTTTTAGAAAATACTCTTCGTGACCTTTTGTTAACCCGGCCACTTATTTTGAGCTGTTGCGTAACCGGCTCTTGGTTCAATTTTTTTATATTTGCGAGAATAAATTATATAACTAATTAAAAAAAACCCTGTAATTACTTTCATTAGCTTAAGAAAAGTAGTTTTCCACCTTGTCATATCTTACTCAGACAACTGTTATATGTCAGATCAGAAAAGTATGTAATATGCTAAAATTTACACGATTATTTTAGCATTAACCGTGCGACATTTCAAATTCTTCTCCTTGTAAAAAAAAATATTGTTACAGGAACTTAATGGCCAATTACTGTTAGAAATGTTGGAAAATTCCTTTCGCTTAAACTTTTTCAACACAAATGGTATTGCATTACCAACATATCTTTGAATACCTCATCGAAATTACTTGATGTCAGTCAAAAGGAAAGTAGGCTACTAAATATACCGTCTTCTAAACATTTCTACTCAAGTAAAAGTTTTCTCAACTTTTGTTAGATTAAGTTTTGTTCGAAACCTGGTTTTCAGCTCACCGGAGTACAATTTATGTACAGTCCATGCAAAAATTGCTTCGTGGACTACACAAATTATATACCGTTCTGGAGCTCATAATACTGGTTATGAAACAACTATTTTGGAGAATATTTCTATGTAGTGGTGTATAAATGTTATCGCGCAAATAAATAGAAAAATTATTACCAAACGTAGTAGTTCTTAAACAAACATGAAAGCACAAGAAGTTAGTGCATAGTACATCATATACATTATTGACGTATGAATCACCGCAATTTAACTGACTCTGCCTCGACGTGGCCAGACAGTTAACAAAGACGTATCTCTTGCTGCAACGTTACTTCAGCTTCTGCCGTTGGGCAGAGGAAGATAGAGAGAGAGAGAGAGAGAGAGAGATAGAGAGAGAGAGTCGGCTAAAGTTCTCGGAGTTAGTGAACTTGCCGTGTTCCTAACTACAAGAATCTGCAAACTTCCTCGCGATGACTTGATCTCATTTAAGGAAACCTGCGACATTAATGTCACGTCTTCAACGCCTGCAGTAATGCATCTGAGAAGCGCGCTAGTAGGTCGACGTCCGGTCAAAAATACTTTCTCACAGAGCATAAATAGTTGCTGCAAAAACCAGAAAAATCATTAATGTTAATTTTAAACTTGATGAAGCATCATATTTTTGCAAATCCAAGAGCGCTTTGCAGCCACCTTAGCTCTGCTAAGCGTCAACACGTCAATGAAGATAGGCGTTTGTTTACAGAATGTCAAGGGCGTCAAACATACTGCACTTCCAAGCCTTATTAAAAATTTACATTCACACACATATGAGAATCTTCTTTGTACTAAAATAAATTTCCCAGTTAATTTCCATCATACACTCGTAAACACGTCGTTCTAATATCGTTCACTGAATACAGGAACAGGACCCTGCACATTGTCACTGCTATTAGCGGGTTAACTATGGACGTTAGACAATTTGTTGCTTAATGAAATATACTCCATTTGTGCTCATCTACCCCATTCTGGTGTTTACTATCATTTATTTGAGTACATCCGATATATTTTAATACATATTAAGGGAATCACTCGTGTTAAATTTAAAAATAATAATAACTCATGTTAAATTAGAAAAATTATCATTTATTCAGTTACATTAATTTTAATTTTAGCTAATTTTTCATAGTCGAGCCGCAAAGCAGCCGACCAGCGAAATCGGCCTGCAGGATTCATGATTTTTCAAAGATTAGTTCCAGAAGGTGTGATGAAACCTTGAATAGACCACAGGCCTACTTCACCTTCAGACTACGGTTGATACACGTGCTGTGTTGTGTTCTCTCCGGGTGTGTAGCTGTCCCTGCGGTGTGATCGAGACCGCGCTCGTGCTGCGCTGATCAATGGCGCGGCGAAGACAGCCGGCCTATCGCAGCTCGCCGGCGAATCACCAATAGGCGGCGTGCTTTGTTCTTCTCCTGGCTTCCGAGGCGCAACCACGCCCTTGCCCCAGAACACGCAAGGCATGGATGGCGTCGTGGTCGCTTTGATGCCAACCTCCGAGGTCTCTACATGTCAGCACGACGCCCTTTAAACAAGCCTTCAGTCTAAGAGTGGTCACCGCTATAGAGCCTACCATTTTGGGGCCGTGGTGGCTGGGCGGTTAAACTACTCGCCTCCTACCAAGGCGAACCGGTTTTAATCCCCGGCCGGGTCACCCCGGATTTTCGCATGTGGGAATCGCGCCGGACGATACCGCTGGTCGGCGGGATTTCTCGGGGATCTCCCGTTTTCCCCACCCTTTCATTCCGGCACTGCTTCATACTAACCTCAATCACCCTCATCGGCTATCAAGATCTCGTTGTTAAGAATCGCCCGAATCTCTTCACTCACTCACCTGCCGTTTGATCAGTACCAACCGTTGAGCGGTTGCCAAGCGACTGGAAAGGCCGAGTGAAGGGGTAGGATTTTACGCGTTAAATGATTTTAGGTCAGTTTCAACTACCTTTCACGATATCGCCTTCAAACAAAACACACGATGTGTAACTTTGCACGGGTCACCNTTAGGTCAGTTTCAACTACCTTTCACGATATCGCCTTCAAACAAAACACACGATGTGTAACTTTGCACGGGTCACATTGCTAAACAAAAGTCTTTTGCACAATTTTTATTGGCCTGAAAAATGCCGGTACATTAAGATTTATAGACATAATATCTACTTTTACTTCTCACTTTGTATACTTCGGTCATATGTAAAACTAACATAACTGTGGGCCTGATCACTTTATTCGTGCGGCATCCATGTTAAACTGTGGAACTGTTAGGAATGTAAATGTCTTACCATTGTGCAGATCCGTACTCTAATGTGTACGAAACCATAAACACAAACTTCAGTGCTATAAATTTAACAATTGCACTCATAAAACAACTTCATATACAGTAATTTTTTCCATCAAAAACTTTGTTTTAAAAAAGCTAACTTTACCATGAACAGTATATAGTATAGTTTTAATGTGCTAGACGCCTCCCACGCAGTGTTGCCAACTGTAGCCTAATCCGCATTTGTATAGTGTAATTTTAGGTAGCGTAGCTTATCGCAGAATGGGTGCAGCCGATTGTCAAAATGTAGTGACAATTTTTTCGTTACACATGCACTCGCATATTGCATTTATTTTCTCTTTTCACCAATAAAAGAAACTACTAACATTCTGGCCTTTCCACTTAAAATTTTATAACCCCTCTGTTTATTTCTTAAGATTAAGGTTCTCACAGTATTGTAAAGAAATATGTTTGCAATGTTTTGTACAAAAAATTGAATTTGTTCATTAAGGTGTCTAACTAACAGTGGGTGGATAAGTCATTTATAAATGAATGCCAAATATTTACATCGATATTAGAAATTACCATCATTGTATTTTGAATAGTAGTGTGCAAATTCTTCCGTTTATGAGCATAGTATAGTTTGGTTATTTGTAGCCGAATATCCGAACGTATGTAGTTGACTTACTCGTCCTTAGGTCGACAACACACTGTCAAAGCCCAACACCATTTTTTAAGGTTTATGTCATACCAGAGTTATTAGCTTTGGTGCGGATTACTGCAAGCACCTCGGTCGTATATAAAAAGGGGGGGGGGTGATAAGGGCATCCTCTCACCCCCGGGGACACGGTAGAGTAGTGGTTATTTAGACTACTCGCCTCCCACCTAGGATAAACGGGTTCGATTCTCGACGGGGTCGCTCCCGGATTTTCGCATGTGGGAATCGTGCCAAATATCTCCACTCTCCCTCTCTCCTCCGAAAACCGGAGAGGGACAAAAAAACTAGGCAAAGACAAGAATACAGAAAAAAGTGGACGGTTGAGAATATTAACATGGATGGCAAAATGTCTGCAGCTCTGTATATTGCAGTGCGTACGACAAATCCTGAATACAAGTACAGCCCACACCAAAAATAAATTACGTTATTACAACACTTGAACCCGGAAATTAATGAGTGACCTGAAGTGTTAAATAAGTGAATAGAATGGCCGTTGAAAGAATGTTGGAAACGTGGCCTCGCGGCGAGGCAAAATGCGCATGTGTGGACTTCTGCGGGGATAGACACATGCTTGCTCAAGGCACTGTGTGTGTGGGAGGCACTGTAGAGAAACTGGTCCAGTTCGCTATACACAGTGCTGGGCTGCATCATCTCTGGCGAAAGGATTAATTTAATTATTGAATTTATTATTATTATCATAGCAATTTTAGGTCAATGTATCTAGTGGAAAAATTCCTTTGCATTTGCATTCACGAGTGTAAAGTAGTGTTTTTACATGACTTAGGAATTTAAAGCCAGTAATTTTACTAAGTTCAAACCTTAATCCTACCACGAACCCGTCCCCACTCAGATTGTTACAACCCGTATTTCGGCAGTTTTATGGCCGCCAGCCATGTCATTTGTTTATTAGTATAATCTGACAAAACTATTTTTGCTTTATATTCGAAGTAGTCGGGAATATTCCAGTTTACTACAGATGAGCATGTGCAACAACTGCTATCTAATATTAGACGGATTGTGTGTTAAATTTAAAAGGGAATTATCGCTGCTACAGTGATAACTGCAGTTTAGATAGTCGTAATAAGAGACCCTACAATTTCGCGTTATAATCAGGGAGAGGAAAAATTCGCGAATTCATTTTAGGACAAGTTAGACTTTAAAAGCATGTGCATTTGTTATGTTTACAATTGGATCACAGTTTATTAGACACGCCCAGATGAACTCTGAGCCAAAAACATGCCTACAAGGAAAAAAAATCACCGAATCCCGTGTCATCACGTCTGGGGTAAAACTGGCTACACACTGGAGCAGCAGCCAATGAGCAGAAAGCTGAGGTTCAGAAAAAAAACATAGGATCGTGCAGTGTAGCCTACAGGCAGTTTAAAACGCGTAATTTTCCTGTCCCTTGTTATTATACAGCACCAAGCTAGACTCTACAGTCCTTTAAATACTTTACCAGGGATCACTTGTTCATTGGCTGCCGCTGAGCTCCAATCACACACGTGGAAGTAACATATACATTGTACCTTGGTACAAAATTATAACGCGAAATGAAAGGTACGCGAATTGCAAGAATTTATTTGGCAGCAGCTTAGATTTAACAATACTGTACGTACTGGGGCCACGAATTTTTATTTATCATCTGCTGTTGTGATATTATAATTTCTTCCTTAACTTAGTTGCACGTGATCGAATCGAAATTATTTATTCCTGTTTGCTCAGAGCAGATAAATGCACAGAGACGAAAAGACACTGCGGTTCCTTTGATGTGGGCGTACCCATTCTCTGATTGGCTGCGCGAGGTTTTGGAAACGGGCCTTGTGTCTCATTGGCTACTGCATGCTGCAAAAGGGTCCCTGTTAGCTGGGCTGCCAGCTGATGAGCAGCAATGTTTTATATATTTAATTGACAGTTTTTTTTTGCAAATTTCGACAATGGACGACATTATGCACTGCAATCATCATTTTCCGGCAGACTTGATGCGAAACGACTATATGTGCATGTGAGAAGGCTGTTCGTTTGTTTTTCTCGCCCACTCAAGACTCATCAACTGAGACGACGACTGCTAAGCCGCGAACTTCAATTGAAGAATCAATGTTAAACAAAATTCCTTCTCATTGCGTCAAGTTTTAAAGTTACTATCTTAAACAAAAAAAATGAAACTAATTTCTCGGAAAATATTGCCATAAAAAATTACTTTAAAAAAATATATTTATTCATAATTTTTTGTTATATGTAAATTTCAATATTACATTTTACGAAAAAATATAGTAACAAAACAATTGGCAATATGTCTTAACATAGAAACATTCCTTAAGAAATTTCATGTCGAATACGTTTTTTTTTAAATAGTTATATTTGCAATTAACGCAATGATAAGGAATCTCGTTTAGCATTGACTCCCCATTTGAAGNAGTTATATTTGCAATTAACGCAATGATAAGGAATCTCGTTTAGCATTGACTCCCCATTTGAAGTTGGCGCTGCCCACTTGGTACTTAGGAAGGGCCGTTAAAGGCCCACTGTGTTGGAGGTCTTGGATAGCTTCCCGTGCTCATACTTCTGGCTCAGTAACTCAGTAACGTATTTTATGTTCGAACGGGCTTATTCAACCGGACGATTTCTTTCGAAGAACAAATATTTCATTTGGTGATACTTGCTTACCAGGTTCAGAATTGGCATGGCTCAATCCAAATAATTTTTTTTTTTTTTTTTCAAATTTTGCTTAAATACTTTTATTTTCTATCAAAACTGCCATAATTTCCCGTTTCTCTAGGAAAATGGCAGAAGTTTATTATCTTTATTACAAATAATTATATATAACGACATTATATATTATGCCGTTCCGCTTATGTTAGTAGGTCTAAAAACACACACCCAATGATGTTTAGTTTTCCTATTTCTTTAAAAATAGCATCAGTCCACAATTTGCTTCGATAACTCTGTTTTCGACGTAATTTGTGTGTGTCAGAAATGAGCAAATAATACGTGTTTAAATATAACTTATGTATTTGAATAAATTTCTAAAACTTTATAAGCTTAGAGACCTAAGTATATCGCGCGACGTGTTTACAGACGCAAATTTCTAAGACGAATTCGAATATGACGTCACAATCGAACGTTAGTGCTTTTATCCGACACCACATTGGGTTTTATAGGAATACCTTTAAAATTCAGCGTAAATCACCAACACATCAGTAAAATTCGGCTACCGTAATTATTGGTAATAAGTCACTTATTTCTAAAATAGCTACACTCTAAATCCAAATCACTGATATCAATCAGTGAAAAATTCTTTTACGGAAAGTCAGTTGATAAGTTAATGCTGACCGGCGAATGAAGCAAATTAACTGGGAACAGGTGATTTATAGCAGTGAAATTCTGAATATTCAGTGGGAAATCACAAATAATTCAGTAAAATTCAACCAATATACAATTTATTTATCTGACACCGATTATCAGTTACTCAATTCTCACCGTTTTCATTGATTTGGCTCAATTCTCACTTATGAAAGTTTATAGTGTACTTTCGCAGAGTTCTCTCATTGAGTACAATTTCGACTAACGTTTTGAGTCCAGCATTACTGTTTCAGATGTTACGAATAAGTAATATATTCAGTACTTAAGCTGAATGTTTCTCGTTTAGTCATCACAATCAGTGTACTCGGCTTTCGTGTTCAATGACGTAGCTATTCTGCTGTTAAATGAGCATCCTCGAAGTCTGCTTTAAAAGAATTTCCCTCTCTTCCAACTTCGAGTGCTGACGACGGAACATCACATCGCCTGACTTCACCAGAAGTACAAGGAATTTCGCGTAATATCGCGACGCCTGCATTCTTTGACGTGATATTACGTCGCGAGCTCTGTTCACGAACTTCACTTCAACGCACTTCTACGCTGGCAGCGCTCCAGACGTAAACAACTCAAACGAACGCGAGGGGAGCGTATATCATGTCACGTCCGACAAACACGCATGACCGCGAGACTTCAAACTCGGCACTGTATTGGCTTACAACCGGCCTGTAATAAACACTTAAATAGTATAATAAGTGTGTTCGGGGTCCGGTAAGCCCATAAGACCATGTAATTGGGAATACAGGGGACCAACACAAATGGTGTTCCTGCTTTTGTGGATTCGGGCAATTAAAGGCTGTTCACGGTAGAGTGAGCACTTTCGAAAGCCCTGCTAAAGATCTACTTATATGCACATTCCGCATACTTCCACCATATGTAAAATCCACATTGCCACGGGCCTGGTTACATTGTTCATGCGTCGGTCAAATAAAACTGGGTAATTATTATAAAAGTAAATTTTTTTATAACTTTTCTTATCCATACACTTATATACATTAAAAATATAGAAAGTAAAGTAAATAATTTCAGGCTTCTCAAATGTTTTCCTAACACTTTTAATTGAGATATAAGACGTGGAACTGATTTCGCTCCGTCGTTACCAAATTGTAGAGGGCGCACGCCAATCAGCGTGCCCGTTAAAATACAGTACATGCAGGTAGAGGCAGTGGCATTTTTCAAAAGTTGATTTCAAAAGTGCTCAATTTATAGCGAAAAACTTTTATTTCACTTCTAGCGTGGCTTATATTTTTTTTAATCTATCCCAACTTCTAAGTTAAGTACATAAATCTTAAAGGACACAATTTGGGAATACTCACAGAAAAGTTAAAGTAGGTATCAACGTACGAAACTGTGGATTTATGTTTATTTAATGCACACATGAGTAAGGTTTATCATGTTATTAACCGATTTGTGTTCTTAAAATGTTTATAGCAACTCTTGTACGACGCGTGAATAAAGTAATCAGGTTCACTGCGATACTAATCTTACGCATGGTGGAAGAACATGACCTACAGCGATACGAACCTACAGCGATATGAAACATAAAAAACGTATCTCTTTGGCTAGGTTTGCGAATAAGTTAAGACACTCACAGCATTGGGCACTAAGCCTTGCTGTGTACAGCACTCTCAATATATGGTATTCGCGTGCAACAAGTAAGCTATACACAAAAGTGGACACGGATATTCAGTGGGTTAAGTCTCAGAGTGCAAGGACAGATAGTCAGTGTTTAATTCTTTCGGTGGCATATAAATAAATAGTTTTAGGCGTTGTGATGGACATTTTTTGGTTGGGTGCTGTACCGGTATCAGTTTTATACTGTGTCATATGTTGGAACCTTTTTTTTTTTCTTTGTTATTGTGAGACTACGGAATGCGGTCTTAGTGACGAATAATACCTCCCAAACACGTGGGAATTCTTATTATTCGCATTTTTCCTCCGAGTATACTGTACATCGTTAAAGATTCTCTGTGAGAAACAACCTGTATAGCGAACCCTGTAATTGTAATGGTCAAACACATGTGTTTTCCCTCGTATGGGTTGTGGATACGTTGCCGCTGCAATCAGGAGGTCTTTAGGCCTTCTGCGCCTCACCGCGCGACTTTTGATATCCAGACTTTTAACTTTAAACTTTTCCCATAGCGTTACAGAACTTCCCAGAAACATTACGGCCCCAGGCGCGAGTGGCTGGAGGAGAGAAAGGCGAGCAAGCAAAGGCAGAAACTGCGCTCGTTGAAGTTGTTTTCCGTCGTCCAGGAAAAGAAAGTTACGCGATAAAAGACTAAGTTCATAAACGAGGCCAAACTTAACTCATGGTGTATTGCGTTCGTAATTGTTTCGAAGAATTTTACACAACCACAGCCATAATTTCCTTAAAACAATTGTAAACATTTTTGAGCTAATAAAAAAAATCATTTGAACCAATTTAAGTAAATAAAATAAAATAATTTCGCAAGTTCACTTGAACACATATGACATAGTATTAAACTGATACTGATGAATCCCGTTCCTAGTCGCAGCGCTACGATGATCGCGGCCCACGTCTGGCGACACCGTGGCAATCGCCTGGCCAAGTCCTGCATTATCCATCATCATACAGGGCTAGTACCTGAAGTTATGGTACAGGATGCCATCGTATTCCAGTCCCGCTCGTGCCTAGTCCACATCGCTGGTACGTTGCCCAATAACCGTTACGTCGTGAGGTGTCGGGGCCTGTTGTTCTCATCCCCTATTTTCAGGGCCAGCCTGAGGCTCTGTCCCAACAGAACAATGCACAACTGCACGTGGCAAGCTTCGTCCGACGGTTCCTGGATGACCACTGTGTCACACTGTTTCGTTGTCCTGCGCGTTCCCCGGACCTATAACCTATGGAAAACGTGCTGTCCATGGTCAGACGGTGACTAGTCTTCCAAAGGACACCACACTTTGGAGCATTCATCGAAACAGCATGGGTGGAGATGCCCCAAACGAACATTCAAAGTCTCTTCCTCTGTACGCCGCGAAGTGTAGCAGCGGTTATGCCACCTGTGGCGAGTCCACGCAGTACTGATTTCCCCATGTGTTGTACGTCATACTGAACTACAAGAGTAATCATGTCACCTGTGTGTGGCGTGTATGCTGTCCAATAAATCTGGTTATGATTGCTCACGTCCTTGTTGGTATCGCAATTTTAATGGCCCGGAGTGTATTATGCTTCTAGAATGTGNTCTGGTTATGATTGCTCACGTCCTTGTTGGTATCGCAATTTTAATGGCCCGGAGTGTATTATGCTTCTAGAATGTGTGTCCACGAATCATATATGTTCGTTATCGGATAAATGTAATCCTGATTGAACCAGTGGAGGAAGAAAATATCTTCTCACGACGACATGTTGCCAATAACTAAAGAAAGAGGAAAATAGCTTAATTTTTTTTTTCAGTCAAGATATATTTGAAAACACTGTAGTGTCCTTTTATGATTGAATAACTAATTTTTGACTAGGCTGAACTCTTCGCAGACCGTTCAAAAACGTTCAGTATTGAAGTGTCAGAATGCTAATTGGCCTACAATAATGGGAAAGCAGCTTCATGCCCACTCGACAACCTGTAATGAAAGAAGCATTTGTACGCAGGTTCACAGTTCGTTGGAAACTAAGAGGCATCCAACTTTTCCCGCGATAATTCATCATTTGAAACCCTACTATTTCGCGTCATTATTCAGTAAGAAGGTAAATGGCACACTAGTTTATGTTAGTATAGGCTGTTCACGATAAAATGGGCACTTTTAAGAGACCTGTTTAACTAAGTCTTGAAAATTACACGAAAGAAACAACTCACCGCATATATGCGCACTCAATCTTGCATGGAGACTATTTCTTACTAGCCGTTACCAACACATTTATTTTCTCTCTGTTTTCACTCATATTAATTATAAAGGAAGTATTAAATTTTATAAATAAATTGTAAGTTAAAGTTTATTTTAACAACANTCTGGTTATGATTGCTCACGTCCTTGTTGGTATCGCAATTTTAATGGCCCGGAGTGTATTATGCTTCTAGAATGTTTGTCCACGAATCATATATGTTCGTTATCGGATAAATGTAATCCTGATTGAACCAGTGGAGGAAGAAAATATCTTCTCACGACGACATGTTGCCAATAACTAAAGAAAGAGGAAAATTGCTTTATTTTTTTTTTCAGTCAAGATATATTTGAAAACACTGTAGTGTCCTTTTATGATTGAATAACTAATTTTTGACTAGGCTGAACTCTTCGCAGACCGTTCAAAAACGTTCAGTATTGAAGGGTCAGAATGCTCATTGGCCTACAATAATGGGAAAGCAGCTTCATGCCCACTCGACAACCTGTAATGAAAGAAGCATTTGTACGCAGGTTCACAGTTCGTTGGAAACTAAGAGGCATCCAACTTTTCCCGCGATAATTCATCATTTGAAACCCTACTATTTCGCGTCATTATTCAGTAAGAAGGTAAATGGCATACTAGTTTATGTTAGTATAGGCTGTTCACGATAAAATGGGCACTTTTAAGAGACCTGTTTAACTAAGTCTTGAAAATTACACGGAAGAAACAACTCACCGCATATATGCGCATTCAATCTTGCATGGAGACTATTTCTTACTAGCCGTTACCAACACATTTATTTTCTCTCTTTTTTCACTCATATTAATTATAAAGGAAGTATTAAATTTTATAAATAAATTGTAAGTTAAAGTTTATTTTAACAACANTTTTCACTCATATTAATTATAAAGGAAGTATTAAATTTTATAAATAAATTGTAAGTTAAAGTTTATTTTAACAACAAATAAAATACGTTTTTTGTTAACAGGAGTATAAAACGTTAGTGATGTATGGTATATTTAGGAAGCTACCAACCATTTCATATATGGGGCGATATTTTGTAAGGTTTAATTAAAAAAAGTGTGAAGCTAGTGTGGACAGACTATACGTCCTGTATGAACATCAGAAGGACAAACAGCGGAGATATAACGAGTGGGCCGTTGAACCTGCAAAAATTCCCCGGTCGTTCTATATCCACGATGCGGCGGGGGATACATCGGCGGGAAGCTAGCGAAGATGCGAGGGGGCGGAGAGAGCCTAATGCGGGGGAGNGTTTGCCTCTGCACACACACGCACGCACGCCCGCACTGCGTGCGCCCGCAGCTGCCCCTTCACAACCAGCTGTCGCCTACGAGAACTGCTTCTCACCAGGGTCCCTTCATGGTTACTTGCAACTTTCCTGACACCCTGATAACATAAATATCCTGTAGCTCGGTAATAATATGATCTCATATAAATACATCAGCTAACGGAGTTACGCATTGTGCTCAGGTATATGTACGGCGTTGACTCCTAGCTTGCCTTCAGATAAAAACGCATATTTTGCTCGTTTCTAGTCATAGGCTGTGCACGGTAAAGTGGATTCTTTCGAAATCACTGCTTGAGATCTACCTGCGTGCCCAGAAAGTATGTATTCTTCCACCATATGTGAAATTAACGTTGACACGGGCCTGATCGCTTTATTCGTGCTTCGGTCGAGTGAAAATAAGAAATTGTTAAAAAAGTAAATATTTAACNTGACACGGGCCTGATCGCTTTATTCGTGCTTCGGTCGAGTGAAAATAAGAAATTGTTAAAAAAGTAAATATTTAACAATTTTTCTAATCCTTACACTTAATATGCATTGAAAACAGAATGTAAAATTAGTTATTTCAGTATTTACAAATATTTACCTAACACTTTTAATTCAACGTAAAGACATGGAACTACTTTCCTTCCGTCGTTACCAACTTTACTGTACGCACNTTACCTAACACTTTTAATTCAACGTAAAGACATGGAACTACTTTCCTTCCGTCGTTACCAACTTTACTGTACGCACGTCAGTAAAAGTACGTGTAAAGATACATGCCACGAAGGGGCAGGGGCATTTTCAAATGTTTATTTCGAAAGTGCACAATTAACCGCGTATTATTCATTGCCAGTTTGATCAGACCCGTTATCACGGAATTCCTTCCTTGTTTCATTACAATATTTCCNACCGCGTATTATTCATTGCCAGTTTGATCAGACCCGTTATCACGGAATTCCTTCCTTGTTTCATTACAATATTTCCTCAATATCAAAGAGTAATTATTTAACAGATATTAAAAAATAAAACTTTAATTGGTTCGTTTTTTGTAGAGTTTATTTTGAAAGCCCCGATTACATTAGTATCTCTTCCCGTTGCTTACCCCCAACCCACCCCCTCCCTTTTTCAAGTGTGAAAATTAACCTATCTGGCCTGTATTCTTCCAACGACCAGTGATTATTAAAAACGAACCTGTTTTTCACAAAGAAATTCCACGACTAGCTGTACCCCAGCATTATTAATGTAGATACACTTCTATGATTGGACGATTTTAACTGTTACACGTCTCAGTCACAGAGTATTTAATAATACAGAGGTGAAATGGCGGTGCATATGGTGAACTGCAGCCACACACGCCAGCAAAATGGCACTCACTAGCCAGCAATATGGTGGAACGTCGATCACCAATCAGTTTCTGGTGACCAACTTGCCAGACGTCAGCCCGACCAATAGGAAATATTCCATAACATGTAACAGCCAGTCAGACACAAGGTCTGTTTCCACAGATCCGCGCGACCAATGAGCGACCGAATTCGCTTACATCAAACGAACCGCACGCTATTTCACTTCTGTATACTTACATATTCTGTGTCTCAGGTGTCTGCCAGTCAATCACAGACATTCAGTTTCGGAAAAAAACTTAATTCTTATTGGTCCGGTCAGGTAAGAAGACTCGCGCCCAGAAATAAAAATTTGGTTACAAATGGGGCCACGGTGATGTAGTGGTAAGACTGCTCGCCTACCACCTAGGCGAACCGGGTTCGATTCCCGGCGGGTTCGCTCCCAGATTATCGCATATTATAATCGTGCTGGACGATGCCACTGGTTGGCGGGTTTACTCGGATATCTCCCGTTTCCCCCGCCCTTGCATTCCGGTGCTGCTCCATACTCACCTAGCTTCACCCTCATCGGCTCGCAAGACCCCGTTGTTAAATGCCGCCCAGATCTCTCCACTCCACGACTCCACTCCATTGTCGCAGATGTGTGGGAGTAGAATACTGTAGTCCGGGATTTGGGTAGATCTTTCTGCGAAATAACAGGTAGCGCTAGCGTTTACGATACACTCACGCGAAGTAACAGCGGTTATTACCGTCACGTGTGTGAAAGAAAAAGAAAATATTCCGGTTGGTAATAATTTAAACGTTAGCCCTTGAACAAAATGTTCATACTTGGTACTGTTTTCTTGTGCATCGGTGCCAAGTTGCCTCCATTGCTGCAGCCAGTTCGGCAAACAGAATTTTTAACAACTTTTACAAAAGCGTTTTGTTGTCTTTGAATCGCCTACAAATTTCATTCCTATATCCATTAATATGACTCAAACATCCATAGGCCTAACCGAAATTCACCAAGTTTGTGAACGGGAATCAAAACTTCTCGCATATAACCAGCAAAGTCTGAAATACAAAATTACACGTAGAGATATAATGAAAATACAACATCTTTGTTTTGTGTTTATGACAGTAAAAATAGTAGACACTCCCTTCAGGTATTGAACCACGCCCCACTCGATGTGCTTATTTCAATGCTTGAATATGAAACACTTCACTTTTTTTCCTAGTGCAGTGTTTTATCGATTATAGGTGAAATAAAAAAGTATATCGGAAATAAATCCAGGTGAGCAAAAACCATTTCTTTTGAAGTTTAATGGCAATAGAAATTGAATTACGTTCGGAATTCAATTTGAATAAGTATGTTTTCATTGTAAGCAATGGACAGGAAGTCCAATTATATTCTGAATGCATCACAAAACATGTTTGTTACCTTTAAAGGTAAATGGTAAATGGTTCATCGTACGATTAATAAAACTCAAATACTACCTATATTTGTTAGGAAGAATATACGACCAATCATACAGAGTCGGAAGACAGAGAAAAACAGTTCTAAAGCAATTTTTTTTCCGGGGGAATTAAGCCCAATGTCAGTCATAGTGATCGCCTTCATGTTAATCTGAATGTTTCGAACATTTACAGCTCAGCTTTCCTAGGAGAAGTAAGGCTAACTATATTATCTTCCTTCCTGTGTATTAGCGCATTTGTTTATGTAGGTAATAGCATTTTCGTGACGATACACTTTTAACTTTGAATACCTAGCAGTTTAGTTAGCGTTTATTTTAAAAATGACCGCCACACAAATTTTGCGATATTATTAACTCACAGGAATTAAGGAGAATCCTCCCCAAATATTGGATTATTGGTTTTTATAGTTTATTTATGTCTTAGAAGGAAAATTATGGAAGTACCCATACATCCAAATAACTATTGACCATACACTGCAGTACATACATAACAACTGAACTGCAAACTCGCATTAATTTGACAGTAATGATTTAGTCAAATTTTGGCAAAATTAAAATTGTGACGCAACTATGAGTTGGCAGTTCACTTGTCCGTGCAGCAGTGCAAAGTCAATAGCTGGTTGGGTATAGGGGTACTTCTAGACTTTTCTTTTCTAAAAACATAAATACAATACGGTGGGGGAGGGTAACCCTTAAGCAACCGATGTAAACCAAACTAGAAAATATTTAATAATGAAGGAGCCGCGGTGGATGAGCGGTTGGCCTACTCGCCTCCCACCAAGGCGAACTGGGTTCAATCCCCGGCCGGATCACTTCCGGATTTTCGTATGAAGGAATCGTGCCGTACGATGCCGCTGGTCTGCGGGTTTTCTCGGGATCTGCCGTTTCCCCCGCCCTTGCATTCCGGCCCTGCTCCGTACTCACCTCAATTACCTTCATCGGCTCTCAAGACCTTGATGTTAATAGCCGCCCCAATCTCTTCACTTACTCACTTAATAATGATCATTATATTAATCTAGAAATTGCATCTTTGGACGGTCATGTACAAAAATAATGCACTTGAAAGATTTAGCTGCTGCATTTCAGTAACTATTATACCGAAACGAATTAAACTTGGCGCAGANAAAATAATGCACTTGAAAGATTTAGCTGCTGCATTTCAGTAACTATTATACCGAAACGAATTAAACTTGGCGCAGAATTAATGTTATTGAAGGGACACGATTATTTACGAAATTTCAATTGAACCTTCACTTATTTTCAAAACGACGGCCTAATTAAAATTTTCAGTGATATGCAATGCGTCTAGATCAATCAAACCGATTTAAAAGAAATTTTTGTACCCAAAATCTATTCAAAGGATTTCTGGAAAAAGGTAGTATGAGACTTAAATTTTGCAGAATTATAGAAAATGAGACCGCAATATAAAAACATATTAGGTTTTTGAAAGTATCGCCCGATGTACTATAGTTAAAAACTTTTTTACGCACAGGCAAAATAATAGGAGAAAAACGTTTTAATAAATAAACTTTTTTTTCTGCCAGGGGAAAAAACATTTCGATAACACCACAACAAAAAGTGAACCAATTTCCACCGAATTTTTCACGGAATTAATCAACAGATCACAACCAGTTTGGGTTTGCAGATCACACGAATGCCAATTACAGCCAGAGCTCTGTACAGCAAGCAATCACTGCCTAACGAAATAAGTAACTCACATGAGGATAATTAAATATGGAAGTATCTGCGCCTCTTTTATGGATGTTTGGTGCTAATATCAGTGAACACTCCTCAAGTCGTTGGTTGTTTGTGAGAATCACGCCCGACACAAGTACAGCGTTCACCAAAATATTAAATGACTGCAACACTAACCCACAATTGTAATCATGCATCCTGTGTAAAGCACTGAAAAATGCATGTTATACGTTGCTACCCTTCGTGATTTACTGGCACCGTCCTGCTCGCGAGAGCAAAGGAATGTCAGGCACGCCTGATGTGATAAGCGGGCGGCGATTCACGAAGGATTTCTCCGTGAGCCGCCGCGATACGCCTATCGTAACTCGTGACCTTCTGACCTTCAGCGGATTTAATTTATTCGGCTATATACGAAATTATGTTGTGGTCAATGCTCTAGCCTCTCGCAGCCAGACGCGGGATGCGGGAACCTTCTAGATCAGGCCAGCGAGATTACTCAAACAGCGGCTGGCCTACGAGCCGACAGTTTGAGAGTTTGGAGGACTGTGCGATCTTAAGCGACAGGTGCGTGAAGACCACCGGAACGATGAGCCAGCAGAGAGACGGGCGGCGGCGAGAGTGAAGTCTGCTTGCAACGCGCATCGGTACAGTGGAGGATGAGACTGACGGGTGGGTCTATTCAACTGGATGCCTAAGTGACAGATATTTGAAATGATGGCAATATACAGAATACATATGTGTAAATAATGAGTGTGAATTAAATGACTGAAACCAATATAGAGACATTGATGAGGACTTTAACTAGAATTGAGAGAGACGTTAAATTCTGCATTCACTTGGAATAAAAATAGTAATAGTGGATATAGATAGTTTAATACGTAAATAATTGCTGTGTTGATAAATAAATAGTAAAATTTAGTTGTCTTATTTTTATTAAAAACTCCATTCCTCACAAACTCGAATACGCCCTTCTGGCGTATTATACCAATACAGAATCGAAATAAGTAAATTTCCATTCAACATAGTAACCCAACGTGCCAGCAATATGACGGGTAGTCGTTCGCCAATCAGCGACTAGAGACTAACTTGCTCGACGGGGACCAACCAATAGGAAATCATCCACTGCCTTTAGTCAATCGGACACAAGGCCCGTTCCCTGAAAACCGGACATCCATTTAAGATATCTAGGATCCACGCCGACATTTCGCTTCTGCTTACCTGTCTATTATGTGATTGAACTTGGTCACCGCTTGAAGTTCTCCCGTCTGCACTCCAGTTCGCTACCTTGCACATATAGAGGCGACGGTACATTTGAGACACTAAGGGTCGCGCCTTTGCCCCTGTGCGTTCAACGCGTGTTTGAGTGCTTGAAGCGTGTAGCACGCATAAACTAAGGGTGGGATAGACTTTTCGTCTTTTGCACGTGTACCCAACGTTAACTCATCGACCGTCAATACATCTGTCAAATTCACATGTTTCATTACTGGTACGAATTCTACTTACAGATAGTTTTAACCTCAAACCAGTACTTTA
>NQII01001809.1:141162-204700 GCA_002778355.1 Clitarchus hookeri
AATTACAAAAACACGACAGACATTTATGTCTTTTTTTTACTATAGCCTGTTCGCGATTAACTGGGTACTTTCGAAAGCCCTGCTTAGGATAAACTTTCCTGTAATTGTGTATACTAAGTTTTTTGAAAAATTCTTGCAATAGGGGTGAATGATTAACCCTGTTCAGCCCTCATACCCATGATTGAGGACATGTTGCACGTGAAGGATAGTTATGGTTGACACTGTACACAACAAGAAATCAATGGCCGGTGTTTGGAGAATCTCCCTTGTGAGTATTCAGATTTGTTGAAGTTTCTGCATCTCTCCCTGTGAATGGTTGATGCTGACATTAGCTAACACACAGTACGTTGTTAAACCGGTTTCGAGCCGCACGCTTGACATAAGTACAGTGCTCATTAAAGAATTAAGTGATTGCAACACGTGATCTCGTAAATTAATTCGGGACTGAACGGGTTAAATGAAATGTTTTGAACATACACCATCGCTTTACTATGTCGCCACAGAAAACCAAGTTTACTTGGTTGAGTTGAGAGATTTTGGCGGCTCTTAACAACGAGGTATTGAGAGCCGATGAGGGTGAAATGAGGTGAGAATGGAGCAGCGCCGAAATGCAAGGTCGGGGGAAACGGGAGATCCCCGAGGAAACCCACTGACCAGCAGCATCGTCCGGCACGATTACCACTTGCGAAAATCCGGGAGTGGACCGGCCGGGAATTGGAACCGGTTCGCCTTTGTGGGAGGCAAGCAGTCTAACCGCTTAGCCACCGCGGCCCCAAGTTTACTTGGTGAAGCCATACATAGCAGAGTCATGGCGTATTTTCAAAATATTCCACTTAATTTTATACATTTACACCATACGTAACATTAAAATGTCCCTGGACCCGATCACTTAGTTCAGGCGTCGGTCAGGTGAAAATTAGATGCGTTACGAATGTAAGTATGGCGTTAATGCACCAATTTTTAACTTTATATGGACAAAGCAAACAGAAAATAAATGAAATCAATTCAGTTTATACGAATATAAAACTTTTAATACGATGTTATTAATCGTGTATATATATATATAAATATTTCTACCTTGTTGCCAACTTTAGTGGTGGAATTTCAGTAAGGCTGTCCTTAAAAAATATACGCAGTAAGGAGCAGATACTTTTTTTCAAACGTTAATTTCACAAGTGCCCAATTAACTCTGATTAGCGTATAACTAGGAACGATTTTTATTTGTTAACAACAACTTGCGTAATTGCAGGTTTTTTAATTGACAGCCTAGATGGGCTATGAATAGAGAGACTACCATTTTGCGTTACAAGACAGCACCAAGTCAGACTGCACAGTCCTCTACGCACTAGAGCAGAGGTCACTCGTTCATTGTCTATCGCCACAGACAGACCTCATTATCCTGTTACACCCGAACAGACGGAGTGAAGACACCAGAGTGTTGAATGTTTACTATTGGTGGTGAGTCCTGCAGGGCGTGTCGCATGAGCGAAGATCCAATGACAAATGCGAAACTAACATATACTTGTAAGCTGTCTAATTAGTGCCTATTGACAAAGCAAAATGACGGGATGTCTAGCTATGGGTGTAGAAAGTTTGGTTCCACATACATCCATTGCTCACTCTGGACATAAACCCGGAACCTCAAGGTCAACACGCTCGACCACAGACGTCGCCATTAAAGGCTGAGACGAAATGTTTTTCTTGTAGATTCATCGAGCTGCTTTGATGAAACAAATTTCTTTGTTCATTCTTTGATCTGCATTGAAATGGGAATAACTAGTTCTTTAAAATCTTTCAATAAAACTTCGTGTGATAAATACATAAACTATAAAAGGGAAAAAGCTGCCAATCCGTTTGAACGATGATAATGTTGATGTGAGGAAACGATAGAACATCAACGGAATGCAGTGGCGTGGGGAAAGGGAAGGTCCCGGCCTACGGCAGCGTCCGCCGTGTTCCCCACATATTGAAACCTGTGTTTGGCCCCGCCGGGGTATCTAGCGCTGTTCGCCGTGATGAGAGTCGAGTGGTATGACCACTGCACCACCGCNGCCGTGATGAGAGTCGAGTGGTATGACCACTGCACCACCGCAGCCCCAACCAGTGACAAGAGTGGAGATACTTATGCTCAGCGCATAGGTATCGTAATGGAACGTAACCAGTACTCAAAATTTTTGAACATTTATTATAATTTGTAATAATATTATTTAAAAAATATAAGTTTTAGAATAGCATTTAATTATTAAAATCTATTCACTGTGTCTTCACACTTTTTGAATGAAACCTTCTAAAAATCACACCATGTGAGACGTGTTTTGTTGTTTCCCACATGTGCCGTGTATCACCAGCGTCTGTCTTATTTGTGATTAAACTCAACTTTTGCTTATGTTTTATTTGTAGGTTATAATATGTCATTTATAACTAATACAAATAAAACAAAGAAAATATGTGTTAACGCCTAATAAGAAATAGTCCTCATGCAAAGTATTATTAAACTGAGTGCGCACTAATACGGTGCGTTGTCCGTTTGGCGTCATCTTCTATATCAGTTAAGCTTTAGTTTGCGTGANTACGGTGCGTTGTCCGTTTGGCGTCATCAGCCGGAGGAAGAGTTTGGAAGTAGAACTGTAGCCGGGCTTCAGAGAAGCTGGAAGAAACCGTGAACAGCCCATAACAGCAAATCGCAGCATAAATATATTAGCATGGATTCCAATGCTCTTAAGACAACTACCTAGCACGCAATTGTCTACGAACAATGAATAGCAAAACATTTAATATTTTGTCTTTGTACTGAACATTGTTTGTTTTGCAGCCCTATCTGACAGTATTTCCACCAAAAAAAATTTTGACTATGTTTTCTGCATGCTCGCATGTCAAAACCACAGTTTCACTTTTTTTTTTCCAACACACAAAAAATTAACCAAGTAACTTGCATAAGACATTACAAAATACAAGCTGAAAAAACTGTATGTATTTGAGCTCTCCTTAATAAAAGTTATTTTACTACCATTCAGTAAGTGCAACTAATCAAAAAATCATGAAAATTTGTAATATATTAGGTGGGATTTTTTTTTCTCTGACTAGGCAGATTAATTGACGGAGCTCGTGTCATTTTTCAGTTGAGAAATGCCTTATTTCTTTGCCTTATTTATTTGTATGTTATAACCAGCAACATATTGGTACTGAGATGTGAGTGTTTTAAGATGTAAAATATTTTCTTTATTTACTTCAAACTGCGTTGCGTGCTAAGTTAAAGAGTTTAGCAGTGTATATATAATACTAATAGAAATTATGGATTTCTTATTTGACGGTTTTAATAATAGTTCTATTCAAGAGTCTGAAGTTCCCCTTCAGCCAATGAATGAAGTGCAAAACCTTGCGGTCTGGCCAACGAGAACAGGCTCGCTACAGCACTGAAACTTCGCTAACTCTCCTGCTGCTTAGAAAACTTGCCTCGCCACTTCCAGTCCCTGGCGGCGGACGGCTTTGTGGTGTTATCGAGAGCTTTCTCACATTACCTGATTGGGCTCTACGTCCTTTAAAACAAACAACGCAACAAGCATCGTAGTGAAATAATAATAAAAAATATTGCATTTAGACAGAGAAAAATAGATAAGGAAAGGAAAATATTTTGACTCGCTATGACAGGAAAATAATTTTAATAAATGTAATTTTTACAGAATGTAATAAGTGCGTTTAAGATTCACATATTAATTTTTATATGTTTAATTTTGTCGATGGGATATTAAATAATAGTTTTTATTAAAGCATGGCATTGGGGGAAAATGACTTACAAAAACTACTGAAACTAAGTAGGCCTGTATGTTTTTTTCCCTTGCAAATTTTAAAATAGAAAAAAATTAAAACGTAATCATACAGACGACAATAAAAGCTATGGAAAATAATTATTGGGGATTTGCTATGCGGTTCGCGCGTATTTCAATTTTAACTTCTGAAATAAAATTCAAGGTCAAAATAGCAGGTGAACCATATGTCGTATTTCAAATAAACTTTGACAATTCACTACTATGACCTCAATAAACACTATTCCTAAAACCAAGGTTCTCGTTAAAATTACTTCTTAAAATTTGTAGGAATAACGATTTTAAGTTTAAATTATCATATTTCTTCTAAGAAAATTACTACAAATGCTATTTTCAAACGATTTTGTATCTCTATCAAATTATCATCGATGATAACTAGATACCCGCAAAATCCTCGTTATTATTAGGGGACACGTTAAATTTAAAACACGTGTACCTTTGCGGTATGTTTGTCATTGGACCATACTTTATGTGACACGCCCTGTGTAATTCTGCGCCAATAAATGAACACTTCATAATGGAGCGCCTTAATCAAGCACAGTTCAGTCAAGAAGGGCGTGGTTCCACATTTATGTAGCAGCTAATGGAAAAAAAAACCAGCTGGCTCGCGTATATACTTTACCTTACATTTAAGCCTGACGCCAAATAATAATGCGAACTTTGCATGTCTCTAGTGATAGCATATCACGTGGCCACGAGTTATCCCCGAAACCTAGATAAACGTACTTGCCTCTTGGACAGCTTCAAGTTGCTAGGTTAACCATTTCAGTTCCCGTGTCCATCAGCGAAAACATGTTGCACGTGAAGGGAGTTTTCGGTCGGCACATTACACAACGGTGACTCAGTAGTAATTTTTTTTGAGCGTCTTCCGTGACGATGATTCATTGTAGCGGGTTACTTCATGGTATTCAAGTGAAACGATAACATAGATAACGCCAAATTGTTGTATACTGTACAAAATTGTTCGCAAATTTACCGCATTAGTGTATACGTGCGGTAAGAGAGCGCGGATTGCAAGCTGTTTCCTTATACGTTCGTGGTGGCATTCCTGCATTTGCTTAGGGAAATGTCGAATGCATAGGGAAATTCACCTGCATGTAGTAGATTCCTTGTATCTGCACCCTGACGAACGGCAAATATCCCGTACAATGATTGGGTTAAATCTGCCATTACAGTTAAGGAGGTTTACTAGAAACATTTTCCTCAGTTTAGGGAAACGTGTCCAGAGACACGTGGTCAAACGTGTGACTTTGTAAAGTTTTTGCACCTGTAATCTGTGAATAGTCGATGCTGACTCGAGCCAGTTCGCAGCACGCTGTTCGCTAGTTGCGAGGAACATACTCGACAAAAGCACAGCGCCTACCAAAACAATGAAGTGTTTGCAGCACTTCCACTTGAAAATTAATTCCGAACCGAACTGGTTAAGAAAGACACATAATGACGGAGAAGGAAATTTGTTAAACTAAACTTTACAAACATCTACGTTTGTGTCACTTTTTTCATTTGGACCGCAGTTTATTGGGGAAACTCCACCGAGTTCTGAGTAGAAAAAAATATGTCCTACAAGGACACAAAGGCCGAGTCCCTGGGATAAGACTGGTAAAGTAGACAATGAAGAAATATCTGAGACTCGAGTTTCTAGCCAGTCTAGTTTACAGATCACGGAACCCGTGAAATCTTCCCGTACTTATAACTACATCACCACTCCGGCGAATACAAATCTTTGCTATGGCACGTTCCTGTTGAATAATACCGTGGTTTAAGTAGAACTTCCCTCCAACATATTGGATTATTGGTTTTTCTAGCTAGTTTATGTTTTTTTTAAAAGGAAATTCCGAAAGTATCATATATACCCAACTAGTTATTGACCATACACCGCAGAACAGGTAAGACCAAAGAACTACGAACTCATAATTATGTCACAATATTAATTTGGCAAAATCAATATTGTGACGTAAATACGAGTTCGTAGTTCCAAATTTATGACTCGCATGTGCCCCCTCAGCTTTTCATCGATATTTTCATCCGTGATCCACGTGGGTAGATCGTGGGTGCGATTGTAGAACATATTTTGTATTTCTTGTCGTATATGTCGATGAAGGTAGTTCCCATTATTGTGGGAGACGGCTCTTGAAGTCGGGGACAGACGTGCTGATCAGGATTTCCAAGTAATGGCCATTAAATGCGTACACTCTAAAAAATTGTTGTACCTTTACAAGAAAAATCATTGGAAAACCGGTTCCCAAGAAAATAATTTGTAAAACTGCAAACAGTTTTCTTGTTAAATCTGCAAAACATATATTTGTGATATTACAGATGTTAGTCCTTAACAACGACGTCTTGATAGTCGATTTAAGAGATCTGTGTAGCTAAAAAAATTAACTGTTATAGAGTAATACGATCACGTTTTATTGAAATTATCGAAAATAGAAATACATTTCTTTTTGCATGAAACTACACTTTACATCACCCACAGTTTTTGCACAAAAAAGCTATTTACGGTTTTACATTGTTGAGTGTCCGCCATTTTGCTGAAGCTCGTGGATACGGGCCAGTATAGTACAAACATTTCTTGAGGTCTATGACAAGCACGGCTCTTGTAGTTTTACAAAACAGTAGTTTTACAAGAAGAATCTTTGTTCTGTTGCAAGCATTTGTAAAATTACAAACAATTCTTTTTACAGTGCAAGCAGCCCGAGTTCTTTGTCCGGTAGACACAATGGCGTCTCGGCGTTGAAAGCCGTAAACATTTTTGCATGAGAAGACATGCGATAAGAAAACTCCTCCTCCATTTTTGGAGCCAGTAAGATGCACTAGATGGCCCACTGAGAAAAGAGGATGCAGCCCCAAGTGATTGTGTGATGCATTTTTATTGGCGAACACGAGGGAATGCGAAATGTCCAGCTCTCCCCGAAAGCAGAGGGACTACGGGTATATCTATGAATTATTTAATATTTTGAGGAATTGTTGGGGAGAGATCGATTGCAGACCATTTCTACCCGAATGCGCTGTTATCAAGCGGCATATGAAATGTAACGCCATACCAATTACCTTAGCTCTGTTTCTTAGCACGATTATTGCATTACAATAATTGTCAGTTGAATACTAAAACGAAATATTTTATTAATTTCAATATCTAAATAATACTGGACTATATAAACTTTCCTTAAAACACATACGTAATATAATGAGTGTAATTCAGTGGCAGGCAGCTAAAAACGAAAAAGAAATATTTTATTCATTATTATGTAACGACTGTCTTATTACACTTTGATTTTAGGCAGGCAAATACTAAAGAGGTATATTTTATTAATTTCAAACTTTAATATTCTTATGTGAATTAATGCAGGACAAAAAACTACAGATTGCATATAAGATTATATACTTTACTTTACTAAAGTGAAGTGAAGAAATTTGGGCAGCTCTTAACAGCGAGGTCCTGAGATCTGATGAGGGTGAGTGAGGTGAGTATGGAGCAGCGTCGGAATGAAACGGTGGGGGAAACGGGAGATCTCCGAGAAAACCCGCCGACCAGCGGCATCGTCCGCACGATTCCCACATGCGAAAATCCGGGAGTGACCCGGCTGGGGATTGAACCCGGTTCGCCTTGATGGGGAACGAGCAGGCTTACCGCTCAGCCACCGCGGCCCCTTTACTTTACTAAAATTTTAATGTTCTATTTGAACTGCAGTGATTTTCCCCACTCCATTTTTTTCTTATTTGCACGCTATGTTCGTTTTTCGGCAGTATTAAGTGTTACCAACGCTGTGTTCAACATGATCAAAAAATGTATGTCGAGGTGACACTGTATGGTTAGCCCTTTGAACGATACTTGCAATGAGAGTAAGTGACTAAATGAAAAATTACTTCGGCTATACACCATTTCAAGGAGAACACAGATGATGGCGTCAAAAACATAAACGAGAACAAACAAAGACTAGCTGTTGTCAGCAGATATTTAAAACATAGAAATAATCTAACAAGGAATTCAACGAAGAATGCTATTAAACTAAACGGAACAAAACCGAATGATTAAAAAACGAACGAGCAACAAAGGCAATATAATAAATATAATTATACGCAAAGAAGCTCTAGACGAACCAACGAAGGCAATATAAGACGAAGAAAATATGAGACGAAGACAATATGAGACGAAGACAATATGTGACGAAGACAATATGAGACGAAGACAATATTAGACGAAGACAATATGAGACGAAGACAATATGAGATGAAGACAATATGAGACGAAGACAATATGAGACGAAGACAAATATGTAAGTTCAAAACCTTACGACACAACGAAGACAGTACAAAAGAAAAAACCGACTTTTCTTGACAAACCAGTAGCGCGGGAAATGACAGCTGTTCCCGTCTTCGGGCATTTGCAAAATATCAGAAACTACAGGCTGTTCACGGTAAATTGAGCACTTATGAAATATCTGTATAATATCCACTTGCATGCACTTTGTATTATTCCACCATATGTAAAGTTAATATTGACAATGGCCTGATCACTTTATTCATTTCTCTGTCAAATAAAACTGTATAATTATTAGAAAAATTAGTTTTTTTACATATTCGCTAATTCTTACACTTACGTATTTGCAGTAAAAAACAGAAAACAAAAAAAAAAAATCATTTCAGTGTTCACAAATGTTTACCCAACACTTTCACTTCAACGTTAAGACGTGGAACTACTCTTCCGCAATTGTTACCAACTTTACTGGGCGCATGCCAGTCAGTGTTTTCCCGTTAAAGTACATGCAGGTAAAAGCAGTCATTTTTCAAAGGTCGATTTCTAAAGTGCTCACTTTACCGTGAACAGCCTTTACCTGAACTGAAACAACAAATCAGTTAATACCCTTAGCCTGATATATCTGCAGTCTGTGAACATTTGGCGTGTGATAAAATTGCTTGTCATTTAGGGAATTAGGGCGTGCCATGTTATTAGCACGCAAAAGTGTTTCAACCATGGGTGTTTATCGATTGTTATTACGTTAATAATCACGTGTGCATTAACCCGTTCAGTCCGCGTGTCCATGATTGAGGGCATGTTGCACGTCAAGGATACTTATGGTCAGAACTATACACGACAAGGAACCAGTGGCCGGTGTTCTGGCCATCTTCCTTGTGATTAATGTGATTGGTTGAACTTCCTGCATCTCTTGCCTGCGAATGGTCAATACTGACATCGGCGAACACGCAGTACGTTGTTCGCTGGTCGCGAGAATCACACTCGGCAAAAGTACAGCGCACACCAAGAAAATCAAGCGATTGCAACACTTGAGCTCGTGAATTATTTCAGGACTGAATGTGTTCAAGAAACACGAAATCTTTGACCTTGATTTGACGTACTCAAGCCAACGGTTCTCGAGAAAACACGCAACGTTTGAAAGGGGCGGCGTATGTTTCGTGCAAGTTGTGCAACTTAATGAAACCGCACGTGTTTCCGCAGAAAGAAACACGAACTCGTAAACTCATATCCGGAAAGGTCGGTCGTCCGTCGTCGTCGCGTAGTGGAAAATGGCAATCGAAAATGTCACAGCGACGCCGGGACTCCGCAAGCGTCGGTTCCTTTGTGTAAAAAGTCGCATATTATCAGGCGTACAGAGCCAGTGTTTTAATCCATCCACGGTTACTGTCAAGTTTTCTGAAGTCCTGCCAGGGCATTCTTCTGCCTCATACAAACGAGGCTTAGAAAATCACGCCAGAGAGACAACGCACCACATTCGTGCGCACTCAGTGTAATGCTATTTTCATAATAGCTATTTCCTACTCGGCATTACCAACACGCCTATTTCCTCTCCGTCTTTATTCATATTAGTTATAAATGAAATATAATTTATAGAGAAAACATACTGTAAACAAAAGTTATATTAAACAAAAAAAAAATTGGTTGTCTGTAAAGTCGGTTTACTGACGATAGTTGAACGTGACAACGTCTTAAGAAAATACTGATGGAATGGTAGCATTTTTCAAAAGAAAATTTTAATTTCATTTGTTTAATAGATTTGTATGTATATAGAGAAGGAGGTAATTGGAAATCACAATGAAATTGATCAAGTGAGATTTATTTGTACGCATAAATACAATTATGTCAATTTTTTTTTTTCAATTTAATAGTTTTTACAAGTATAAATGTGCGTTGAGCAATTGTTTTACAACTTTTAAACATGTGTAATATTTAATTTCTTACAATCTGTGTTATTCTGTTGAGAATAGGACGATGATAGGAAAAGTAGGAAATGAAAGGGAGTGTTTCGAGTTTAATGTGTCTTGAAAAAGTCAAATCGATGGTGGTGCCTCCTAGTGTTGTTGAGTTATTAACGTCTGATGCACAATCGACATTAAACATGTCTTTCATGAATTTGATGAATTTTTTTTCGCTCGTTCCGCGCTCTCGCTTGCACTTCAAGCCTTACATGGAACGCCTCAGAGCGAGGTAACGCCGCATGAGTCATGTTTTTTCGTGCGTGCAGCCGGCTCTATCGAATTATAAGACGTCACGTCAATAAGGTTTTTTTTATGGCAACACGATTATAAAACGCTTGTGATACATTACATATTGAGGGGGAAAAAACAGACGCGTCATACTTGGGGTTATTTTTCAAAGGTTTGATTCAAAAAGTGTGAAGAAATTGCGAATAAACTGCACCATACGTGCGACTATAGTTGTACGCGCACGACTGACTTTATGAATTGTACGACCTACAACTGGACTTTGCAGTTGTAAATTTTTTTGTATTATTTTTTTTATAATTTATTTAATTAATAAAACATTCCTGCTATGTACATGTGATTCGCAATGAGACAATCGATTGTTCAATATATATTAACAGCTTTTTTTTGTGCAGTGTGAAGTTATTTATTTCTAAATGATTTGTAACACATAGAGAAAGAAATT
The DNA here is from genome assembly GCA_002778355.1 of Clitarchus hookeri. Classification (NCBI taxonomy): domain Eukaryota; kingdom Metazoa; phylum Arthropoda; class Insecta; order Phasmatodea; family Phasmatidae; genus Clitarchus; species Clitarchus hookeri. The sequence goes on from NQII01001809.1 coordinate 151,894, forward strand.
GTGCAATTAGAGTGAATGTCATTAAGCGTTTATGATTTTGTATTGGAAAATAGAGTGTGCACCACTTTTTACTTCAGTGTCTGAATAATAGTGGGCCGCCGATACTTCTCGACTGTTGTCTGGCAACTCTGTATACAATAACACGTTGGCTGGGAAGCCTTGAGATATGCAACTTGCTTTACACGCGCATATTGAGTGTTGCATGTCCCCGGTGTTGCTGTGCTATCTTCGATTACTTTTTTCCACTGCACGAGAAATTTTCAGGATTTTGTATGTAAGCTGAATGGGAATTCGCGTTTCTTTCTTCTCACAAAATACTGTGGTTTGAGTTGGGTGGAGAGTTTATACACATTGGTATAATATATTGTATATCAGGGGCGCATGTTTACACAACGCCTTTAAAAAACACGCTATAATTAAAACAATCTGGATTGAGAAACATGTGGCATTTAGAAACCTGCTAGTTTGGAAGCTATCAGGACTACAGTAGTTAGTATAAAATAAGGAAACAGTTACTACATGAAATATGTTTATTTCTCGTAATGAGTAGGTTAATAACAATAAATCAATATTAAATTCACCACATACAGTTGGCTATGACACTTATCCAATCGGTTTAAATTGTTTCCCAGAGAAACTATTTACTTTCCACTGATTCTCTTGGAGCATATTTCTGTTGTTAGGATTGGCTTGAATTAGTGATTTTTCACTTCTTCGAGTTTAGAGGTTATTGCAGCAAGACTGCTCTGACGACCATCATGTTTGAATCAAGTTTAAATCAGGCAAAACAGTCTCTCTACGTTACTAGCTTGCATCCAACTATATTTGTAAAAACTTCATGCAAGCTGGCCTTGGCAAGTTGCACGTAAAAATTCAAACCGCCTTAGAACTTGCCATTTGGGAAGTGCATTTCATTCGTTATAAAATGAAACTACGGCGGTGTAGTGTTTAGACTACTCGAGTTCGATTGCCGGCCGGGTCGACCCCAGATTTTCTCATGTGGGAATCGTGCCGGACGATGCCGCTGGTCAGCGGATTTTCTCTAGGATCTCCCGTTTCCCTCGCCCTTGCATTCCGGCACCTCTCCATACTCACCTCGCTTCGCCCTCATCGGTTCTCAAGACCTCGATGTTAAGAGCCACCCAAACCTCTCCACCCCACTTCAATCCAATCTGTGAAAGTAGCAATTTGCTCATCCGACTGGCTTGATGGAACTTCAGCTGCTCAAAGACCGTGAAGTTCAAAGAATAGAAAACAGTGATATGAATCATCAGTGTCGTGGAAAATTCCACGTAAATGTATATTTTCGTCTTTGGGAGGAATAAATGTCCAGCTCGCCTCTGATATACGATGCCTCGCACGCGGCAGGGACAGAGTTGCCATGGAGCCGGCTGGACGTGACGGGATTCCGTAGCCACAGTCGCGCTGNGCCTCGCACGCGGCAGGGACAGAGTTGCCATGGAGCCGGCTGGACGTGACGGGATTCCGTAGCCACAGTCGCGCTGCCTCGCCTGGCTGCGGTCTTGAACAAGCGAGCCCCGGGGGCTCGGAGCTTACCAGGACGACGAGACCTCGTGAGCCGTCGCTTCGAACACCCGCCTGCAGAATAAACTGGTGTAAATCAGATGTGGGCGTGTGCGCGAGGGGGCCTGCGCTCCGGCCAACCCGCGAGCTCCGAGCACGCAACGTTGTCACGTGAGCACGTACCTGAGGGGCGCGCATCAGTGGAACACCGCTGACTACACTCAAGAAAATACGTGGTTGTAGAAACCACCTATACTGTTGAAATAGACAGAGACGTCTAACGGCTTGTAGATACCATTGAAATATTCTTACCAAACTAAGCGAACAGAAATGTTTGTCGTATTCCTCTCTGTGATTGTATTTGCTACTGTACGCGCGGTTTCTACAGTTGGTTCACGATCGAGTGAGCACTCTCGAAATCAACCTTTGAAAAAAAAAAATCACTGCCCCGTAACTGCATACATTTTAGCACAANATCGAGTGAGCACTCTCGAAATCAACCTTTGAAAAAAAAAAATCACTGCCCCGTAACTGCATACATTTTAGCACAAGCAATGACCGCAATACTCGCAGTAAAGTTGGCAGCGAATTAGGAGAAGTAGTTTCAGATCGTAACGCCTTACTAGACACAACATTAAACCTTAAAGACACCTGAATTTCATCATTTTCTTTTTATTTTTTATACACACAAGAATAAAAATGGCTCAATNATCGAGTGAGCACTCTCGAAATCAACCTTTGAAAAAAAAAAATCACTGCCCCGTAACTGCATACATTTTAGCACACGCAATGACCGCAATACTCGCAGTAAAGTTGGCAGCGAATTAGGAGAAGTAGTTTCAGATCGTAACGCCTTACTAGACACAATATTAAACCTTAAAGACACCTGAATTTCATCATTTTCTTTTTATTTTTTATACACACAAGAATAAAAATGGCTCAATTATAACACATTTGTATTTCTAACATATTCATTACACCACTTGGCTTTGGCTGACCCAACGTTTCAAGTTATTGGGTCTTTTTTTTTTTCTTTTTTTTTTTTATACCTGTTTCCTTTCAAGTGTTCAAATGCTCTGAATTCCGTGAATTTACGTTCCCGTATGTTCCATTCCTTGGTTAGTTATCGTTATGTGTCTTGGACAATGTGATTTCTATCAAAGTTCGTTACTCCAAAAATATAAAATATTTGTTTACATAATAAATAAAACATTAAAGCCTTTTTATCTGTTGTCAGTAAAGTGGTACATTTTATAATTGCCTCTTGTATTTCGACGTCGTTTCTGGTCGTGGGATGTCTACATTTGACGTTATATGCTGGCCTGACCAGCGTGTGTACACGTAATTAAAGCTGGTTAAAATAATTGCAAAAATTGAAGAAACTTAGGACAAGTAAATTGATTTATGTTTGCAATATTATTTATCAGTTCCGGAGCTTCAATTGATGTGTGTTATATTTATGATCGTCCGAGAATATGAGTAGATACCTCGGTACGTATTTAATTAGTTTTTACCAAATAACGCTATGAAACTTTTTCGTATTACACGCGAAACATTCCTCTTGTAATTTTAATATTTTGACACAGCTCCTGGACATTTGTAATAAGGGGTACGGGTTCGAGTCTCGGGGTAGTCGTAGTTTTTTTTAGTAAATATATTTTAGAAGCTTTGTTACTTCTTTCTTAATTACTAATCATGGTCGTTTTTCAGAGCACAGATTTTCTTCACAGTGTAACTGACATTAGCACAAATACTTATTCTGAACTATTGGAACGATAATGCAAAGTTATCATAGTCATAACTATACATATCGAACAAAACGTATATTCGTGGCAAGCTTACTTTGCAGTGGTTCAGTTAAACTAATTTTTTTTTTTGCGGAAACAAATTATGTGTTGCAGCAAAGAAAGCATTTTTACGGTTTGGTACAACGCTAGACTTCAATCAGAAGACATTTGTTTATTGGCTGCTTCCACAGCCAGAACTCATTCCCCTGTCCCATTCGAACAGGTGGAGTTAAGCCACCAATTGTCGAATGTTCGATGTTGGTTTATAGTTCCGTAGGGCGTTTTGACTGAGCAAGGTCTAATGACACACATTATTTAAACATGTATTTCCGTCTTGCTTGTCAATTAATTATAACGCAGAATAATGAGTTATTAGTCATACTCTGTTTCCATAATCTATATTTTTCTGCAACAACAATACGCTTATCCTCCGTATGAATATGTTTTGAAAATATGTTTAGGTTGACACGAAGGCAAATGTGAATAAATTCATAATAATAACTAAGTCGAAATGAAATAAATCACGAACAACTTCACATATGTAGGTTAATTAAACCATCTACTTTTATAAATAATGTGTCCTCAGGAACGTGTTTGTTAATTTAATGTAGAAAATATATCCATTTGCTAAAATAGTGTAGATTTTATTACATTTTGAGAAATAAAAAATTCATGAATTCATTAGTTTACATTTTGATGGAATGTAAAGCTTTTCAACATTGAATTTTATAAACTGACAGTTAATTATTTTACAGGTAATGATGTAAACCGATCAGACTTACTTTCCATTACGTTCACCACGAATGTCTGGCCAAAAAGGAAATGAAGATAAGGTTATTTTTCGGCAAACAAGCCGAAGGCAGTATATTTAATATTACTGTCACTGTGTTGCTGGGCTTGGAAATTGTTTAGTATTGCCGTTATTGTTACTCATGTTAAATACAAAGTCAACACATTCATGTTCGGGGTGGTTTATAAGTAGCCACACACTCTATCCCTGAATCTGCGACACGGATAACTGGAATAAGGGTCAGTGGAATACAGTTAATACGCTGCCGCAACCGTATAGTCAATTCTAGGTTACTTCCAAAGTTTCTGAAGCTCTGCTGAAGTTCTACTTCCAGGATATTGCTCCGCCTCATGTAAACAAATCTTAACCAATTCTAGAAAATTACACCAAAAGGGCACTCAGTGCAATAATATTTCGCATAAGAACTATTTCTTACTAGGAATTACCAACACACATATTTTCTCTGTTTTCATTCATATGAACTGTAATTAAAAAATCATAATTTATACACATCAAATGAGTAAAAGTTCAGTTGAAACAAAAATAAGGTACTTTTACGTTAACACAAGTATAAAACGTTTGTGATAGATGACATATTTAGGAAACAATTAAACACGTCATGTATGGAATGCTCTTTCAAAGGTTTGATTCAAAAAGTGTGAAGAAACCATGAATAAACTACAAGAAAAAAAATTGAGGTAGACCGATACCCGTATTCTGCTCGTGTACCCAAATTGACTCACCCACCGCCAATGCAGTTGTCAAATTCTCATGGTCAACAATGAAAAACGTGTTAAGTTACATTTGAATTTTAAAAGACGCATCCTTTTACACAAATAATACAGCATACGTTATCCACTTGAATTATACCTAGTTGCTTTAAAACTAGGTTGGAGGAAATATACAAACATCACAAAAGCACATGCTTACATTAACAGTGCTCTAGACTAACATCGTACCCACGTTGTTCATGATACCACTGTAATCAGAAAAGTAGTCTAATGTTGGAACACGGAAAGTGCCTTCTGTGCAGATTGCATACGCAATTTAAGCCCCTTTTCTTTTTCGCCGCCCACAGTTGCAAGTATTTTTAAAGACTCGCTGACTGATGTGCTCCAGTTGGAGTTTATAGCGGTGAAGGGAATGTATTTCCACGTCGTAACGTCGTACTAAAAGTGTAATCTTTAAATTTGTGGAAACGGAAATCACGAAATTTGCCTTTTGTTAGTTTTGGTTTATCAGAAACATATTTACTCTCCTACCTATCTCCTAGTTACGATTGATCGGTGCATGAAAATTTTCATATTGATTTTGCATATGGGGGAAGGATACAGAAATAGCAGGAAAGTAGATAGTTACCAGGCTTTCAAAAGTACATGTTTAGTGCGAAAGGCATGTTTTGTGATTTGCCGGACTGTTTTGGTTATTATCGTTACAGCATTGAATTTACACTGCCGGAACAATTAGTATGCTAACTTTGTTTCCATTCGAGTGAATTTTACAGATTTCACTGATTGACAGTCAATTATTGAACTTTAGAGTTTTAGACTGCACAGAAGCTCAGTGGTCCGGCGGTGTATTTGATATCGGTATATATTGTCACTGATTGGTTGCATGCAGCTCTGGAAGCGACCCTCGCTTCTGATTGGTTGCACAGTACTGTTAGAGCTTCATTATTTGTTCGGCTGGAGTCTGACAAGCGATGATATATCTTTTACTTGTACGTGTAAAGTTAGTGTTACGTAAAACAGTTTAACTTCTCTATGCATAGCCATTCTTTGCTCTAGGTGGACTAGCTGTACTTGTTCACACAATAAGGATTCAGCCTGCTTGCAGCTAATTTGCGTTTTTGAAACACATGAGCTATAAGGCCGACTCTTGCTCAATCGCCACTTGCATCATCGCATCTATGCGCAAGGCGTTCAACTATCGTGCAATCTTTCCTTCTGCGATTAACCTGAACGTGACTATAATCGGTGACCCTATATTTTTAATGGTACGCTAAACCTTTTTAACCATTTTCAGACCCCAAAAACTACTACTTGCAGTTGCAACGAGAACTTGAAACTTGTCTTTGGATACGAAACGTTTCTTAAATGCTTTTCGTGTACATACACCACAAAAAAATAGTCAACCCTTTTTTAAACACGTGTTTTCTACCAACCACTGCAACGCATTTCATGCGCTAGCCAGACGGAGCCCTTGATGGCGTTTATGTAGTTTTCACAATTATAAATTCAGTAAATTTGTTCTAAATAATTCTATGTGATTGTACGCCACTGTAATTTTGCTCACGCCTCCTTTATTGATTACGTATAACTTACAGAATTTTTCGTGTTTATTTGATTAATTTTGGAGTATGATGTAGGAAATGACCTGCTTATATTCATACATAAAATCGTAACCAGTCTCTAGTATATTAGCTGTTATCTCAGCTGGTAATATTAGGATATGTAGTCCCATATATTATAAGTTTAATAAAGGTTTATTTTAACGTTGTGTCAACCACACGGGTTATTTACATAAAACTACGACATGGATATGTACATTATCGTAAAGTTTTACGTAAAATTTACTCGGCGTTATCATAAATCCTTAAAGTAATCCTTGAGTACATGTTTAATAATGTCAGTTGCTACAACTGACGTTGAATGTCGCAGTGGCGCTAAACGTTCAACATGCCGAGTTAAAATTTTGCTAACTTCCAAGTTTTTGCCTTTAACGTTCAACGTCAACCATAAGAATTCAAGTAGCCACAGATAAGCGTAAACAAATATTATGCACATTCGCCAGATAGACTCTATATAGTCGTACATTTTTATTGTATTCAGCCATACGAAATTAAGAAACAACATAAAAATGATTTTTAAATAACTTAGCGTAAGAATGAAATTAGCGGCATCTTTTTTTTTTTTTTTTTACAAATATGATCGACGACAAGAAATGTAAGTTCGGTAAGTATATTTATACATTACCAACACAAATAAAAATATTCCTATATACTCCTTTTTTTTTTGCATGTTGACGTAAATTGTAGACATGCCAGTTTTCTTATGGTAACGTTTAGCGTCAAGCTTCTAGCAGACAAGGTTCTAAGCCTCGCACTTTCACTTCTTCCATGCGTGGCAGGACACTAGTGAGTCAGTTCATAGCAGAATTAATGTGACATCGCGGATGGATATGCAGTAGGAAAAAATAAAGAGGAAATTAGGACTTCCTAAAGTGATATCTTAACCGTCAACCGCAAACAACCTAAGAGCGGCCTTAGAACCAAAACAAAAACATTGTTCGTCAAGTCGTATGAATGTAATACGCATTGGCGTTTAGTGTTAAGTATTCTTAAAACTAGTCGTTATTTGCCATCACTACGAACTCGTAAAATGACAAGCGGCGCGCTTGATCGGCTAATGGCAGAGCATTACGCTGGACGATACATCAAAATAACTATAATTTGGGCTGCGTGAATAACGATGAGTTACCCGGCGGCAGCAACGAGGAGGCCAACTACTGTCGACTCAGGAAGTAGGTTGCATTATTTATGAATGGAAAAACCCATGTTTCATTTAGGATAATAATGCTTTTTTCCAGAAATAGGAAATTCCAAAGAATATTACGCCGTAAACGCTAAGGGATACACCCATGCAACTTTTCATTCGCCTAGGACATGCACATTACGGGGTTTATTTTCCAAGCTGAAAAAACAAATCTACTTTCTTCTGATGTTGAGCATTTGTTGTTGCGTAAGATGCGACGTCATTATTAACGCAACCTCAGAAGTGTCGCACGACATACATTAAAATCAGTAAGAGACTTCTGGGCCGCGGTGGTTTAGTGGTCAGACTACTTGCCCCCGACCTAGGCGAATCACAGCGGGGTCGCTCCCGGATTTTCACATGCGGGAATCGTGACGGACGATGCTGCTGGTCAGCGGGTTTTCTCTCTGGGATCTCCCGTTTCCCCCGCCCTTGCATTCCGGAACAGATCCATACTCTCAAGACCTGGATGTTAAGAGCCGCCTAAATCTCCCCCCCCCCTTCACTCNAGTAAGAGACTTCTGGGCCGCGGTGGTTTAGTGGTCAGACTACTTGCCCCCGACCTAGGCGAATCACAGCGGGGTCGCTCCCGGATTTTCACATGCGGGAATCGTGACGGACGATGCTGCTGGTCAGCGGGTTTTCTCTCTGGGATCTCCCGTTTCCCCCGCCCTTGCATTCCGGAACAGATCCATACTCTCAAGACCTGGATGTTAAGAGCCGCCTAAATCTCCCCCCCCCCTNTGGTCAGACTACTTGCCTCCGACCTAGGCGAATCGCAGCGGGGTCGCTCCCGGATTTTCGCATGCGGGAATCGTGACGGACGATGCTGCTGGTCAGCGGGTTTTCTCTCTGGGATCTCCCGTTTCCCCCGCCCTTGCATTCCGTCACAGCTCCATACTCTCAAGACCTGGATGTTAAGAGCCGCCTAAATCTCCCCCCCCCCTTCACTCCAGTGAGACACTTCCTTCCAACATACCCGTGTCGACTTCACCAGCTCCAACATGAGACAAGCAGCGCACACACTCACATAGTCACAGGTTTGCATAAATCCGCTATCAACTGCGCTTATTGCTGACTTCTCCTTGTTACTTCTATTCACAGCAAATATGGCGTTGTCGTCAGTCTCTGCACGTAAGTACGAGAGGCAGTTCTATAACAACTTAACTGTTTAACCACTTCTTGGTTTGAAATCTCCCAGAGTTTCGCGTGACCTATTAAGAAATTTCGCTCCAAAAGTACCGCAAATTTCCTTCTGTATATCATTGCTATCGTTGAGCCAGTGCTATGAGGGACATAACATATCGTCGGACTACGCCATTAAACTTATAGCTGAACCTAATCTACTGCCAAAGAANCGCAAATTTCCTTCTGTATATCATTGCTATCGTTGAGCCAGTGCTATGAGGGACATAACATATCGTCGGACTACGTCGGTAAACTTATAGCTGTACCTAATCTACTGCCAAACAAAACTTTTTGAAGTTAATGTCTGAAACAATAAAACACGTCTCGTAAGTGCAAATATTCGAACAAAATATTGCCTAGGGCGTGTACAGTATCGTTGCTAGCGAAAAAGGAAATATTTGTTTTATGATGTAGTTTATTACTAGAAGTTTATGTTTGAAACTTGTGTTCGCTGATGCCCGTTTTTATATGTTTTTTTATCACCAGAAATAAAAGCGTAATGGAAAAGTAATAATGTTCCCAACAGTTCCACAGAGCCAAGTAATCGATGCACGTAAAACTACTGGTTTCCATTATTTTTGTTTATAGTTTAACCATTTCTTTCTTGTTGTCTATAGTCAATTAACTGTTACTTTCAACTTTTCTGTAGTCCTGCTAAGGTTTTATTCCTCGCCTCGAGCAAATAAATATTAACTAAATCTGTAAAATTACACCAAAGAGCCAAACCACCACATTCATGCGCACTCAGTTCAATAACATTTTGAATGAAAACTATTTCTTACTAGGCGCTACCAACACTCCTATATTCTCTGCGTTTTTATTCAAATTAATTAGGTTAATAAAATACGAGTAAAACTTCAATTAAAAAAATGAAATACTCTTATTTTAACAAAGAAAGAAAGAAATGATAAATGACATATTTAGGGAAAAACCAAACACGTCATACACGGGGCGATTTTTCAAAGGTTTCATTATAAAAGGTGCAAAGAAACCACGAATTGACTATACATATTGGACGTTGCAGAGTACGTGAATTTGATGACAACAGAAAACAACGCCCAATAAGGGAAGTCCCTCGCGTGTTGGAGATATCATTCGTTGTTGAGACTACATTCCTTTATCTCCTAAACAGCTGCTGCCAATATCTTAAAAAAAAACACGTTTATATTGGTTATGACATGTGACAGTGTGTAATACTGGTATTCGTAAGGTTCCAAACAAANTTAAAAAAAAACACGTTTATATTGGTTATGACATGTGACAGTGTGTAATACTGGTATTCGTAAGGTTCCAAACAAAACAAAAATCGTTCGTTGCAACATCTAAAATGATATGTTTATCTGTGCCGAAGAGAGATCAACTTCTCTTCAACAGCTGGGTCATTAGAAACGGAACTAGTAACTCGGAGAGTCAGGACCGGGGAATGAGTATGCCATATCCTCTACTATGAAACCATCTCTGCATTCGCCTGGAGTGATTTCGGGAAACTTCAATCAGGATGCGAGGACCGGCAGTGCGAAGTGATTCTCTGTGTACGATCAAGACTCCACCTCGTTGTCACATAAAACCAGTTATTGAGTGAAGAGATTTGGGCGGCTCTTAACAGCGAGGTCTTGAGAGCTGAAGAGAGCGAATGAAGTGAGTATGGAGCAGCGCCGGAATAAAGGGGCGGGGGAAACGAGAGATCCCCGAGGAAACCCCCCGACCAGCGGCATCGTCCGGTACGATTCCCACATGCGAAAATCCGGAAGTGACCCTGCCGGGGATTGAAGTTCTCCTGGGTGGGAGGCGAGCAGGCTTACCGCTCAACCACCGCGGCCCTTAAAACAAGTTAAGTGCAAGAAAGTTGCAAGTTTACTATGTGGCAGAAGGATAGAAAATGGACACAAACAAACGGATCANCGCAAATTTCCTTCTGTATATCATTGCTATCGTTGAGCCAGTGCTATGAGGGACATAACATATCGTCGGACTACGCCATTAAACTTATAGCTGAACCTAATCTACTGCCAAAGAAAACTTTTTGAAGTTAATGTCTCAAACAATAAAACACGTCTCGTAAGTGCAAATATTCGAACAAAATATTGCCTAGGGCGTGTACAGTATCGTTGCTAGAGAAAAAGGAAATATTGGTTTTATGATGTAGTTTATTACTAGAAGTTTATGTTTGAAACTTGTGTTCGCTGATGCCCGTTTTTATATGTTTTTTTATCACCAGAAATAAAAGCGTAATGGAAAAGTAATAATGTTCCCAACAGTTCCACAGAGCCAAGTAATCGATGCACGTAAAACTACTGTTGTTGCCATTATTTTTGTTTATAGTTTAACTATTTCTTTCTTGTTGTCTATAGTCAATTAACTGTTACTTTTAACTTTTCTGTAGTCCTGCTAAGGTTTTATTCCTCGCCTCGAGCAAATAAATATTAACTAAATCTGTAAAATTACACCAAAGAGCCAAACCACCACATTCATGCGCACTCAGTTCAATAACATTTTGAATGAAAACTATTTCTTACTAGGCGCTACCAACACTCCTATATTCTCTGCGTTTTTATTCAAATTAATTAGGTTAATAAAATACGAGTAAAACTTCAATTAAAAAAATGAAATACTCTTATTTTAACAAAGAAAGAAAGAAATGATAAATTACATATTTAGGGAAAAACCAAACACGTCATACACGGGGCGATTTTTCAAAGGTTTCATTATAAAAGGTGCAAAGAAACCACGAATTGACTATACATATTGGACGTTGCAGAGTACGTGAATTTGATGACAACAGAAAACAACGCCCAATAAGGGAAGTCCCTCGCGTGTTGGAGATATCATTCGTTGTTGAGACTACATTCCTTTATCTCCTAAACAGCTGCTGCCAATATCTTTTTAAAAAAAAACACGTTTATATTGGTTATGACATGTGACAGTGTGTAATACTGGTATTCGTAAGGTTCCAAACAAAACAAAAATCGTTCGTTGCAACATCTAAAATGATATGTTTATCTGTGCCGAAGAGAGATCAACTTCTCTTCAACAGCTGGGTCATTAGAAACGGAACTAGTAACTCGGAGAGTCAGGACCGGGGAATGATTATGCCATGTCCTCTACTATGAAACCATCTCTGCATTCGCCTGGAGTGATTTCGGGAAACTTCAATCAGGATGCGAGGACCGGCAGTGCGAAGTGATTCTCTGTGTACGATCAAGACTCCACCTCGTTGTCACATAAAACCAGTTATTGAGTGAAGAGATTTGGGCGGCTCTTAACAGCGAGGTCTTGAGAGCTGAAGAGAGCGAATGAAGTGAGTATGGAGCAGCGCCGGAATAAAAGGGCGGGGGAAACGAGAGATCCCCGAGGAAACCCCCCGACCAGCGGCATCGTCCGGTACGATTCCCACATGCGAAAATCCGGAAGTGACCCTGCCGGGGATTGAAGTTCTCCTGGGTGGGAGGCGAGCAGGCTTACCGCTCAACCACCGCGGCCCTTAAAACAAGTTAAGTGCAAGAAAGTTGCAAGTTTACTATGTGGCAGAAGGATAGAAAATGGACACAAACAAACGGATCAAGGCTCCCAGAATTGCTTAGCTGCCATTATCCCTACAGCATCGTTTAAATGCTCAACTTTCTGCGATGAGTAGAACGTTAAGCATTAACGAACTAACATTTATTAGCCTATTAATGCCGTTCCTATTTTCTTCTCAACAAACTCTTTAGGTGCATCTGCATGATACATTTGCACTAAACACGGTTGCGAAATCACGCAGTGATTATCTGCCATGAGTCACACAACTGCTACCCGTACAATTAAACAAATTACAAAGGATCTATAATTACACAATATTGCATCAGTCTCGGATGTAAATTGTTTACATGTGCATGTGTGGGCTTATCGGGGTTTATGTTTTGCACAGATCTTCNAACAAGTTAAGTGCAAGAAAGTTGCAAGTTTACTATGTGGCAGAAGGATAGAAAATGGACACAAACAAACGGATCCAGGCTCCCAGAATTGCTTAGCTGCCATTATCCCTACAACATCGTTTAAATGCTCAACTTTCTGCGATGAGTAGAACGTTAAGCATTAACGAACTAACATTTCTTATCCTATTAATGCCGTTCCTATTTTCTTCTCAACAAACTCTTTAGGTGCATCTGCATGATACATTTGCACTAAACACGGTTGCGAAATCACGCAGTGATTATCTGCCATGAGTCACACAACTGCTACCCGTACAATTAAACAAATTACAAAGGATCTATAATTATACAAGAATGCATCAGTCTCGGATGTAAATTGTTTACATGTGCATGTGTGGGCTTATCGGGGTTTATGTTTTGCACAGATCTTCNTGCATCAGTCTCGGATGTAAATTGTTTACATGTGCATGTGTGGGCTTATCGGGGTTTATGTTTTGCACAGATCTTCATATAGTATATTTTAATACAGAGCAATCTGTAAATACAGTTTATAAACACGATGAAGCAATTAAAAGCGAGTTTGCTATCTGAGGAAAACAGACTAGAACTACGTACTGTGAATTCTGTACAAATATGTGCTTCAGACACTGTGCAACGCAATTCACATGTTTCGTAACCGAAAACCTCGAAAAAGGACCTTAAACAGGGCTCAAGCCCGGAATGTCATGTTCCAAGACTAACGCCTTAGAATCCACAATACGGTCACCTTCAGTGTTAGGGAGGCAAGAAAATATTTCTGAACTATGTAAAACAAAATAAAATGCAACTCTGTACAAGAAGTGGAGGCAGAATTTGTCGGTAAGGGCTACTTCCGGTTGTGCTGGTGCTTGTTAGTGCGACTGCCGTGAAAATCGACTAATGATGTCCTGCTGCCGTACACGTCACGTTTTCCCCCTGCCGTCGAACGGATGTTGGTCTCCTGGAACCCTGCCACTTTTTTTGTTATCTCGTTAGAGCAGCAGTCAACTTGTTACTGCTTCCTCAAACTACCCTAGTCTCTTATTCCCCCGTTTTATTTTCCAAAAAAAAAAAAGTAAGTATAAGGTCAGGCATGTTACGACGGGGTAATTTTGTGCTGTATATGGGAGAGGGAAGAGAACGAGCTAGACTCCTGGGGCTTATAACAAAACCGCTACAAGTCCTACAAGTTGTAAGTACAATTGTAGAATTGTGTATTTTCTCTAACACGAGCATACTTTAAATACTAGTGCTGGACTTGTAGCTACAAGTAAAATTCCACCCTTGTATACCAATTCTGTAACAAAAACTTACAAACTTGTAAGCTGTGTCATAGAAAAATCTACGATAGTTATATGCGTTCTACAAGCCTATCACCCTAGGAAGATATTGTTTAAAGCACATCTGTAGTGAAAATATATGTATTTTTGAACAGAATTCGGTTTAATGAGTTTTTCTTTTTGTTACGGTAACTCTAAAAATATTTAAATATGTGTATATTTATGGATAACGTGAACAATGCTGCAGGTGTATGACAGTTGTATAGGTAGTTTCTGAGAAACAAGTTCNGTGTATATTTATGGATAACGTGAACAATGCTGCAGGTGTATGACAGTTGTATAGGTAGTTTCTGAGAAACAAGTTTGTGGCAGTCAATGGCTTTGAATATACAAAGAAATTCAAGTTAATTACACATAGTTTGAAATGACGTGAGTGAATTACCGGATTCCTTGAAAACAAAATTAATGGATTTTAAAAGTTTGCCAACTGCAAATTGGATTACATTGGCTCGGAGATTGTGGGCAGTATCATATAATAGCAAAAAAGAAAAAAGAAAAAAAAACCAATCGTTATTTACAAGACTTTTAACGTACACTTGTTACAGTTGATAACCAGTCTTGTAGAAACCATTTACAATTGTATAATTAGAATGGATTTTTGCAATTCTCNCACTTGTTACAGTTGATAACCAGTCTTGTAGAAACCATTTACAATTGTATAATTAGAATGGATTTTTGCAATTCTCGTCTCTCAGCTTGTGATACATGACTTGTTGCTATAAGTACGCATGTTGCAGCCTTGTTGACGTGTAGGAGCTGTGTCAGCTCCTAGGTACATGCATTTATGAATTCCTGTTGCAGTAGGGCCACAGTATATCAGATTAATGATTTGGATTTGTAATTTGTTCTTGATGTGATGATAAATACAAACAAGCTGGCGATAACTCCACAAATAGACACTAAATATGAAATAAAACCACGACGAAAGACTCATATGTTCACAATTCCAGCTTCGTATATTATAATTCGTCTTACGATAACAGTTATAAAATGTAAAGGACAGCAAAGCAAAGAGAACTTCAAAATAACAGTCGTTGGTTTTAAATACTTATGAGCACACAACTCCTGCTACAAAGAAAATCAAATTTAATATAGAATACAAAACAGGATGTGAAGATGATCATGAAGCTAGCATTGATGATAATGACTATGATGACAGTAATAACACTGAAGACGATGATGACGATTTCCTCGATGCACTGACACACCCCTCCTACATATTTGCTGCAACAAGCGACATGAAGAAGGCAGAATATGTCAATAATGCTCATTACATATTTCCTGAAGACCCCAATGAACTTGTTGATATACTCAGATATTTTATTGACCTGAAAAAACGTGGGGATCTCTCAGACATTGTCGAAATATATTCAATCATTAGAGAACTGAAGGGGAGGGGTTATATTAAATGATGTGATGAACTGCCCTCTTATAAAATTGAAATTACAAAATAACAATAAATTAGTATTAGTATTATAATGATTGATGGAAATATTGCAAACTATTGATGGGAAGATTGTGAAAGATAGATGGAAAGTTTGAAAGATTGGTGGAAAGATTGCTGAACAGATTATGGTGCTGATTGAGGTCCTTATTGCAGTGCNTGGAAAGATTGCTGAACAGATTATGGTGCTGATTGAGGTCCTTATTGCAGTGCTGATTGATGGAAAGATTGCGAAGAATTGTTGGGAAGATTGAAAGATTGATGAAAATATTGCGAAAGATTGATGGAAAGATTGCGAAAGATTGATGGGAAGATTACTAAAGATTTATGGTAAGATTGCTTAGGAGGAGGATTGTGAAGGATTAATGGAAAGATTGGAAGATAAATGGATTGATACAAATATCGATGGAATGATTGGACAATTGACGGATTGATGTACAAGCAGACCATGGGAGAAAGACTATCACCCTCACACATTCCATGTCTCCAGGACCTGGAAGTATTGGCATTTGAATTAATGCGCATTAGGCGCATAAAATGTGTTGGTAGATGCTGATTCATACCATGATTATAACATTTTCGTGCTTGTGGTCGCTGTTAGTATGATGGACTTGGTTTAGTCATATATACATACGTACATTTAAAACATCTGAGTATCATACTTATACCTACAAAACAGTCGAGGTAGTGAATAATTAGCAGATTCTGGCATCGTGTATTAATCAGCCTTAATAGAGGGGACTGGAAATGTAGTAATTGAATGAGAGACATTTGCATGTTTCCGCAATACCCCATGTATAATTTCGGCACAATTAATTTTTTTAAATTGGATAATTAATACAGATGTATGATTTGTCATACCCTATGCCTATAAAACCAATATGGTAACCAGAAATATTCTTGAATATTAGTGGGCGTAATTGCCGAGCACCTTCGGGCACCTTCGTCAATCCTGAGTCGATGGCTTCCGAGTACCCCTTGAGTCAAGCCGAAGATGGCCGAACTCGTCCGAGTTTAGCCGAAAACCGCCAGCCACAACCACAGCCACAGCTCCCTTTTAAAATACATCGTTCCATACTTCCCTTTGTCATACTACTTTGAACTGTGAGTAAATCGAATTTTAAAGGACCAGCGCATTCGATTTTGTTTGTCAAGTTTGCGTTTTCGTATACCGATTGCGGAAAAAAACCTGCTTATTGGATAACATTGATTGTCCACTCTGTACTAGTACTTTATATACTGTATACATACACGCAGNAAAAAAACCTGCTTATTGGATAACATTGATTGTCCACTCTGTACTAGTACTTTATATACTGTATACATACACGCAGGCGGGGAAAGGCATTCCTTAGGCCTGGTTTATAAAAAACGCAATAACGCAAGAAGTTGAACTCTGAAATATTTATGCACCTGTTTATAAAAGTATCTTGCAACATTTGAAAAACCAGTACCTAACTAAAGATTTCAGAGTTTGACATTTTGCATTATTGCGATTTTGGCAGTGTTGCGTTATTGCGATTTTTATAAACCAGGCCTTAGCCTTGCCTTCTCATCAGCTCCCTGNTTGCGATTTTGGCAGTGTTGCGTTATTGCGATTTTTATAAACCAGGCCTTAGCCTTGCCTTCTCATCAGCTCCCTGCGTTCCCGTACACGTATAGCCTTGCATACGTCACTTGTCGGCACGGCGCTTCACGAATACGAACAGCGTTCTCATAGAGAGAGAATTTGTAAACAAACATTTGCTCGGGTTCACGGTGGAAAACGTGCATGTGCGGTAAGTATTATCTACGACATTGTTCATAATTATCTTGTACGTTTTACCTTTAAGCATGGCACAAGATTACGAGTTTTGTTTTCAACACGTATTCGGTTATTACAATTTCGTAGTTGTGAAATTAGTTACAAAAAATTACACAACACATATATCTCGCTATGCAGTAACACGATTTACGGGCATAGTGCACTGTTATACCTATAGTAATGCATTTATATATGCAGTATACGTACGCACACACATATGTAGACGTAACAAACTGTACATGCATCAAATGTTATAATTCCTTCGGACGCAAACATCTGGCCGGTATGTGAAAACATTTGTTTCTGACCATTTTAAGACGACACGATTTGTTTCTGTCAGCACCCATGACGCGGCGCCTACAAAGCTACAAGTGTTCGGGAGTTACAATTTTTTCCCCAATTTCGACGACCGTTACTGGCGTTTACGTCATCTTACAGCATATATTTAAAAATAATGAAAATTGTTTACTAGTGTTAATAATAACATTCTCTAAAGACTCAAATATCCAGAAATCAACATTTATTTCGAAACAGGAAGAACAGACCACACATATTCCAAGTTACACTTCTAATGTGATGACTTAGGTCAGTTTTTGCCCGACAAGCGATCAAACAGTGAATGAACACACTGGGACATCCCAATAAATGATGAACACCACACCATGGACGGCATTGTGTCGTACAGTTTAGAAATTGTTGTCGGGAATTCAACGGTGGCAACTCACTGAGATTTACGTCCGTATTATAGGGCATGTGAAGGCATACATAAAAGTACCGTTGTCAACTGTGAGCACGGCTTCATGCATGGTGGCTGGAATTCCCTTGACTTGCGGCAACATTTTTTGCTAAGTGTCATTTTTTTCCGGATTGTTTAGTCTTTTATTTTTTAATACTCATATACTCGAAAATAAGAATTATATTGTGAGAGATTCACTGAAAAGAGTTGGAAATGTTTAAAACGTATGAGCGAGAATAAGTGTTTCACGTGGGTGGGTATCCCTGAAATCACAGTAGAAGGGCTTATAGAAACAAAACATTAGGCGAAATGTTCTTAATCTAGTGGAAAACATTTTTATGAGGTATGTTGAATATCGTCTTAATGAGGGTTGAGCATATATGTAAAGAGAGTAAAAGTGCATTACTCTATACTTCCTTTCTCTCTTTAAAGTTGCTGCTATCCCGAAGTTTTGTCTGAATTTGTAAAAGGATGGAGACAACATATTCTAATCAGGAGTTACGGTTCGGCAAAACACTCCATTATAATCCGCACTTTGGTTTTTTTTTTGCCCACGTTTAAAATGTTGGCGGAATACACGCACCGTGATGCTTTTAGAAATCCCTGCTTTGGATATATTTTTCTGTGCATCATTTATCCTTCCGCCACATGTAAAATCAGCATTGTCATGGACGTCATCACTTTATTCGTGTATTAGTCAAGTTTAACTCGGAAAATGTTATGCATGTGTATATGGTGCTAATGTGTCAACCCTTTTACTTGCGTGCCTAAAGAAATTAACAACTTAATTTTAAAAATCACTTTCCTCTTATTCAAATGCTACACTTGTGATTCGACGTTAACATATGGAACAACTTTTCGTAACTCATTCCCAACTCTACAGAGTCACTCTACCAGTCACATCATGTCTTCTGAAATAGCGCAGTAAAAGGCAGAGAATTTTTCTTCCAAAAGTGCTCACTTTAAAATAAATAACCGCCATTTAAACATACAAAACTAATAAACTTACTGCATTAGTGAAATTAATTTCCAGTTACATCTACATTACAAAGGTTTTTGTTTCACTTGTCAACTCACTAGTTCTAACTTCATGTACGCATGTCTTGCTGTGTCCTAATTCACGGAGTTCGTAGTTTTGTCGGCCATGTTATGAATTACACGGGTGTGCTACTGCGATATTGCACGGATAAACTAAAATACAACCGGGGTAAGAAATACATATACATCCAACACCAACAATAAGGCTTCAAATGTTTCTATGTGTTTGTGAGTGTGTGTGAACACATGCGAACATGTGCATGCACCATTTACCACGCCCTTTATTCCCCTCTATCGCGCGCACACATGAACACATGCAATTGGTTCTAAAATGATTGTATATAATAATAAGTATTATGTTGTATCTCAGCGGTGTTTCTTTAGGGTATGTAGGTGTAAGCCTCTTCTGTGTGTTTGTGAGTGTGTGTGCGATAGCCAGAGAACCAAGCAGACACCCATCCCCTCCGCCTAAAGGCGCTCAGTCCTCTTCCAAACAGTTCACAACCCATTACCGCCACTGTTATCGCGCACATCACCACCTAGCCCTGCCTGCTCGTTCATCTTTCGACATATTCATGTAGTTCCACTTTCTACCACTGTGCTACGAAGGCAGCAGCTTCCTAGCTATATTACAGAATGTTTTTTGCATTTCCAAGATTGTACATTTATTTGACATGTTATCGTTACTGCGATTGGTTAATATGGAAATAGACAGTAATACGTTTGCTTGAATACGAAAAAATCTGTATTTGACATTACTTTTGATTTAAAAATAATAATAATAATCCAGTCAACATGTGTAATATATATTGTGACTGATTTTCATAAACTTAACTTTTTAACACATCTATAAAATGTTATGCGAATTTTTTCTCACATACAAGCATAAAAACAGTTAACCTGGTTAGCAGTTTTTTTTAAAAAAGAAACTAACTTTGTCATTCATCCAGAGAAGAAATATGCACATTCTTGGGTAAGAAACGGAAATTTTCGTTATTAATTAATGAATTTAACCATAAAATAAACTTACTGTAATGAAATATTTAACACTGAATAAAATATAAACACTTAGGTTTCATATAAAACTCAAGCCATATTTTTCTGAAGATTTTAGAAGTTTCTACAGTACTTTTTAAAGAGTTCTGCATTTACTGTGTTGCTGGTTGCAACACTATAAGGAGATCCACTTTACTTCTACCTTAACATAGTTTATAAAATTACACCAAAGGGTAGCGCACCGTACTCGTGCGCAGCCACTATAATAATATATTAAATAAAAACTATTTATAACTAGGCATTACCAACAAACCTATTTTATCCCTGTTTTTATTCATATTGAATATAAAATAAATATAATTTATTGGTAAAATATAAGTAAATATTAAATTTAACCAAAAATAACTTATTTTTGCGTTAACAGAAGTATTAAACGATTTTAATACGTTACTAGGGACATCCGAATTTCGCGAAAATATTTCACGACCAGTTTTATTTCATAACACTTTAGCTCAGACACAATTTTGTGATTGGGCGATACACGTCTTAAGTGTCTGCCCAAAAATCAGGGACGTACAGTATCGGAGTTACTTAACTCTGATTGGCCATTCAAGTAACAAAATGTCTTCTCACAGACACACGCCGCCAATAATCAAAAGGAAACTGCTGGTACGCTTGTAGAGTATTGAAATCTAGCATGAGCGGAAATCTTTTCGGGACATTCAGGTGTCCCTATACATTACATATTTAAGAAAGAACGAAACTCGTCATACGTGGTGCGATTTTTCAAATGTTCTATTCAAAAAGTGTGAAGAAACCTCGAATAGACTGTACTCCGCACTGGAAACACTTGGTCACACGAACATATGACGNTATTCAAAAAGTGTGAAGAAACCTCGAATAGACTGTACTCCGCACTGGAAACACTTGGTCACACGAACATATGACGACGTCGGGCGTATTCCTCAAGGTTGCCCGCGACGCAAACACGCGGAGCCGCGGAGTCATATTTCTCGAGGTCCTCGACTCTGCGAACCGCTTTATCGCCCGCGAGAGCTTCTTTGCTTCCGCCCCTTCGATTTATCGCCGCGCCGTGTGACCGCAATGGCGCTGGAGGCTTCCCCTTCACCACTCCTCCCCATCCCCAGTCCAGTACAAGACCTCGGGTTACCCCTGGCGCCTGGCCAGACACCACCAGTCCGCTGACGACGTTTCACGGCTGCCACCGCGCACCCTCCAACCCTCTGTCAAACCACGCTGTAAAAATATTGCACACTTCATTCGTGGTTACTTACAACTTTTCTGAAGTCCTGTTTAAGCTCTACTTCCACCATATTCCCCCGCCTCACAAAAACAAAGCTTACAACGCACGGTATTCGTATGCACTCACATTAATAATATTTTGCATCTGAAATATTTTTTACTTCGCAATTTCCAACACACAACTGTCTCTCTATTTCTATTCATATTAATTACAATCTAAATATAATGGTTAAAAGTTAAATTTAACTAAAAATAAGATACCTTCATATTAACGGAGGTATTAACCGCTCGTGATACATCACATATTTAGGAAANAAATTTAACTAAAAATAAGATACCTTCATATTAACGGAGGTATTAACCGCTCGTGATACATCACATATTTAGGAAAAAACAAAACACGTCATACATGGGGTGATTTTTCAAAGGTTTGGCTCAACTAACCGAAAATATTATAGACTAGGGACACCCGAGTTTCGCGAAAAGATTTCCGCTCATGCTAGATTTCAATACCGTACGAGCGTGCCAGCAGTTTCCTTTTGCTTATTGGTGGCGTGTGTCCGTGAGGAGACATTTTCTTACTTGAATGGTTAATCAGAGTTAAGTAACTCTAATACTGTACGTCCCTGATTTGTGGGCAGACACTTAAGACGCGTATCACCCAATCACAAAAGTGGATCTGAGCTAAAGTGTTGTGAAATACAACTGGTCANAAATTTAACTAAAAATAAGATACCTTCATATTAACGGAGGTATTAACCGCTCGTGATACATCACATATTTAGGAAGAAACAAAACACGTCATACGTGGGGTGATTTTTCAAAGGTTTGGCTCAACTAACCGAAAATATTATAGATTAGGGACACCCGAGTTTCGCGAAAAGATTTCCGCTCATGCTAGATTTCAATACCGTACGAGCGTGCCAGCAGTTTCCTTTTGATTATTGGCGGCGTGTGTCCGTGAGGAGAAATTTTCTTACTTGAATGGTTAATCAGAGTTAAGTAACTCTAATACTGTACGTCCCTGATTTGTGGGCAGACACTTAAGACGCGTATCACCCAATCACAANATTATTGGCGGCGTGTGTCCGTGAGGAGAAATTTTCTTACTTGAATGGTTAATCAGAGTTAAGTAACTCTAATACTGTACGTCCCTGATTTGTGGGCAGACACTTAAGACGCGTATCACCCAATCACAAAAGTGGATCTGAGTTAAAGTGTTGTGAAATAAAACTGGTCGTGAAATATTTTCACGAAATTCGGGTGTCCGTAGCTAACGTATCATAATCTTTTAATACTTCTGTTAANTGAAATATTTTCACGAAATTCGGGTGTCCGTAGCTAACGTATCATAATCTTTTAATACTTCTGTTAACATAGAAATATGTAATTTTTGTAAATTGAATGTTTACTTATATTTCACCTATAAATTATATATATTTTATACTTAATATGAATAAAAACAGGTAGAAAACAGGTGTGTTGGTAATGCCTGTTTAGAAATAGTTCGTATTCAAAAAAAATATTAAAGTGACTGCGCACTCAAAGTTTCAGGAAGTTTGTTATAATATTTTTACAGTGTGGTTTGACAGGGGGTTTGAGGGAGTGTGGTAGATAGATTGGCAATTGAGGCAAGCTTGAAGTGAGTCACCTATATTCACGACTGCATGACGATCAGTTCTATTGGTCTCAATTCTCGCATTTACAATCGCCCTATTAGTTCACACAACATGGGACACTCTTACTATACTGTGCAACGTTCATTCCTGGCCGGCTGTCTGCCAATATAATGCCGATTTGAATGTGTCCCAATCAAATTTTCTTTCCCACACATAAATAGTATACAGTACGGCCTGATCATTTTAATAGTTTATAGTGTTGAGTGTTACTGACGTAATGCTGCGCTGCAGAAAACTTCACGAAAACTGCTGGCGAAATAATATTTCTTCGCCCACGTCTTTAAAGAGTGCAGGTGTAGTTATGTCACGACAAACTTCGTAAAACTCAGTCATACGCGGTGACGTAATATTACGCTTGCAGCATTTGGAGTGCTAAGCTGTAATGTAAGTACACAGACACCCGATTTTCGTGTAAAACGTTCCCGTGCAGTCGAGATTTCAATATCTTATCTGCACACCTTGAGTTTTTGTCTGGGTACTGGCCTCACTTTTTTGTGAGAAGACATCAAACCTTTCGTTTCCCGTGCTCACGATCCAGGANTTTTTGTCTGGGTACTGGCCTCACTTTTTTGTGAGAAGACATCAAACCTTTCGTTTCCCGTGCTCACGATCCAGGATACACTGAGGATGGCACTGCATAGGCTAGTCACAGTTACTTCACACTTTTCTGAAGCCCTGCTAAAGTTCTTATTTTGGTACCGGTTACGTATCCTTCCGCTGCATGTAAACAAAAACCCACTGCCGTGTGACTTCTAACGTTTAAACTGTCAAACNACCGGTTACGTATCCTTCCGCTGCATGTAAACAAAAACCCACTGCCGTGTGACTTCTAACGTTTAAACTGTCAAACGCTTGGTTACTGTTTTCAGCTGTTCAAAGAATGCTGACATATTTTAAAAAGCATAAGGTATTAATATTCAAAGTTTAGGCCTTTTTAAGAGTGTAGGTCAGATATATGACATTTGAACAATGTCTGTATTGATGGTAGTTCTTTGGAGTAATATTCATATTGTTAAAATATTTGTGTTAATTACTATATAGCACATTACACAAAATATACATTAACTATTTTGCCGCGACTGTGTGCCTTATTACAACCGTGGGGGAAAGAACCGCAGTATTTAACCACTTGTTGTTGATGTGTGTTGAGTTATTTCGTTGAAATATCGACCTCAATTGGAATGAATATAGGAACGAAGGAGCATCCAGCCCACCAAAATAATTGAACACAGACAAACTATTTTAAAGCTTATATTTTGGCCAAATATTTTTATAATAACTGAAAGCACCATAAAGGGGGGTTTCAAACCTCTTACAATTCATAAGATTGATCATCACAAACATCTCCAGAATCCACAAAATGCATATAAAAGATTAAAAGTTTAACCAAAATATATGGTAGAACGTAAGGGTATTCAATGAAGAACATACAATTTGATGTTGATTAAAACATGAAATATATAATTGCCACTTGAATACAATAATTGCATATTTTTAATAATTTTCAAAATACAAGTACTTTGACTAGAGTTTATATAATGAGCAATTATAAAAAAGTAGGGCAACCTAAAAAGTCCAGTAAAGCTTCCTTTAATAAAATATATACGTACTAATACATTTCATACAATTAACTTAAAAGCGAAGTATCCGTGGAGGCAGTCAAATGACCCATCAGAGCTCCATCAATTAAAAGGAGAAAAAAAACATTTATAATTAATTATTTACGCCCAACGCGAGAGTCATGACCGCACGGTATATGGAAAAAACTTAAATAAATCTTGGGCTACGAACAAAACAAAACACTACACGTCAAAAAGACTGTAACACACAGCAAAGATGGATTTTTAGTTAGATCGAGACCAAATTTGGGCTGGCGACGGAAACCACAATTTAGAAAAAACACCGACTCACTGCGTGCCCAAGACAACACAAACTACGCCACACAAATATTAAAAACAATTAGAAACAGACGCGACTTACACGATGCTTGCGACCACGACTCACCGTTCCGTGTTGCTGAACATCACGGCCAGTCAGGCGACGGAATACAAGGTGCCTCATCTCTGAACATGCCCCATCGACGGCTAAGCTACAAATTAAAACACATTGTATCTCCTCAGGCAACTGCTGTTGGTCGCCAGCTCTTTGTGACTGACAACAGCGCGGTTAGCCGTAAACTGGTTGTGCGTGCGTTGCAGCGAGAATGCCTTGCGTAACGCACATTCTAGTTATGAACAGTAGTTTCTATAGCAGAAAGACGGTCTGCATAGCAGCGATGTTTAACATCTCATAATTTCAGCTCTTAGTCGATGAAACACATAAATATATCTGCTTTCACAAACATCCACATTTACTGGTAAGGTTCCTCTTCCATGGCCAAACTTTTCTTTTTGTCTTACGTTAGGTTTGAGTTTTTATTCTTTTTTTCCTTGAGACTTATGTTCAAACAACTCCCCCAAAGTACGATTTTTCTTCATTCGGTGTTCATGGCTTTTTCATCTGCACTGTAGGGCATTTTCACTATACTATTGTTTTTTTGTTTGTTTTATAATTTCTGGCACAATCGAATTTTTAGAAGTCTCGTGTTTGCTACTTATATTATTATTCTCTGGTTATTTGTAAAAGTAAAAATTACAGAATCGCATAGTAGCACAGACATTGCCAAAACGTTATAATTTTTTTCAAAATCGTGCCCTTCTTCAGTTAAAAAAATAAATTTCTTCTCGTTATACTCAAAATTCCTTGGCATCCTTGGAACATTTGCTCTGAATCATTTCCACAAAAACACAATACGTCACAACCCAGCTAGTTTAAAAGGTGAACTCGTTATAACACGCATATGTATACAATATAGAATAATTAACTTAGCTCAGCTCGCTAATGTTCTTAACCACAAAACACTATAAAAATGCTTGCATATACTTTTTAAATTCTAAAATGTGTATTTGTGTGCCCAGTCAGTATTTTAGAAACTCTACTATAAGTGACGTTCATAAAATTTAGTTTCCTATTAAACGGAAAAACAGTTAAGTGTCATAATAAGGAAAAGGTAAGTATGTCTGGTAGAAGAGGCAATAAGACTTGGAAATGATTCAGATGAAAATTTTTTATAGCGTGTTGCCTTAACAAATTTTGTAAATAATGGCGACAGGCTGTGAGCAAGTACACCGTTTTAAAAAAAATTGGTAGAAATTTTTTTCTGAGAAGTAACATTTGTAATATTTAGATCTCGAGTACATTCATAAAATCAGAGTGATAATTATTCCGATCGCCCTGATTGACGAATGTGTCTTTTTTTTTTAACTTGTGCTCCTGAATCGTGCAAAACAGAAATACACTAAAATGGTAATTATCAAAAATATTCCAATTGATTAGGTAACTGAAAAACAAAAAGGAGGCTGTTTCAAAAATATTTTGATGTTAAAATAATACACATTATTGTAGGCTGTTCTCGGTAAAGTGAGCACATTTGAAACCTCTCTCATCTGTAATAATAGTCAATAAATATATTTTATTTTATCCTTAGACGTTAACTTCCGTGTGCGGTGTAATATACACACTGTTTATTACTTAGATGGCAATATTTACATTTATTTAAAAAAGTGCTTACAGGACAAAAAAAATGACTGAAAGGAAAAAGTAACTAGGGCCTCGAAAGAGCTCACTTTACCGTGAACAGCCTATATAATCGTTTCTCTAGTCATATGTACTCGACACATTGTGCGTATTGCGGGTTGCAGTATTGTAAGGGTTTCAATATACATTTACTTTTACACGTAAGCTATTCTCTCATCAGCGTCCTGGAATAAAGCAAATATGACAGAAATGCAGTAGTTAAATATATATAATCGTAGTTGACCTACGTTCATAAGAAAAACGTTTATTTACATAAAGAAATGTATTAAAAGTGTGCCAACCGAGAATAAATCAGTTACTCTTAACAAATGTTTGGCCGAAAGCAAAAAAAGAATTCAGTATGTTTAACTCTTTGTCTTTTTGGCGAAGCAAATCTGTTCTGAGTTACACCACATTTTGTTCGGTGGGCAATACATTCGTCAGCATCAACACACATTTTAATTTGCTCTATTTTAAAGTCTTTTTTTTTCGTCCAAACAAATCTTTCCCCAGTGTTGAATTTTCCAGCTCGGCATCATGCAAATACCCTGAGAATATAAAAACGCATTTAGCGTTTATTTACATGTGGCATTATTGTAGCGAATGGAATCACCGTACCGAACGCAGAACACATTTCGAAAATGGCAGTGAATTACGTCACAATGAAAATACACAAGGNAATGGAATCACCGTACCGAACGCAGAACACATTTCGAAAATGGCAGTGAATTACGTCACAATGAAAATACACAAGGTTAACTGTATTTTAGCAACGAGGCGTGAATCCCAAATGATTACCTACATAGTTATTACGCGACTCGGTGTATCAAAATCATAAATCTTGAATCACAAAATTCTCTGAATTTACGTTCGCGTCAAAGCCTTCCGTGCGGAATTATCTACAAATTAAAAAAAAATTNTTAGATCGAGACCAAATTTGGGCTGGCGACGGAAACCACAATTTAGAAAAAACACCGACTCACTGCGTGCCCAAGTAGACACAAACTATGCCACACAAATATTAAAAACAATTAAAACAGACGCGACTTACACGATGCTTGCGACCACGACTCACCGTTCCGTGTTGCTGAACATCACGGCCAGTCAGGCGACGGAATACAAGGTGCCTCATCTCTGAACATGCCCCATCGACGGCTAAGCTACAAATTAAAACACATTGTATCTCCTCAGGCAACTGCTGTTGGTCGCCAGCTCTTTGTGACTGACAACAGCGCGGTTAGCCGTAAACTGGTTGTGCGTGCATTGCAGCGAGAATGCCTTGCGTAACGCACATTCTAGTTATGAGCAGTAGTTTCTATAGCAGAAAGACGGTCTGCATAGCAGCGATGTTTAACATCTCATAATTTCAGCTCTTAGTCGATGAAACACATAAATATATCTGCTTTCACAAACATCCACATTACTGGTAAGGTTCCTCTTCCATGGCCAAACTTTTCTTTTTGTCTTACGTTAGGTTTGAGTTTTTATTCTTTTTTTCCTTGAGACTTATGCTCAAACAACTCCCCCAAAGTATGATTTTTCTTCATTCGGTGTTCATGGCTTTTTCTTCTGCACTGTAGGGCATTTTCACTGTACTGTTGTTTTTTTGTTGGTTTTACAATTTGTGGCACGATAGAATTTTTAAAAGTCTCGTGTCTGCTACTTCTATTATTATTCTCTGGTTATTTGTAAAAGTAAAAATTACAGAATCGCATAGTAGCACAGACATTGCCAAAACGTTATAATTTTTTTCAAAATCGTGCCCTTCTTCAGTTAAAAAAATAAATTTCTTCTCGTTATACTCAAAATTCCTTGGTATCCTTGGAACATTTGCTCTGAATCATTTCCACAAAAACACAATACGTCACAACCCAGCTAGTTTAAAAGGTGAACTGGTTATAACACGCATATGTATACAATATATAATAATTAACTTAGCTCAGCTCGCTAATGTTCTTAACCACAAAACACTATAACAATTCTTGCATATACTTTTTAAATTCTAAAATGTGTATTTGTGTGCCCAGTCTGTATTTTAGAAACTCTACTATAAGTGACGTTCATAAAATTTAGTTTCCTATTAAACGGAAAAACAGTTAAGTGTCATAATAAGGAAAAGGTAAGTATGTCTGGTAGAAGAGGCAATAAGACTTGAAATGATTCAGATGAAAATTTTTTATAGCGTGTTGCCTTAACAAATTTTGTAAATAATGGCGACAGGCTGTGAGCAAGTACACCGTTTTAAAAAAAATTGGTAGAAATTTTTTTCTGAGAAGTAACATTTGTAATATTTAGATCTCGAGTACATTCATAAAATCAGAGTGATAATTATTCCGATCGCCCTGATTGACGAATGTGTCTTTTTTTTAACTTGTGCTCCTGAATCATGCAAAACAGAAATACACTAAAATGGTAATTAACAAAAATATTCCAATTGATTAGGTAACTGAAAAACAAAAGGAAGACTGTTTGAAAAATATTTTGATGTTAAAATAATTCACATGATTATAGGCTATTCTCAGTAAAGTGAGCACATTTGAAACCTCTATCATCTGTAATAATAGTCAATAAATTTATTTTATTTTATCCTTAGACGTTAACTTCCGTGTGCGGTGTAATATACACACTGTTTATTACTTAGATGGCAATATTTACATTTATTTAAAAAAGTGCTTACAGGACAAAAAAAATGACTGGAAGGAAAAAGTAACTAGGGCCTCGAAAGAGCTCACTTTACCGTGAACAGCCTATATAATCGTTTCTCTAGTCATATGTACTCGACACATTGTGCGTATTGCGGGTTGCAGTATTGTAAGGGTTTCAATATACATTTACTTNCCAGTATGCATTTACTTTTACACGTAAGCTATCCTCTCATCAGCGTCCTGGAATAAAGCAAATATGACAGAAATGCAGTAGTTAAAAATATATCATCGTAGTTGACCTACGTTCATAAGAAAAACGTTTATTTACATAAAGAAATGTATTAAAAGTGTGCCAACCGAGAATAAATGAGTTACTCTTAACAAAATGTTTGGCTCATGGCAGATTCTGTTGTCGCCACACAAAAAAAAATTCAGTATTTTTAATTCTTTGTCGAAGCAAATCTGTTCTGAGTTACACCACATTTTGTTCGGTGGGCAATACATTTGTCAGCATTAACAAACATTTTAATTTGCTCTATTTTAAAGTGTTTTTTTTTTCATCCAAACAACTCTTTCCCCAGTGTTGAATTTTCCAGCTCGGCAGCATGCAAATACCCTGAGAATATAAAAACGCATTTAGCGTTTATTTACATGTGGCATTATTGTAGCGAATGGAATCACCGTACCGAACGCAGAACACATTTCGAAAATGGCAGTGAATTACGTCACAATGAAAATACACAAGATTAACTGTATTTTAGCAACGAGGCGTGAATCCCAAATGATTACCTACGTAATTATTACGTGACTCGGTGTATCAAAATCATAAATCTTGATTCACAAAATTCTCGGAATTTACGTTCGCGTCAAAGCCTTCCGCGCGGAATTCTCTACAAATTTATAAAAAAAATTGTCAGCCTCAAAATTTCCATTTTTAATGAGGCAAATACAAAGTNTCAAAGCCTTCCGTGCGGAATTATCTACAAATTAAAAAAAAATTGTCAGCCTCAAAATTTTCACTTTTAATGAGGCAAATACAAAGTTTATTTGCGCAAACCACTAGTGATTATAAAATAACCACTTTTTTTGTCGTAATTAGTGATAAATTAGAAATAATTATGTGTTCGTCATAAAATATTTCTGCAAGGTGAATATCTAAGAAACATTTTGCAACCGCCACTTCCCCCCACCCCCGCCCTCCTGTGTGTGCTCAGATTAGGTAAGTGATGATGCTAATATTGACAGGAGCCCTGCAATTATAGGAGCGTGAAAATTATACGCGGCGTTTCTGAAATCACCGTCACCATACCCACTGAGTTGTTTACCAGTGGTTAGGGCTCCACTTTAATCATGACTTCCTGTGTCTTAGGCCTCTGTGCAGAATTTACATAAATCACTAATTTAACATTTAAACCTTACGCTGGTTTTTGCACAGTAATAGTTTTTTTTTCGGTTTGCAAATTCTTTGAAAACTAATTGTAAAAAACTTTTGTAACATTAGGAGTGAAATGGTGTATGTTTACAATACTTCGTTATACGAAACGTACATAATTAATCACGTACCTCCAAGTTAATATAAATTATCTTACACTACTTGCTTGTTTCAATACAACGTTAGTGGGGAAACCCGAATTTTGAGAAAAGATTCCGCGCAAGTTTACAGGTAAATTAGCAGTTTTCTTTTGTTCGTTTGTCGCGTGTCTTTGAAAGAAAACATTTTTTTTTATACTTGGCTGGCCAATAAGAATCAGGTTACTCATGTATTGTGCGTCTGTGATTTGCGAGCAGACAATCGAGACGCGTAAAAACGTGAATCATTAAAAGTGAACCCGGGCTAAAGTGTTACGGAACACAAATGGTCATGAAATCTTTTCCCGAAAATTGGGCGTCCCTAAACATTAGTATGGAACCAGAAATTTCGCGATTTAACTAGAGGACAAGCTAAACTTCAAACACGTGTACGTTTGAATTTCGTTCTTAATCGTATCGCAGTTTGTAAGACACGCCCTAGACGAATTGCAGGCAATAACTGACCTGCAAGAAAACAAGGATGGTGTTACCCGGTCCGAGGTAAACCTGTCTACACACTGCAGCAGCAGCCAACCAACAGAAAGCTAAGGCTCGAAAATACACAGGATCGCGCAGTCTAGCCTACAGACAGTTTAAAACGCGAAATGTTCCTGTCCCTAGCTATCGTCAATTATGATTCAATAGCAAACGTGACTGAAATACATACATGTTTGGAGGCTTATCTTCTCTTAAAGTATTGGCAAAATGTTCTGGAGGCTTATCTTCTCTTAAAGTATTTGCGAAATATTCTGGCCCCTAGTTACAAAATTTCAAGGTTGTTCAAGTTAAAGTAGGCACTTATAAAATCAAACTCTGAAAAAAAAAAAATATATACTGCTCATAACTACACATATATGCTACACTACACACTGGCAGGCTCCCTGTTAAGTTGGCAGCGAATTGATATAATGTAAACAAATACGTGCAAGGTTTCCTTTATAGTAACGAAAAGGATTTCTTCTGGGTTTTTTGTTAGGAGTAAAAACTTTTGCTTCCATTCAAAGGGAAAGGTTATAGAAACCTAGGTTCGCTGTTATTAAACTTTTTGTTTATACATGTTTGTTTAATGACAATAGTGCCTTTCTATAAAACACGGACAAAAATTTATTTAAGCTTGTTTTGTTTATAGTAAATAAATCGTTCTGTGTGCTAAAGAAAATGTAAAAATGATATTGAAACNTTTATTTAAGCTTGTTTTGTTTATAGTAAATAAATCGTTCTGTGTGCTAAAGAAAATGTAAAAATGATATTGAAACGTTTCTTTCGAACATTCTAGTTTTCAGTACGCAACGAAACTTACTAAATAACCAATTCCTTAGGTCATCGACGTAAAGGTTTAACCTTGAAAATACAGCAACTGACCCATTCACAAAGAATAATGCTGAAATACTGCAACGACAATAAAAGATTATCACTGCTTTTAAAATATGGATCAAACAAAAGTTTTGTTTGTGGAAAATCTACTTTGCAGTGGTTCATACTGTATTTAAGCCACCATTTCTTTGCGCNTCAAACAAAAGTTTTGTTTGTGGAAAATCTACTTTGCAGTGGTTCATACTGTATTTAAGCCACCATTTCTTTGCGCCAGTACATCATGAGTTGCAGCAAAGAAAGTGTTTTATAGTATAAATAGTTTTTCTGTGTATTGATATTGTATTGAGAGTGAAATATGTTAGATATACCGAAGACTTCGGTCACTCAAAACAAATCATGTGTATAAAGAACAAATTTTCATATTATTAACATATATATACATTTCTGAAAATTCCACATTTGCTTTTACATTACGCATGAATAAAGTGATCCGGTTCATGACAATGATAATCTCACATAGCGGATGAATACAAAATTAGAAGGTAATTAGGTAATAAGCAGGGCTTTCAAAAGTGCTCAATTAATCGCGAATATCTAATAAAGGCTGTTCACTGTAAAGTGTCCCTACCTGTGTACATATTAGCAGGTGGACTGATTAGCATGCGGCCAGTAAAGTTGGCAACGTCGGAGAGAAGTAGCGCCATGTCTTAGCGTTCAGTTAAAAGTCTTTGGTAAACATTTATAAATACTTAAATAATTTATTTTACTTCTTGTTTTATTTTTTAATGCATATAAGTAGAAACCTGAAGAATTCGCGGACTCATTTTGGGACAAGCTGGAATTCGAAAGACGTGTGTTCACGTAACTTTAACCGTTGGCCCACGCGGTGTGCGACACCTCGTGGAGTGCGGTGGTCCAATCGTCGGCGACAGCTACCAACACACACTCGACATCGCCATGTTCGCGCATAAGACGGTACAGTCTAGCATGCAGGTCATCGAACTCGCGATCATTTTACAGCTCACTACATATACGTGTAAGAATTAGCAAATTTGTAAAATATTTACTTTGCTAGTAATTTTACAGTTTTAATTGACCGATGCACGAATAAAGTAATCAGGCTCATGGTAATGTTAATTGTACATACGGTGGAAGAATACACAATTTTTATAGAAGTAGAACTTGGGCAGGGCTTTCAAAAGTGCTCCGTTTACCGTGGATAGCCTATAATCTTGTTTGTTGTAGNGGAGCCCTGCAATTATAGGAGCGTGAAAATTATACGCGGCGTTTCTGAAATCACCGTCACCATACCCACTGAGTTCTTTACCAGTGGTTAGGGCTCCACTTTAATCATGACTTCCTGTGTCTTAGGCCTCTGTGCAGAATTTACATAAATCACTAATTTAACATTTAAACCTTACGCTGGTTTTTGCACAGTAATAGTTTTTTTTTCGGTTTGCAAATTCTTTGAAAACTAATTGTAAAAAACTTTTGTAACATTAGGAGTGAAATGGTGTATGTTTACAATACTTCGTTATACGAAACGTACATAATTAATCACGTACCTCCAAGTTAATATAAATTATCTTACACTACTTGCTTGTTTCAATACAACGTTAGTGGGGAAACCCGAATTTTGAGAAAAGATTCCGCGCAAGTTTACAGGTAAATTAGCAGTTTTCTTTTGTTCGTTTGTCGCGTGTCTTTGAAAGAAAACATTTTTTTTTATACTTGGCTGGCCAATAAGAATCAGGTTACTCATGTATTGTGCGTCTGTGATTTGCGAGCAGACAATCGAGACGCGTAAAAACGTGAATCATTAAAAGTGAACCCGGGCTAAAGTGTTACGGAACACAAATGGTCATGAAATCTTTTCCCGAAAATTGGGCGTCCCTAAACATTAGTATGGAACCAGAAATTTCGCGATTTAACTAGAGGACAAGCTAAACTTCAAACACGTGTACGTTTGAATTTCGTTCTTAATCGTATCGCAGTTTGTAAGACACGCCCTAGACGAATTGCAGGCAATAACTGACCTGCAAGAAAACAAGGATGGTGTTACCCGGTCCGAGGTAAACCTGTCTACACACTGCAGCAGCAGCCAACCAACAGAAAGCTAAGGCTCGAAAATACACAGGATCGCGCAGTCTAGCCTACAGACAGTTTAAAACGCGAACTTTTCCTGTCCCTAGCTATCGTCAATTATGATTCAATAGCAAACGTGACTGAAATACATGCGTGTTTGGAGGTTTATCTTCTCTTAAAGTATTGGCAAAAGGTTCTGGAGGCTTATCTTCTCTTAAAGTATTTGCGAAATATTCTGGCCCCTAGTTACAAAATTTCAAGGTTGTTCAAGTTAAAGTAGGCACTTATAAAATCAAACTCTGAAAAAAAAAATATACTGCTCATAACTACACATATATGCCACACTACACACTGGCAGGCTCCCTGTTAAGTTGGCAGCGAATTGATATAATGTAAACAAATACGTGCAAGGTTTCCTTTATAGTAACGAAAAGGATTTATTCTGGGTTTTTTGTTAAGAGTAAAAACTTTTGCTTCCATTCAAAGGGAAAGGTTATAGAAACCTAGGTTCGCTGTTATTAAACTTTTTGTTTATACATGTTCGTGTAATGACAATAGTGCCTTTCTATAAAACACGGACAAAACTTTATTTAAGCTTGTTTTGTTTATAGTAAATAAATCGTTCTGTGTGCTAAAGAAAATGTAAAAATGATATTGAAACGTTTCTTTCGAACATTCTAGTTTTCAGTACGCAACGAAACTTACTAAATAACCAATTCCTTAGGTCATCGACGTAAAGGTTTAACCTTGAAAATACAGCAACTGACCCATTCACAAAGAATAATGCTGAAATACTGCAACGACAATAAAAGATTATCACTGCTTTTAAAATATGGATCAAACAAAAGTTTTGTTTGTGGAAAATCTACTTTGCAGTGGTTCATACTGTATTTAAGCCACCATTTCTTTGCGGCAGTACATCATGAGTTGCAGCAAAGAAAGTGTTTTATAGTATAAATAGTTTTTCTGTGTATTGATGTTGTATTGAGAGTGAAATATGTTAGTATATGGCTTCTGAAGCCAGTGAGTTTTGTTTAGTACACATAAAAGAACAAATTTTCATATTATTAATATATATTTACATTTCTGAAAATTCCACATTTTCTTTTACATTACGCATGAATAAAGTGATCCGGTTCATGACAATGATAATCTTACATAGCGGATGGATACAAAATTAGAAGGAAATTAGGTAGTAAGCAGGGCTTTCAAAAGTGCTCAATTAATCGCGAATAGCTAATAAAGGCTCTTCAATATAAAGTGTCCCTACCTGTGTACATTTTAATAGGTGGACTGATTAGCATGCGCCCAGTAAAGTTGGCAACTACGGAGAGAAGTAGCGCCATGTCTTAGCGTTCAATTAAAAGTATTTGGTAAACATTTATAAATACTTAAATAATTTATTTTACTTCTTGTTTTAATTTTTTAATGCATATAAGTAGAAACCTGAAGAATTCACAGACTCATTCTCGGACAAGCTGGAATTCGAAAGACGTGTGTTCACGTAACGTAACGGTGTGTGACACCTCGTGGAGTGCGGTGGCCCAATCTTCGGCGACAACTACAAACACACACTCGACATCGCCATTTTTGTACATAAGACG
The DNA here is from genome assembly GCA_002778355.1 of Clitarchus hookeri. NCBI lineage: Eukaryota > Metazoa > Arthropoda > Insecta > Phasmatodea > Phasmatidae > Clitarchus > Clitarchus hookeri. The sequence goes on from NQII01001809.1 coordinate 187,777, forward strand.
GTACAGTCTAGCATGCAGGTCATCGAACTCGCGATCATTTTACAGCTCACTACATATACGTGTAAGAATTAGCAAATTTGTAAAATATTTACTTTGCAAGTAATTTTACAGTTTCAATTGATCGATGCACGAATAAAGTAATCAGGCCCATGGTAATGTTAATTATACATACGGTGGAAGAATACACAATTTTAATAGAAGTAGAACTTGGGCAGGGCTTTCAAAAGTGCTCCGTTTACCGTGGATAGCCTATAATCTTGTTTGTTGTAGCGCTGAAACGTTATGTTCACTAATACTTTCGAAAAATAATTATTTNGATGGACGGCCGGAGGGGAGGGGGGGCTTACGCACTGAGAGCAGCAGTCTACCACTATCTCACGTAGAAATCTGCCCAGGTTATTTATGCGAAAAGGTCTATATTGATTTGCCGTTACTCTCCCGGGAACAAATTTAGCCGCGAAATGTGCGAGCAGTGAACACTGGCGCGCTCATCGCTGTCTAGTGGTTTATTCACAGCCCAGTCAACCTGCTAGTTTATCTGCAGTATTCTCACGTTCTTGCACCGTTCCTTTTATTCTATTACGAGCCCTTTGTAGGTCGCACTTTCTGACGCAGCGTCCTCTGCTACCATTCCGTTCCAACTTTTATCTCGCGTATCAACATCACACAAGCANCCAGGTTATTTATGCGAAAAGGTCTATATTGATTTGCCGTTACTCTCCCGGGAACAAATTTAGCCGCGAAATGTGGGAGCAGTGAACACTGGCGCGCTCATCGCTGTCTAGTGGTTTATTCACAGCCCAGTCAACCTGCTAGTTTATCTGCAGTATTCTCACGTTCTTGCACCGTTCCTTTTATTCTATTACGAGCCCTTTGTAGCTCGCACTTTCTGACGCAGCGTCCTCTGCTACCATTCCGTTCCAACTTTTATCTCGCGTATCAACATCACACAAGCAGATTGCGAAGTTACCCAAAACCAAAAAGACACAGTGGATGTAAAGTCTCACTGTTTAAAAGCTACTAGGAAAAAAAATCCCATTTTTGTGTCTTTAAAAAAAGGACGGTACTGCAGGTTACTGAATCGTGGCAATGCTCAAATTCAACGGAATAAACAATTTTTTTTGATGAGTGATAGAGCAAAATAACTAACTATTGCAACATAAGTTACACTAAGCTCACTATACTCAGCAGGTGAAACCATTATACTGTAAGCACTGCAACAAAAATGACACGAAGCAATTCATGCAGATAACTCATGTTAATATAAATATATGTCATTTACAAAAGTACAAATAGCAAAACAACAATAAAATACTGCGTCAATGTTCTGACAATCACTTGATATATTTTTACAAATACAAACGAAAGAACTAATGTTGTTAAGCGTATAATACGTTTGACACAGAAGTAATATAAATTCATTATTTGGGAGGCAAGTATAAATTACCGTGGATCGATAATAAATGTTTTTTTCTACTCACAGACAAATGCATATCAATTTATAAATGCTCAATTCCCATCTACAATTCGCACTGATCGTTTGAAATTTGTAGATAATTAATCTGATAAAAGAGGTTTTTGTATTAAGAGTGTAGTATGCCGTATTTAATTTTCAATCTCTTTCCGCTCGTGATGTTTGTTAAAACGTGCAAACTTAAGTACTTTGACGGTGATTCTCGAATCTTGATCTATGTAATAAATTGCGTTTGTTAGTCATTTATCAACCCAGTATTCGAGTACGTAGCGACAATAACGTCCGTTTTGATGTATGCCGGTTCGTAATGTTCTGTACGTACTATATTTATACGAGCCATTCACGATAAAATGATCACTTTTGACGCCTTGCTTAAGACCTAATTGTATGCATATTGTTAGGGAGACCCAGATTTCACGAACAGATTTCCTAACTGGCTGTATTTTAAACACTTTGGCAAAGTTCTATTTCCGTTATTGAATGATTTTAATTGTTTCCTGTCTTACGCGTCTGTCGGCTAATCACATGCGTTTGGTTTATGAGTAGCCTTGTTCTGATTGTAAGGATTCTCTTCTCACAGGCGCATGCAGCCAATAAACAAAGAAACACTGCAGACGTGCTTGTAGGATATTGAAATGTAGCGTGGGCAGAAATATTTTTTTGTGAAAATCAGGCGTCCCTATACATCGTGTATTCTTACATCATATGTAAATATAATATTGTCATGTGTCTGATCACGTAATTCAATTGGCCAAGTGAAACTGCGAAATTATTGGAAAAATAAATATTTTACCAATTCGCTAATTACTGCACTTGTGTGCATTGAAAACACGAAGCATAACGCAGAAGAAATTACTTCAGTATTCAACGATAACACTTGGAACTACTTTCCCTCCGCCATTACCAACTTCATTGGGCGCACGTCAGCCAGTGTTCCCGTTATGCGGATGCAGTGATATTTTTCAAAGGTTAATTTCAAAAGTACTTAGTTAACAATGAATGGTCCATACAAGGTTTGCCTTTGTGCAAGCGGCGAACAGTTATAGTGCACTGGGTTATGTTGTCATGTGTTGTGTGAACAGAAAATTATCTAACTGAATACTTTCATCCCAGTAAAGTAGTGGCTAAGAAACGTGTGAAAATGCGTGGTATACCTACTTAGTTCAGCTCGTATAGTGACTGCTCAACTGTCAGGCGACCCGGGTGTCAACATGTTTTAATTTACGGATATATTTTGACAGGGAAGGTGTTTTTTTTATACATGACCAGAACTACCTGTTGTTAAAATATTTAATACATTTTTTAAAACACTTGGTGTGAAATGGTCGATCTACTTATTCAATCGGAACAGATATTGTTAGCATGTACTTAACCATTTTAAAACTGAGATATTATGTATACAGATATATTGAAGCATAATCTATGGGAATATAATCATAAGGATTTATAATTATCATTGATATTACAATGATATTTATTATCTTGATAGAAAAAAANCTATGGGAATATAATCATAAGGATTTATAATTATCATTGATATTACAATGATATTTATTATCTTGATAGAAAAAAAATATGTCTTATAACAACGGTAGTTACATAAGTATTATTAGCNCTATGGGAATATAATCATAAGGATTTATAATTATCATTGATATTACAATGATATTTATTATCTTGATAGAAAAAAATATTTCGTATAACAACGGTAGTTACATAAGTATTATTATCAGTATCGTACAATCGCAGATACTCAGATAATTTGAAAACCTATAACGCATTCAGACCCAGATTACACAGCTGTGTATATCACGGACGTGTAGGTGATTTTTTGGTCCGTATTTCACGCTGGTGTAGGTGGAAATTGGTTCATATAACTGTAGCCGAACATATGACCTACGGCTCATTGGCTGTATCAATCAAACAAGTGTTTTGTCGACTCAAGTACAGTGCGCATCATGAAATATTTTGTTTGAAACACCTGAAACCGTAAATGAAAGTGGATCTTAAAGTGTTAAAAACGTATTATCCAAAGTGATCCCTAAGGGTGTTATGTGCAATTGAAATCAGAACTGAAACATTATGATCCTGCAAATATTACTGAATGTATTAAGGAGAAATACTGCATTTTTGAAATATGTATGTAAACAAAGAACCAATACCACAAAGAATTTGTCCTTATTATTGTATTAATTGGAGTTATGCGGCATTAAATTTCGTGACACGAAATAATTATTGGGTTTCAACAGCAACACATTTATCACCGTGTCAAATAAAACGGAAAAATGGAATTTTGTCATTACTTTATACCACAGTGTTTACCAGGAACTCGTGCAGATGAAACGAAGTCTTGTAATAACTTTAGGCTGAGTGACACGTACCAAACTNAACAAAGAACCAATACCACAAAGAATTTGTCCTTATTATTGTATTAATTGGAGTTATGCGGCATTAAATTTCGTGACACGAAATAATTATTGGGTTTCAACAGCAACACATTTATCACCGTGTCAAATAAAACGGAAAAATGGAATTTTGTTATTACTTTATACCACAGCGTTTACCAGGAACTCGTGCAGATGAAACGAAGTCTTGTAATAACTTTAGGCTGAGTAACACGTACCAAACTCGATACGAATTTTTTTCTCTGCTCCAGGAGCACCAATTTCTAGGAAAGTTTTGCCTACGTAAAAGTTTTCTTGGTAAATTTTTTTCTCTGCTCCAGGAGCACCAATTTCTAGGAAAGTTTTGCCTACGTAAAAGTTTTCTTGGTAAATTTTTTTCTCTGCTCCAGGAGCACCAATTTCTAGGAAAGTTTTGCCTACGTAAAAGTTTTCTTGGTAAATTTTTTTCTCTGCTCCAGGAGCACCAATTTCTAGGAAAGTTTTGCCTACGTAAAAGTTTTCTTGGTAAATTTTTTTCTCTGCTCCAGGAGCACCAATTTCTAGGAAAGTTTTGCCTACGTAAAAGTTTTCTTGGTAAATTTTTTTCTCTGCTCCAGGAGCACCAATTTCTAGGAAAGTTTTGCCTACGTAAAAGTTTTCTTGGTAAATTTTTTTCTCTGCTCCAGGAGCACCAATTTCTAGGAAAGTTTTGCCTACGTAAAAGTTTTCTTGGTAAATTTTTTTCTCTGCTCCAGGAGCACCAATTTCTAGGAAAGTTTTGCCTACGTAAAAGTTTTCTTGGTAAATTTTTTTCTCTGCTCCAGGAGCACCAATTTCTAGGAAAGTTTTGCCTACGTAAAAGTTTTCTTGGTAAATTTTTAAATTTACTTTATATATGAACAATTGCAATTAAAATGTTTACTGTTTGCAGCAACTATAAATCTTTGTATTTCATATTTCGTACATATTTAGTAACACGAAAGTAACAATTTATAAAAAAAAAAAAAAAAAAAAAATGTTTAGTTCATATGAAAAGATGTGTCTTTTTCGAAATGTCCGCCATTTGTGCACGAAAACGCGTCATTCTACAAAGTCAGCACATCAATGGTGTCAACTACATCGCAAGAGTTCACCATAAAATTTCATGGAAGCCTATCGTGTGAAAAGTACCATACTTTGGTTGGTGTAATACTTAGGGTGTTCGCTTTGGTACTGCTTACTGCCTATATTTCCTGGCATGTAGGATTTTTTATTATTCTGAGCATGAGCTTGTATCATGCCCAACATGTGGTTAAAATAAAAGGGTTAATATATAATATACTGTTTGGCGTGTGTGTAAGTAGTATATATATAAATATATATACACACAGGGGATGTCTCACCTAACGCTGCTACATGAAATAATACCGAGACGGAACAAAATAATTGCCAAACTGTTTGCACAGGATTGTTTCCACGCAAGGGGCTTAGGGGCTCACAAATTGAGAGTATAAACATACTCCTGTATTGGTCAATCGGGTTGCTGTACATTACCGTCGATAATGTGCGCGAACATGCGTATTGTATTTGTGATAGCATTTCAGTGTTTCACACGATATAATACATACAATTGTGGGTACATGTGATAGTGGACACGACCGGAACTACGAATGCCCTCTATGTGTCGCTCATGACTCACGACAGACGTCTGTTTCTTGGGTGGCTGCAGCAGCTGCAGGTCACGTGTTCATGCGCGTCACAGTGGTGACGCAGTCTGCCGATACTTACGTCGGCTATATCTCAGCAAGCATTGGGTTTAGGAACCTGCAACCACTTCCGTTATTCATGCTTGTGCACCTAGTTTATAGTGTGGTGGGGAAACTATGTACGTTCCGTTTAAATAAACATAACTTGGTTTTCAAAGGGGTGCTTTCATTTTTTTACAGGAGTGTGCTTATTTGTGAGCCACTTACGAGTAAACAATCATGTGCAAACTGTTTGCCAATATTTTCTTCTGTCTCTGAATTATTTCAGGTCGCAGCGCTAGGTGAGACATCCTATATGTATGCATGTATATATAAACGTATTTTAGTTAAACGTGGGTCGCCTAAGTTTATATTTCCTGGAAGATAAGGACTTAGTTTGCTGGTTTGGCAAAGACTGGAAGTATGTTTTACCAAATTTTGTCATTCAGCTGACCGGTGGGAAAACGTGTTATCGCAAAACTATAATTAAGTTCCTTTAGAAAATTTTTATATATTTGGAATTTCAAACTATTCCATATAAAAAAACTAAAATATTTTTTTCTATTATTTAGAGATAAAAGAAATGTCACAAACATATTTTTGGGAAACTAGTTTTAAAATAAGCGTGGGAAAGTAATCGTGTTAGTCGGTAGATGTACAATAAACAGTTATTAAGGAATTGAAGAAGGACAATTTCGCTGGTTCAGTAATATTTATGTTTTGCTATACAGTTATCTACACACGCTATAAGCCCGAAATAGTGAAAATGGAGCCAAATATGTTAATAATAGTGAAAATGGCTCCACAAGTAAACAGTGCCAGATTATTATTACGGCTGAATTTTGCTGATTTATAAATTATTCCCGCTGAATGCCGAAAATTCTACTGCCATAAGTCACTGGTCGCCATTTAATTTGATTGATTCTCTATGCTCATCAACTGGCTTTTAGTGAATGGCATGTCACTGACTGAAATCACTGATTTGGGCTTAGAAGTGCATACTTCAGTCTAAGATGTTTTTTTATTAGCTGTTGACCAGGCACACAGTTCGTAACCCTTCGAGACCCATTTTAACTTACGGTTTCAGGTGTTTCAAACAAGGAATGTTATGGTTATGTTGCGTGCTGTACTCAAGTCAACGCAAAACAAGTTTTTTTTTTGCCAGAAACAAAGAGCTGAAGCCTTTACGTACGGCTACGGTAATATGAAGCAATCGTAACATAGACCAGTAACAGTTTACAAAACAGTTCCCCACAGGGGAGATAACTGACCACTGAACCTCGCAGTGCACAGTGCTGGCTAAAAATAATCTTTCTTCGTTGTTCTATTGGTCTACGAATTCACTGCTGGGTCACTCAACATCTAACACGCTTACGGTACTAAACAACGGTCATCACTGGCCGGCTCTCTGCTAATATAGAGACGAGTTGAAAGTTCCCCCAAGTAAATATTCTTCCCTAAGCAGAGTATTTTTACACTACGTCCTCTTTATTTGAGTAATTTACACTGTGAGTGTTGCTGACGTAATATGAAAACTGCCGGCGAAGTAATATTTCTTCGCCCGCGTCTTCGAAGAATGCGGATGTGGTGATTGCACGGCAAACCGCGTGCAGCTCGGTTAAATCCAGGCGACTTCATGTTACGTCGGCGGCACTCGGAAGTGTTGAACTCTGTTGTCTATGAAGACGTGGCCCTGGGGATGGACGTCTGAGACGCGAAGTCGCTGTCTTGTGGTTGCAGGTGGAGAAGGTGCTGGAAGGTCAGAGCGCGCTGTCAGAGCCCGTGCTAGGAGTCAGAGTGGAAGGTCGCCTCTGAGCAGTCGCCTCCGAGCAGAGACGCACACAGGCCGAGCACACGACTTGCCGGGAAGATTCCGTCTATTTGCTCTCGCTTGTGCGCTCCCCAGCAAGCCGCCAACATTTCTTTCTCCAGCTTCAAGCAGTCCTTCACCACCAATGTCAATTACTTGAAACGACGGTAAGTACAACATTACACCGCCTTTCCACCTCGAACTCACTTGTTTAGACCGTAGAGAGAACATGGGGTACAGTGAAGTGGGGATGTATTGGCGGCTCCTAACTGCTTCTTTTCACGATAACTTTTTATTTCAACATCTGAAAGCGATGTTTATAAGTACCACAAAAAGTAAATATTTGTAGAGAAGTGATTGTAGTTTTCAAAATATAACACCTAAAAGTAAAAATTTTTAGAATGTGGGAGCCTAAGTTTCTATACTCCAATTGCCAAATAAATCACATGTCATGCTATCAATATCATATACACAACATCTGTATTAAGTATCGAGAATATTTAACAATAGGTGCTCGTGTACTGGTATCCTGAATTTATTTTAAAATATATATTAATAATTTTGCCAACATATTTTTATTCTTCAAAGTGAAACTAATAAATATTTTAAAAATTTTCTCAAAAATGTATTAGCAAAAACATAATTAGCAAATTTTAAAAGAAATTCAGGATTACAGTACACGAGTACCCATTGTTACATATCCTTGATACTTAATAAATATGTTTACATATGACATAGACCACATGGTATGTGATTCGTTTGGCAAAGTTAATTAAGAGCATAGAAACTGAGGCTCCCATATCATGACATTTTCAACTTTTAGGTGCTATATTTTGAAAACTATAATCATTTGAATACACATATTTACATTTATGTGGTCGTTATATAAATATTTTTCAGATAATGAAATAAAAAATATTGCGAAATATAGCCTTAACAGAAAGCGAGGGGAGTATGCATGCAGCAGCATCGGGATGCAAGGAAGAGGGAAACGGGAGATCCTCGAGAAAACCAGCCAACCAGCGGCATCGTCCGGCACGATTACCACGTGCGAAAATACGGGGCGACCCCGCAGGGAATCGAACCCGGTTTGCCTTGGTATGAGGTGAGTGGTCTTGCCACTGCACCACCACGGCCCCTTATTGGGGTGAAGTGTTTTTATGTGGCCTGCGCAATGGCCAAACGCCGTATTCCAACATTGGGCTGCTTTTCTGCGAGTAGCACTATGAAAAACGTGGGTAGGATTTAAAATTACATCACTGTTTACGTAAGTAGTAGGTTTGAGATTTTTGTTCGCATCCTGTAACCTACTTTAAATTCTACTAGAATATATTTTATTTAGTCAGAACATTTTATTCATACAAAAAGGCGTGCCTTTTTAAAATCCAATTTATAAAAAAAAAAAAAACACGTTCTCCAGTGTTGACTGCGTGATTTTGACAGTTGTACTGGTGTTGAGTTCATGTACAGAAGACAAATATGTGTCTACTACGTCTTTGGTCTAAACCTTTAAAACAATTTCAGGCCAAGTTGTGTTTAGGAATATTGATTTTTTGGCAAACTGGTTATAGGATAAAATGAGTTTAGTCCAAATTACTCTAAGGCCATAAGAACATTAGGTGACTTAAAGAACAAACAATATATAACCAAGTACCATTCAGGCCAAATGTATATTAAGGCAGGTGACTTTTGAATCGCACGGCCTTTAGTACAAGTAAATTTGATTTCTTATCACATATTTATCATAACGAATTTTAGGCTAGATGACAAGCTCGCAAGTGACACGGTACGCTCCCAAAGTGAAGATTTTCACGAATCAGTACAATGTTACTGGCAAAGCAATAAAAACTCCTGAGATACTGCTGATTATTCCAGATATAGATTTGCAGTAATTGCAAGTGTGATTGATAGCAAAAATATATATCTGTATGTGTAAAACTTCTCTTCAAATTGTATACGTTACACATAATGTATTTCCAAGGAAATAAATAATTATTACGTCGCTATTTTCCAATAGGCGCAATGGTATTTTATATTTGTAAACAGGATAATAAAATAAACCAAATAATAAACGTGGTAATAAGACATATCACTAACAAATCAACAGCTTGCTTACAATATCTATGGGCATTAAGGTTTGTTCGTTCATCTTTATTTGTTTGCGTCATCTCTTTATTTCTATTTAAACTTTCTGCATTTCCATACAATTCTAGTTGTGTTACGCTAGCGCTTGTGTGACTCACGGGCCTGTCGTATCACGTCCACGGAAAAATGGTAACGCCACGCCAACCTCGGTTTTTGTCTAGCTTATAACCAACACTGGTTTAAAAGCATGAAACTTAAATCTAGCGCCCTTTTAGTCATGGTGGTCTATGTATTGAACTTCGCACAGGACCTAGATTTATTGATGCATTCCTCACAAAGCAGAAAACGGCATCCAATAAAGGTATTAGGAGACATTAGAGACATTATACATTATTAAGAGTATATTCCGTAGACTCGTCAACAACTGCTGCTAATAACATTAAATACAAACATATTTTTGCTCTCCACAACATATGGCAAAGCGTTTATAGTCTTACTAGTATAGTTCCGATCAAAAATTTGTTCGCTACAAAGCGTAAAACTGTACTTGTATAGCTACATCTCTGAACTAGTTAAATTGCAGCGAATCACTTGCGTAAGGAACGACACGTCGCGCATGACTTGAGGTCACGAACATTTGTGTGGAGTGACATGCGCAGAAACAGTGCCCTAACCAGTGATTGCAGTTGTGACGAGAGAATGTATATGTGTGACATTGTGGTTTGAGGTCTAGTTACTAGCATGAAAGGACGATATTTTCCAGATTTCTTATTTTATCTTCATATACCAGATGTAAACTAATTCAATCCTCACACTTCTAAGGATGTTAGAAAATACCAAAACAGGCATATTTTATTGAATAACCATAGGTTGGAAATTGATTATTGAGGTACATTTTGACGTGAATGAGAACGTTAAGGAAGCCAAAACACTTATATTTAATTTTAATCCTTTAAAAAACTGTCCTAAAGTGCGGCCTCATGCTTAAACACAAGCTCTGCAATGGTGTGCCCTTGCCTGTCGTGCAAGTTCAAAGACCCCAGGCGTGCGCTGTAGAGAGNTTAAACACAAGCTCTGCAATGGCGTGCCCTTGCCTGTCGTGCAAGTTCAAAGACCCCAGGCGTGCGCTGTAGAGAGTAAGCAGTTGCAAGCACCTCAGCGACGAGCTCTTCCTCCAATCCAATTGCAGTCTCATACACCAGGTCTCTTCAAGNTAAGCAGTTGCAAGCACCTCAGCGACGAGCTCTTCCTCCAATCCAATTGCAGTCTCATACACCAGGTCTCTTCAAGTGTAGCCACACAAAATAATCAAGTGGAATGAGGTCGGAAGAACGAGGAGGCGATGCAATGGATCCACCATGGCAAATCCATTCCTCCCCGAATTCTCGGTTCAAATGCTCTCGGACTTCAAGAGAGAAATGAGGAGTTGCACCGTCAAGCTGAGCCCACAACCGATGTCGAATATCAGGAGGAATGTCTTCGAGGAGCTCAGGCAATTTATTCTCCAGGAACCTCAGCTACAGGTTAACATTGAGACGTAATGGCAGCATGTGTCAAATTATCCTTAACACTACCTGCCCACATGTTGACAGAAAATGTTTGTTGGTAGGAACGGATGAAGTTGGCGTGAGACATTTCACCTACCCATATGTGTTGGTTGTGTAAATTGACTATTCCATCTCGGGTAAAAGATGCTTCGTCGGTGAGCAACACAAATTGTCCAAAACGAGGTTCCATAGCCCGTCTTCACAAGTACCATTGACAAAACTCAACCCGACGAGGATAGTGGTTCGGTTGAAGTGCTTGTACCTTGCGGATGAAATGGGTGCAGCAGTTTAGTGGTGTCACACTCGCAAAACAGCCATGTTGTCAACACGCAATTGCTGTTAAACTCCTCGTGAGATTGTTGATGGACTTTTCTGGACCTGTTCCAGAATCTCTTCCTCAAACTCGCGTGAGCGCATTGTGCGCTGACGGCCAGTGTCGGGTCTGTGGAGCTAAAAACCAACGTTGCTAAACTNTCAAACTCGCGTGAGCGCATTGTGCGCTGACGGCCAGTGTCGGGTCTGTGGAGCTAAAAACCAACGTTGCTAAACTGATACTCCGCAGTAAATAATTGACAATAACACATCATCACGAACACCCATTTTAACAAGCTAGCCTGCAATGAACCGGTTTTACGCAAGCGGCGGTCAATAACAACAAACGTACGATGGTTCGGCACACGTCGTCCAGGATACCGCTCCGCATAAAGACATGTAGAAGCTCTTGTTTCACCATCTCATGCACCACAAATCAAGAGCGTCTCTTAATTCAGCCAAAGTATACTGCTNAAGACATGTAGAAGCTCTTGTTTCACCATCTCATGCACCACAAATCAAGAGCGTCTCTTAATTCAGCCAAAGTATACTGCTCCACTGCTCTGCACAACAACTTACTGTACGCGTGTTGTCACAGCTCAGACCTGGACTGGCAACAGGTTACGGAATGTAGTATACTATTCCATATGTCCGCTCTAAACGAACGATAAAGTGCTACATGGTGTCATAGCAGAGATCGGTGCGTTTAAAGAAGGATGTAATATTGATGGTAACGTAACNACGATAAAGTGCTACATGGTGTCATAGCAGAGATAGGTGCGTTTAAAGAAGGATGTAATATTGATGGTAACGTAACAAAAAAAAGTTTGATATGGTCTCTTTTATTATCGTTGGAACATTGAGTATTGCATTTTATTATATTCAGTATATTANAAAAAAAAGTTTGATATGGTCTCTTTTATTATCGTTGGAACATTGAGTATTGCATTTTATTATATTCAGTATATTATCTCAAAAATATTGGTTTATGTATGGTATGCCGCAGGATAAGTAATATTATCGCCAGAGCTCTGCACAGCAAAAATTAGCAGTCACGTAGACAGATGGTTTTTTTTTGGACAATGCTGTTGGCATTGTTGGTACGCAAAAACTTTATATTTGGCTGCTGCTCTGTAGAATGTACCAACAGCAACTCTTCTCATAGGTTATGATTTTGTACGTGATTGTGAGGTATTCATAAGTATTTGACAGATAAAAAATTGTGCTTGTTGCTACAGATAAAATAAAAAAGAATAATGCGGGGGTTAAGATACTCTTAGCAGACAAATGTTCATTTTCAGGGAATGCTGCGTGACGTTGAGTAAGGTTAGGTTAACTTCTTATCACTTGGAGCGCCTTCCATGCCGCCGACAGCCTCTGCGTGTCACTGCATACAAACTCCCTAATTATAAGACTTTCAAGAGAAGACTTTCCGTTCACTGATTTCGTTCCCTCGAAAGCATCTTTCGACGCGTGTCTCAAACTCGTGACGTGACTTGATCTTGACACCAGCTTTTAATCGATATTTCGTCTACTGCACCACTACACAAAGTATCCCAATTGAAAACTCACATCTAAGTGGAAAATAAATACAGAATACCAACGAATACAGAATCAAAACGTCGTTCACCAATCAACGCCTGGGGGCTAACTTGCCAGTTGGAGGGGGAATATGGATAAGCCAATAAAGATTCTTCCAATGAATGCAGTAACTAATGAGACATAATGACCGCCCGTTACTCAAGCTCCCGGCAAAACCAAGTACTCCTGCATAAATGGAAACGCCTCGTCATTTTGCGTCTGGGAATTTCTATATTATTTGGAATCAGCTATTTCCATGAAATTTCGACAAAACAGGTTGCTAAAAACCAACAACAATAACCATCATAATAATAACTCTGGTTGTATTTAATGAATATTAGTAATAATGTTTACGAATATTTTTAACAATTGATTTTATCCGCTTTCATTTCATGCAGAAAAATTTTATCAGTCTTTTAACTTAAATGACTGTATATAAAATATGTTATTAAATATACCTGTTTAAATAAGTAACATTATTTTTTACATACAGCCATTTTAATTATTACACTCGACCTGCTTGACAAAGTTTTTCTTGCAAAATGTGCTCTCTTAAACATCCAGAATCGAAATACGCTTAAATGTTATTTACTAGAATTATAAATTAATTTTTAAACATTTACATATAAAAAGGTAAGCAAAATATTTTACACCGTTAAAAAATATCTGCATTAATCTTTCACTTTTCTGACAATTATGATAGTGTATACAGAATGTTCACAAAAATCACCAACAAACTCCGCCAAGTGAATCTTCACGANTTTCTGACAATTATGATAGTGTATACAGAATGTTCACAAAAATCACCAACAAACTCCGCCAAGTGAATCTTCACGTAAATATAGACGAAAAATATACTTATGACATTCAGCCTATCTCGCTTTCTAAGGATGGTACACGCCCGTAAAAGCGGAGATGAGTGGCAGGTTTATGGCGAATATCACGGGACCAAATTTTCTTAGACCTCAGGAAGTATGTGTAGTATGTTTGTAAATGCGGTATCACACACACACACACACACACACACAGGGGTCGCGGTGTTGTAGTGTTTAGACTACGCGCATCCAACCTACGCGAATCGGGTTCGATTCCCGACGGGGTCGCTCCCAGATTTTTGCATGTGGAAATCGTGCCCGACGAAGTCGCTGATCGACTTATTTTCTCGGGGATCTCCCGTTTCCCCCGCCCTTTCATTGCGGGGCTATTCCATACACACCTCGCTCCAACCTCATTGGCTCTCGCGACTTCGATGTGAAGAGCCACCCATATATTTTCACTCACTCATTCACTCACCACACACACACACACACACACACACACACACACACACACACACACACACACACACACACAATCAGTAGGAAGGCGTCACACTCTCCTCCAATGTGACTGGATAGACCTGAGTGGTAACTGCAATTTTTTTCCATAACCTATTACTTATGTACTCGCACAGTAATGTTCTGCAGATGTAAATGTTCATTTACTGGCACACTATACGTACATTCAGAGGTCTAGGTAAATTTTGTCAAGTGCTATTCGCNGCATGTGGAAATCGTGCCCGACGAAGTCGCTGATCGACTTATTTTCTCGGGGATCTCCCGTTTCCCCCGCCCTTTCATTGCGGGGCTATTCCATACACACCTCGCTCCAACCTCATTGGCTCTCGCGACTTCGATGTGAAGAGCCACCCATATATTTTCACTCACTCATTCACTCACCACACACACACACACACACAATCAGTAGGAAGGCGTCACACTCTCCTCCAATGTGACTGGATAGACCTGAGTGGTAACTGCAATTTTTTTCCATAACCTATTACTTATGTACTCGCACAGTAATGTTCTGTAGATGTAAATGTTCATTTACTGGCACACTATACGTACATTCAGAGGTCTAGGTAAATTTTGTCAAGTGCTATTCGCNAGATGTAAATGTTCATTTACTGGCACACTATACGTACATTCAGAGGTCTAGGTAAATTTTGTCAAGTGCTATTCGCAATAAACCTGTCGTTTTTATCTCTACCTTTGCGGGCGTGTACTATCCTCAGGAAGGAAGTTATACTGAATGTAGTGTGTATACTTTTCGTCTATATTTATGCAAGGAATCACTTGAAGGAGTTTCACGGTAATTTTTGTGAACATCCTATATACTACATTTTAATGAGTTCTGCATATTGTACAGTAAGGTGCAGTTCTCCGTGGGAAACCACGCTACTTCTACCTTAAGGAACGCGTCACGAGTTATTGTCTACTCCGCGTCCCTTGCCATTGCGGTGTTTATATTTAAGTCAATATCGAATTTAAACTGAATCCAACTTTGAGAGAATGTGTAATTATTACAAATGTTCGCAGCCGAATTTGGAACCTAGGCTGAAGTATGAACAAGAACGAAATCAGTGTGGTTTTTAAAGAGAAATTACATGGAACTTCAGAAGCAATTACTGGAGATAAACCAACTTCAAGTTACATATCAAGTGCACTTGGTGCATTGAATCAAATGCGCAATGCATTTGATTCACTCCACTTTGTTTCAGGTCAAACATTCGTGAAATCATTTTTATTCAACGCTGAAACTGTTATTTTTATCTTCTAAACGTGTCCATGCAATAAACAATGGCGATTGAATAACGAAACGAAACGCTACGCCTTCGTCTTATCTGTTTTCATTTCAGTCCAGTGAGGTGTTTAGAGTAATATTCCGCTCCCATTCCGGTCCGAGTGAGTATACGGTAAAACTGAATCGTGGTTATTCAATACACTCCGGATCTCAAATCAAAGTGGAATTTTGTTCCAAACGGACTACTTTTTATCGGAATATTTACCGAGGGGAACGAAAATAATCGAGTAGTTTTTTTGTGGTGGACGTTTCGCACGTTTGTACTTGGTCGCAAACAGCCCTGCACACAGCCCCCTCCCCATCTCTCCCGATACGCGAGTGTGGACTCGCGGTAACGTTACTTCATCCGACTGGTCTCGAGGGCCTGCAGATTACACACGTCCGCCGCGGACTTGTGCTAAAGCCCAGAGAAAGAAAGACCTCACACAAAGAAGCGGCCTGTTTGCTCGCGACCTGGAAATACACTGAATATGTTTCATTCAGCTGGACTAAGGTCAAACAAAATTTTTTTTTTTTACTCTTTCAGTTACGGTGACCTTTATCTGGGGCATTGCACCACGGGAAATTGTTTCACCTGTTTGGCATGAATCGCACGTTCTTACAATATGGTGGATTAGAGATGCTCTGTGTTGATACATTTTATGGTTGTAGTAGATACTACCCGCATACAAAGTTAACTTCAAGTTGGTTACATGGTTTCGTATGTATAGCAGATAAACCTAAAATATCTATATGGCCATCATTTTTCAAATAAGTGCATTTCCCATTTAAACTGCACATTCTTACATTACTTACAATAGTACTACTTACATGCCAAATTTTACGGGGAACAGGGTAAGTAGTTTCTGAGATATAACGTTAGAGTGAGTGAGTGAGTGAAGAGATTTGGCCGGCTCTTAAAAGTGAGGTCTCGAAAGCCTATGAGAGTGATTGAGGTGAGTATGGAGCAGCGCCGTAATGAAAGGGCGAGGGAAACGGGAGGTCCCCGAGAAAGCCCGCCGATAAGCGGCATCGTCCAGCACGATTCCCACATGCGAAAATCCGGTAACCCGGCAGGGAATTGAGCCCGGTTCGCCTTGATGGGAGGCTAGCAGGGTAACTTCTCAGCCACCGCGGCTTCTTATAACGTCAAAGATAAATTTTTCAATGTAGTAAGTACCATCTTTTAAAATGGCGGTTTGAAAAGCACATTTTAATTTCAAATCTTAAAATTGTTCATAATAATATTTCAAAATGCGGAATTTTTTGTTTACGTTGATTGAATGGTTCCCGAAATATGAAATGGTAGCCCAAATATTAAAATGCCTGCCATTTTTATCATAAGCACAAATTGTGGTAGAAAACTACAAAAGGTCGATGTCCTTACAAAGTATACTAATGTGTAC
>NQII01001809.1:204795-292952 GCA_002778355.1 Clitarchus hookeri
GGGGGGGGGGGGATGACAACCAGATATACATCCAGATATACACCCAGGTGATTTTATAAACCTATCTTTCCAAGGAAAGTAAACTAAAAAAGTGTTCAGTAAATGTACAAAACCGGATGCATATGACATTATATTTTTTTTACAACATGAGACTTCTAGTAATGTGTGTAAGTAATAAAATTGATATTTCAGAGCAATAAAATGTGTATACATATACCCGACGTCACTTTTAAAATGCAATGCTACGTGGATTATTTCGTATCCACTTTTGCGTTCAAATGAGCAGCTTGCAGTAAAAATGTTATTGGCTTAGCATCTGCTGCGTTAGTAAAACTGTCACTCCCATCAATTCATTTTTTCATGTTAATACGCACAAGAGTTTTGGGAGATTAAAGTATTTACAAAAATTTCCATTCAATTTTGTGTGTTACAATCTCTTTTTCGATAGATTTTGTTTTGTCGTATNACATGAGACTTCTAGTAATGTGTGTAAGTAATAAAATTGATATTTCAGAGCAATAAAATGTGTATACATATACCCTACGTCACTTTTCAGATGTAATGCTACGTGGATTATTTCGTATCCACTTTTGCGTTCAAATGAGCAGCTTGCAGTAAAAATGTTATTGGCTTAGCATCTGCTGCGTGAGTAGAACTGTCACTCCCATCAATTCATTTTTTCATGTTAAAGCGCACAAGAGTTTTGGGAGCTTAAAGTATTTACAAAAATTTCCATTCAATTTTGTGTGTTACAATCTCTTTTTCGATAGATTTTGTTTTGTCGTATNTTAAAGTATTTACAAAAATTTCCATTCAATTTTGTGTGTTACAATCTCTTTTTCGATAGATTTTGTTTTGTCGTATTTACTTATCCTCAGTTATCTGGACATTGTAATTTATTTAAAAAAAAAAACTTTCCGGAATGCACGCGCATGGCGAAACTGGAATCACAATTGTTATGCTGTCGCTGGGGACGAGGAATAAAAAGCGGGGTAAATCCGACGCAGACACATCGACCAATCCCGAGATAGAGAGCCCGGTTAGTTCCAGGTCACCGGATGGGGATTGGCATCCGTGAAACAGAAAACAAAGCGAGAATACGGATCGTCCCTCTGGATTCGATACCACGACAGTATATTTCAGCAAAATCTGTTCCAATGGTAAACATTCCAACCTACCTCCAAACCCTCTTTTATTTGTTGAAGCTTCGACCAGTCACATAACATATTTTGATATAACTACGTGTATATGCATATACCTACAACTATATATGTACGTACACATAAACCTACATATGCGTACATACATATCTACAAAAGGGTGTATACATATACCTACATTTGCGTATACATATATACTTATGTATGCGCACATATTTATACCGATTTATGCGCACATGCATTTACCTACGTACGCGTTTTGACATATATCTACATATGCGTATATACATATACTTACATATGAGTATATACATATACTTACATATGCATGCATACGTACATATACCTACATTTGCGTATACATATATACTTATGTATGCGCACATATTTATACCGATTTATGCGCACATGCATTTACCTACGTACGCGTTTTGACATATATCTACATATGCGTATATACATATACTTACATATGAGTATATACATATACTTACATATGCATGCATACGTACATATACCTACATTTGCGTATACATATATACTTATGTATGCGCACATATTTATACCGATTTATGCGCGCATGCATTTACCTACGTACGCGTTTTGACATATATCTACATATGCGTATATACATATACTTACATATGAGTATATACATATACTTACATATGCATGCATACGTACATATACCTACATTTGCGTATACATATATACTTATGTATGCGCACATATTTATACCGATTTATGCGCGCATGCATTTACCTACGTACGCGTTTTGACATATATCTACATATGCGTATATACATATACTTACATATGAGTATATACATATACTTACATATGCATGCATACGTACATATACCTACATTTGCGTATACATATATACTTATGTATGCGCACATATTTATACCGATTTATGCGCGCATGCATTTACCTACGTACGCGTTTTGACATATATCTACATATGCGTATATACATATACTTACATATGAGTATATACATATACTTACATATGCATGCATACGTACATATACCTACATTTGCGTATACATATATACTTATGTATGCGCACATATTTATACCGATTTATGCGCGCATGCATTTACCTACGTACGCGTTTTGACATATATCTACATATGCGTATATACATATACTTACATATGCGTATATACATATACTTACATATGCATGCATACGTACATATACCTACATTTGCATGCATACATATACCNTACATATGCGTATATACATATACTTACATATGCATGCATACGTACATATACCTACATTTGCATGCATACATATACCTACATATACGTAGATGCATATATATACATATACCGACACATGTATATACATATACCTACATATGCCTTCATACACCCACATATACATACAAATGCGCACATACATTTACGTACATATGCGTGTATATATATATATATCCATATTTGCATACATATAAAGGTTTTTCACGAAAAATTGAGCAGTTTTGAAATGAACCTTATAAAAATGTCACTATTTATAAGTACACGTATGCTTAAGTACTAAATGGCATGCAGGCTCCTAGTTAAGTTCGCAGTCAATTAGTGAAAATAGTTCTAAGTAATGATTGTAATATTTCATACCTACTGTAGTAGTGATTTTTCTTGTTCTATACACTCAAGTACACGAACTTACGTATTATCAAAACATCTACTTAAAACTTCCACTGTTTGCCACTTACATGGCGCGTGAATCAAGTGAGACGGTCCATGGCAATGTTGAGCTTACATGCAGCGGAAGGATACAAATGGGAGGAAAAGTAGATCCTGAGCAGGTCTTTTAAAAGTGTTCAATTAACCGTGAACAGCAAATACACACACATATTTTGTGAAACTATTTAAAACTCATCTAAAGTCTTCAAACAGATAATTGTGTAAACGTAAATCACAGAAAATTATCCTGAATAATTTTTAATTAAGTCACATAGTTATCAACCGACGCTGTAAAACAAAACTGTACCTTGAACTAGCATTATATTTTTAAGTAACTTCTCACTAGCTATTGAAACTTATGAATTCCCNCTAGAAAATTGTGTAAAATATTTTAGGTTAGCGCTACCAACCCAACTTAATTTTACCTGAATGACTGACTGCATGATTTGAAATTCTCAGTAAACAGAAGGCCGCCTCAGTTGTGTAGTTGGTAGCATTGCCGCTTATTGATTACTGGCACAAGGAGCCGCGGAGTTTTTCAAGTGGGCGGTGAGTGTGGCTCAAGTGCTCGCCTCTGTGCCGCGGAAGGCAATGTCAAACCATTGCAGGGTTCATTCTANTTCATTCTACGTGGCCTCCACTACCGCGCGACGTTGTCCAGGCTTTACACCAGCTCTCGAGATCACAACTGTTGTGGTTTCCCGACTTTACTGTACACTTTAAGAAAAACGAACCTTAGTTTTTTTTCTCTGCCGAGGAAGTAACACGAGAGAGAGAGCTGTACAAAAAGAACATTAATTAGGTTTTACCGGCATAAAAACAATTTTCAAAAAATGCTGCCATGAAAAATTATGTGGAAAACCAGACAAAGCATGCGAACGTTGAANTTTTTCAAGTGGGCGGTGAGTGTGGCTCAAGTGCTCGCCTCTGTGCCGCGGAAGGCAATGTCAAACCATTGCAGGGTTCATTCTACGTGGCCTCCAATACCCGCGACGTTGTCCAGGCTTCATAACAGCTCTCGAGATCACAACTGTTGTGGTTTCCCGACTTTACTGCACACTTTAAGAAAAACGAACCTTAGTTTTTTTTCTCTGCCGAGGAAGTAACACGAGAGAGAGAGCTGTACAAAAAGAACATTAATTAGGTTTTACGGGCATAAAAACAATTTTCAAAAAATGCTGCCATGAAAAATTATGTGGAAAACCAGACAAAGCATGCGAACGTTGAANGGCATAAAAACAATTTTCAAAAAATGCTGCCATGAAAAATTATGTGGAAAACCAGACAAAGCATGCGAACGTTGAATGGCTTTTAGAACTATTTCAACAGTTTGGGATATTTGAACTTTAACTGAGACGTTCTGTAGTTAAAACTATTGAGCGCCCGTGTGTTCTTTTCCTTTTATTTGTACAATATTTGTCATGACAAGGCCCAGTATTTTACTGTATAAGGTCAATAAAAACCTAATACTTTTATTGTGGTATAGCAATTTCGTGTTAAATCGACGTTCTATAAGCTGTTCACGGTAAACTGGGCACTTTTAAAAGCCCTGATTAAGTTCTACTTGTATGAGTATTATGTATTCTTTCTCCGTATGTGAAATTGACATTGAGATGAGCCTCGTCAAATTATTCGTGCGTCAGTCAAGTAAAACTGAGAATTTATTATTAAAATAAATATTTCATTAAATTAATATAAAAATTCTAGCACTTAAACAAATTTAAAAAAAAGAAAAAGCAATTATTTTGGTATTTACACATGTTTACCCAACAATTTTAATTCAACTTTAAGACATGGAACTACTTTTCCTCCGTTGTTACCAACTTCACTGGACGCGCGTCAGTCAGTGTGTGCGTTCAAATATACGCATGCAGATGCAGTGATATTTTTTTTATGGTTGATTCCAAAAGTGACCAGATAACCATGACCATCTTATGAGTAGTCATGCGTGAATCCAAGCTACGCTGTGAAACAATTGTAAATATGGAAATGTTGCTATTACTCCAACTAATATTCTAACGGGTTAAAACACTGAAAACTATTCAAAAGGCCACTAATTTAAATACTGCACCCTTATTGACAAGTTAAGGTGTACAACTACTTCACCTAATTCGATGCCANCCTATTACTCCAACTAATATTCTAACGGGTTAAAACACTGAAAACTATCCAAAAGGCCACTAATTTAAATACTGCACCCTTATTGACAAGTTAAGGTGTACAACTACTTCACCTAATTCAATGCCAATTTTTTAAAAATAATCCTGTCGGATATTTTTGTTAATATATGTGCAGTTACGGGCAGATGCATACCAGAAACTGCAATGGCGTTGTTAGGCTCACATGTACCTCTAAAAAAAATNAATGCCAATTTTTTAAAAATAATCCTGTCGGATATTTTTGTTAAGATATGTGCAGTTACGGGCAGATGCATACCAGAAACTGCAATGGCGTTGTTAGGCTCACATGTACCTCTAAAAAAAATGCATACTCGTTCATTTACTGAGCTTTCAGTTAATAATTTGCTTTCACATTTCCGCCATGAAAAAAATATTACTTATTCATTTAGCGGGCCTGCGGTTGCGTGCGGTAATCAAAGCTAAGTTGCTGGTAAGTATTCCGTGATTATCACTCGGAATTACTGTGGTTCCAAAGTTGTTTTGCATTTGTAACTTCGTGCGAGATAAAGCAGATGAAGGAGAATAATGCTACGCTATTATTTATCCGGCATTTTTTTCCCGTCAAGGAAAGAAATGTGCTGCTGTAACGAACTTCAAGCCATAGTCAATAAAGGCTATATAAATTGCTTGTCAAATAACGATCAATTCTAAACCTGTCAGTAATTTCACGTTGAACATTTGATATCCTCTTTTGGTTTTCTTTGCCCACTTACTCTCTTAAATAAAGCCGGCGTATATTCTACAGACTTGAACGTCGACTTGGCGAGTTTCCAACCTTTTTTCCCTCGAAAACGAACGCACAAACATCCTCCGAGTCAGAATGTACTCGTTGTATTTTTTAAACCCTCTTCTTTCTCCTATAAGGTTTTAATAACACATACAAAATAACATACACCAGATAAATTATTTTTATTTAACGAAGACNTTCTTTCTCCTATAAGGTTTTAATAACACATACAAAATAACATACACCAGATAAATTATTTTTATTTAACGAAGACGAGTTGTAAATATAAAGAAGAATTGTACCCGTTTAGATCCATATTAATTTATGGTTTGAGGTGTTGCAACCAAGAACATTTTTTTATATCTACGGTACAAGTCGATTCAACACTTATTTAGTTGTCACTCAGCTGTAGGCTTCGTGTTCGACTGAAACNTTTATATCTACGGTACAAGTCGATTCAACACTTATTTAGTTGTCACTCAGCTGTAGGCTTCGTGTTCGACTGAAAGAAAATGAACCACTCGTAACCTAGAGTAGCAGCGCGGTTTGCGAATCAAGTACCCACAGGGACGAACACTGGAGAGAGGAGAGAGGAGAGAGGAGAGATGTGGGCGGCTCTTAACATCGAGCTCTTGAGGTCCGATGAGGGTGAAGCGAGGTGACTATGGAGCAGAACCGGAATGTAAGGCCGGGGGAAACGGTAGANCAAAATGAACCACTCGTAACCTAGAGTAGCAGCGCGGTTTGCGAATCAAGTACCCACAGGGACGAACACTGGAGAGAGGAGAGAGGAGAGAGGAGAGATGTGGGCGGCTCTTAACATCGGGCTCTTGAGGTCCGATGAGGGTGAAGCGAGGTGACTATGGAGCAGAACCGGAATGTAAGGCCGGGGGAAACGGTAGATCGCCGACACAAAGTGGCGTGGAGGTTCCTCTTATGTAAGCGTACATTTACTTTGACTGGCTGCGCGAGGCTCTGGGAACGGGCCTTGCGTCTAACTGGCTACTGCAGAATGTTCCCTATTGGCTGGGCTGCCGATTGGCGAGTAGGTCACGAGACGCTGATTGGCGAGCGGCGCCCAGCCATGTTGCTGACGTGTGAGGCCTTTTTGCACTTGGCAAGTTCTTTTCCGTGTTTCTATATATTCTGTCCTCAGTACAAGATGCAGAGGTATAGTCTATTCGCGGTCTCCTCACACTTTTTGAATCAAACTTTTGAAAAATCGCTTAATGTATTATGTGTTTAGCTGTTTCCTAAATATGTCATGTATCACAGGCGTTTTATACTTACGTTAGTATAAAAATATATTATTTTCGGTAAAATTTTACTTTAACTAATTTTTTAAAATTTAAATT
This sequence comes from Clitarchus hookeri, assembly GCA_002778355.1. Classification (NCBI taxonomy): domain Eukaryota; kingdom Metazoa; phylum Arthropoda; class Insecta; order Phasmatodea; family Phasmatidae; genus Clitarchus; species Clitarchus hookeri. The sequence continues at coordinate 211,915 of NQII01001809.1, forward strand.
ATAATATTTCATTTATAATTCACATGAATATAAACAGTGAGAAAATTGGTGTGTTGGTAATACCTAGTAAAAAATAGTTCTCGTAGAAATATTTTATAACTGAGCGTGTAATAATATGGTGCGTTGTCCCTTTGGTGTAATTCCTTAGACTTGGTTAAGCTTTGTTTGCAAGAGGCGGAGGAATATCCTGGAAGTAGAACTTTAGCAGAAAAGTTGGAAGTAATCGTGAATGTACTATAGATAATGTTAGAAGGGATAATCGCGAGTTGCTCCACGCAGAACACAAGTAACATTCGTCTTATTTTTTTAATGTAATGGAACCCGGAGCGTTATACGCACGAGAAAACTACATGTGTCCCATTTCTTGGCAGGACTATTTTTGTGAAGAGTTTTTGAATGATACTGTTTATTTCAAACTTGCACAATTTAAAAAAAAAAATGTCATGACATAAAATTAGACCTTCGCGATCGATGTTGCTGAGCTGATTTCGCTTCATGATTACGAAGTTTTGGGGTTAGAATCATGGGTTGTCCGTGGACCTATGTGTAGTTTCGAGATGAACATTAAGGATCACGATAAATTGAGCAGTATTTAAAGTCCTGCTTAAGATCTACTTGTTTGCACATTGTGTATACTTTCATCATACGTAAATTATCAGCGTTGCCATGTGTCTCATACTGTATTCATGCATCAATCAAGAAAACTGGGAAATTATTAGAAACATTAATACTTTACAAAGTTATTGATTCTTACACTCATATATATTATAATAAGCAGAGAATAAAATAAACCATTTCAGTTTCCACAAATGTTAACCTAACACTTTCTATTAAACGTTAAGGCATATAACTACTTTCCTTCCGTTGTTGCCAACTTTGCTGGGCGCATGCCGTTCAGTGTGTGTCCATTAAAGTATACGCAGGTAGGGACAGTGCTATTTTTCATAGGTTAATTTCAAAAGGACTCAAATAACTGTGAACAACCTGTAGTTTACCATGAAGGCAGTCTCTCGTTTACCTCCTCTCTCCCCCATGGCATACAGCAAAAGTGTTAAGGGGTATCAATACCGTCATCTTAGATCTATCCATTTTTATTTGAGAAAGTATAACGAAATTTTCTGCATAGCATAGCATAAATAATATCGTATTAAACTTTATCTAATTGCTACGGATTCACTGNATACTGTATTCATGCATCAATCAAGAAAACTGGGAAATTATTAGAAACATTAATACCTTACAAAGTTATTGATTCTTACACTCATATATATTATAATAAGCAGAGAATAAAATAAACCATTTCAGTTTCCACAAATGTTAACCTAACACTTTATATTAAACGTTAAGGCATATAACTACTTTCCTTCCGTTGTTGCCAACATTGCTGGGCGCATGCCGTTCAGTGTGTGTCCATTAAAGTATACGCAGGTAGGGACAGTGCTATTTTTCATAGGTTAATTTCAAAAGGACTCAAATAACTGTGAACAACCTGTTGTTTACCATGAAGGCAGTCTCTCGTTTACCTCCTCTCTCCTCCATGGCATACAGCAAAAGTGTTAAGGGGTATCAATACCGTCATCTTAGATCTATCCATTTTTATTTGAGAAAGTANCCATGGCATACAGCAAAAGTGTTAAGGGGTATCAATACCGTCATCTTAGATCTATCCATTTTTATTTGAGAAAGTATAACGAAATTTTCTGCATAGCATAGCATAAATAATATCGTATTAAACTTTATCTAATTGCTACGGATTCACTGCATTTGTTTTAACTAACCACTGTTTGGAAGAAAATAATTTATTTCTTGCGAGCCAATACAGAAATAATAAATGCAAAATTAATTAAGCAATACCGACCTCATAAAATGAAAAAGCAATTACATATGTGCTATACTTCCCTAATACACAATATAAAAGCTGTTAGCTTCGGTGTTGGTTATTACCTGTGTTACCAAGCACCACAAACATTTTCTCACTGGGTTGAAGAGAGAATCGAGGGTTGTAACATTTATAAACGTTAAGGAAAAATATCGGCCTGCAAGCAAGTCACGTAAACATGCATGCGAGGAAATCCATTCTTACGGAAGCTACTTGAAATATTCGCTTTATTTGCTTTGCGTGTCTGGTGGAAGACGCATTTTGCATTATGCACACGCTGGCAACTGTATATCGGCCTGTGTCTCCACGCGCCTGGCGCCGCGAAGGAATCCGTACATCTCGCTCCACGAGCACAATAGCCTGAATCCCTCGCACCCTCATGCCTGAATAATGGCGTTAGTTCGCCATCTGGCCGAGAGAAATCACAGCGGTGGAGATCCTTACGCCAGTTCGTCGTGCTCCGATGGGACGCAGAAAGGGAAAGAGGGGGCAGGAAAGAGTGTACGATCCAGTGTGAAAACATCGGTCTGCCGCCGTACCTCTGTCGCGTTTGGAGTGAGGCGTATCGACAGAATGTTGAGCGTATAAGAATATCGTACTCGTGTTCACAAAGCGTGAACACGATGGTTTAACGCATGGCGTTCGGTACAGATTTAACATAATGAGTGCTGGCAACGAAATATTAAGTCGCCAGAATTGAACTTATCTTGTGTGTAGTTTGCCGTGGCATTACGACATCCGCATTCTTTGCAGACACGAGCGAAGAAATATTCCTTCGCCAGCAGTTTACATGATGTTCTCTGCAATGCAAAATCACGTTAAGAAATATTATTTTGCTTAGCTCGACACTGGTTTATTTAATTTTAAAAAAGGCACCTTTTCGTGGCAATGTTATACTGTAGTGAAAATTGCAGCAGAGTTAATATTACTGCCCGACATGTAGTGATATGTATTTGCGCTATTATTGTGCAGTGAATTTATTTCTTTTTAATTAAGAATTGACAGGAACTCTTTCTGGAAAAATTGTTTGTGCCTGGCAATGAAATAATCACATAATATACCTGAACACTAATAAAAATAAATTATAAAAATAATGAAAAATGAGTGATTGAGAACATAAACACATAAACTTTTTTATGTGGTGTTTATCGTAGAACTACTTTCCATAAACCCAGTTAATTTTTTCGTCAAAATAAAAGCAGGCACGCACAAGGACTGTGTTTGGAACGTTGATTTGAAACGTGTTCTATCAACCATGCATGTGCTGCCAGATAAGGTTAACATAATAAAAGATTTAGTGAATAAGTTAGTACATGTTACGTTTACAGTTATTCCACTTGTTTAAACTTAACAATACTAATAGGTTACAAAATGTATACATTGCGTAAAAATGCATCTCATTAAACAACTACTAGAAGCAGAATCTGGGAGCGACCCTGCCGGGAATCGAGCCCTCTTCGCTTAGGTGGGAGGCGAGTAGTCTAACCACTACACCACTGAATGTTTTTATTATTTACTAAATACCTATTGTTATTTTTTTTTTTTACTAGTATTCAGGTATTGCGTGTTTTTTTTTCATTGCCGGTACACACAATATTCGCGGAAAGAGTCCCTGTCAATACTTATGTTTAAAAAAATAAACCCATGTCTAATTTCAAGATTGGATTATTATATCTACTACGCGAGTTAATACGTCCAGTCACCGTGTCTAGTATCGTAGACATGTTGGACGTGAAGGAAACCTACGGTCGGTGCTGCACAGAGCGAGAAATGAGTGCGCAGTATTGCTGGATCCTTCCTTGGGGCTCATATGACTCGTGGATTTTCCACACCTCTTTGACAAGAATGGTTAACACCAATATTATTGAGCACGCAGCACGTGACTCGCTGGTGGCCAGACCAGTGCTGAATACAAACACAATGCATAGCTATAAGTTACGCGACTGCGACACTTCAACTCAGAAACTAACGTGCGAGCGAGCAGGTTAGGTTCCTGCCCGCGGACGTTCAGCGCCGGAGTTGACCTAATTCTGACTGCAACTTCCAAACGTCCCACTACCTTCTAAAGCACGCGGCCAATAACGAAATTTTACATCTGAGTTTCGCGAAAAGAGATGCACGTAAACTATACTTTAATGTCCTACGTGCATACCTGCAGTTTTACTGCGGTTATTTGCCCCCTTATTTTCCTGAGAAGGCATTGTGATTCTTGACTGGGCCAACCAGAATTAGGTTACTGCGGTACTGAACGTAGAAATTAAAATTAAATCAATCACGAAAGTTGATCGTAGCTGAAGTGTTTTGAAATACGACCAGACAGGAAATCTTTTGGCTAAAATTGGGCGTTCATGCAAATAACCAAAGACTACGTGTGCAAGTAGGATAATAAATCACAACCTGGATGAAACGCTTTTCGGGAAAACATTTTTCCCTATTTATTACTTGTGGTGGAAGGATACCTAGCGGCTGTAAATACGGAACTTAACAAGTTTCTCAGAAGCGCTCAAAGTCACGCGAACCAAAAAACGGTGTATTATTTAATGAAACACACAATTTCATAGCCGTCACATAATAAATGGAACNGCTTGACTGGGCCAACCAGAATTAGGTTACTGCGGTACTGAACGTAGAAATTAAAATTAAACCAATCACGAAAGTTGATCGTAGCTGAAGTGTTTTGAAATACGACCAGACAGGAAATCTTTTGGCTAAAAGTGGGCGTTCATGCAAATAACCAAAGACTACGTGTGCAAGTAGGGTAATAAATCACAACCTGGATGAAACGCTTTTCGGGAATTTTTTTTTCCCTATTTATTACTTGTGGCGGAAGGATACCTAGCGGCTGTAAATACGGAACTTAACAAGTTTCTCAGAATTGCTGAAAGTCACGCGAACCAAAAAACGGTGTATTATTTAATGAAACACACAATTTCATAGCCGTCACATAATAAACGAAACCTCTTAGAATAAAAGCATCATAAATAAATATCCTTACTTATTAGTTTACCTTACTGAGCTAGATTGTTTTATAAACCGAAATATTTATATATGGAGTTTTAATTACTTTATTTGTGGCAAATAGTTCTCGAAATAAAACGTAAAACGTCTTTTCCACGGTCTGTTAAAGGAAAAACTTTTCCACTCGTCGNACCTCTTAGAATAAAAGCATCATAAATAAATATCCTTACTTATTAGTTTACCTTACTGAGCTAGATTGTTTTATAAACCGAAATATTTATATATGGAGTTTTAATTACTTTATTTGTAATTTTTTTTTATCTTTCGCACATTTTTCTTGAACGGGGAAATAAAAAAGTAGTTTTCTTTGTCACGGGAAAATCGTGGCAAATAGTTCTCGAAATAAAACGTAAAACGTCTTTTCCACGGTCTGTTAAAGGAAAAACTTTTCCACTCGTCGTTTTTATTTTTCTTTGACACGATTTTTAACCCTTATGTCACAGCTTGTGGACACAAGTTCCAGTTGTTTAATGGAGTTGAGAATCTCGCGGCCAAAGGAAGTTCTGTTCTGAGTTATTACTTTCTCCGTGGTCAGTTTCAAAGTTCTCCCTGTAAGAAGTAACGGGAGTAACTTTATATATAGAAAATACTGCAGTGCGCTCACATAAGTAACGTCTTATCTGCGGTAATTTGAAGTAATAAATCTAAATACACTTTTACTCCGAAATAGTTAGTGGCATTATAGATTTTCGCAAGGCAAAGAAGCCGCGAAAGATTGCAGTTTGACATTAGCATGAGCCAATCAGATAAGGGTGCTTGCTGATCTATTGTTTCCACTTAATTACAAGTGTACACACTCTGTGCTTACTCGTACTTGCTCCCTTGTAGAACAGCAACCACGCGTAGAACATCTTTCAAATATTTTACCGCAAAAAATATAGTTTTTCATCTTCATTACAATGTTACAGGGAGAACAATTTTTTTTTAACGCCGAAGACGTGGCTCACGTGATAAACTAACATTAAATTACTGTAAAAACGGTTTCAGAGATTTAATAGTCTTCGTAACATGTATAGGTACAGTCCCTACATTCTCTATATAAACCAAAATGTACTATTACAGCTCCAGACAGTCAACTGTAATGAATTGAACATTATCCATGTAGTCGGAAGTGTACTTCGTAAAACCATTATCAATAATTAATACTTATTGCGTTATATACCAGCATGTATGCTATAACATTTCCTCAATAGCAGTAATATTATGTTATTGACTTATTCTGACAATTCATTTTGAAGAGTATTATTTTATCAAAAACACTACATTGTACAAAATGCTCCCTGAGTAATTCAGTAATCATACATATAGAAAATTTTCATTTCACAACAATTTTCAGAGTTTTAAGCCATATCTAATGTCGTTTACTTATATTATACTTTAAAATATTGTACAGCATTAAGGCATAACTATTTAAATCTCATATAAACTCGTAAGAAGTCATTTTTATCAAGGTATCACGATTCAGAATTCGCCACGTAGAAACTTAGGATTTAAATATACCTAAAAAGTCGTTATTTCGAAATATCATGCACAACTGTGATTGTAGCTGTAACTTAGATTTTTCTTCGCAATAACTGGTAATATCGTTGAACCTTGATCACTTTATTCCCTCAAATAAGCTGTTTCTTACAGATAAAAAAAAGTTTTCTTTATGTAACATTTTTTTTTAAAGCAAGTACTCTGATATTTTTTTCAACTATTATTTACTCGACGTAAGGAAAATGCATACAACTGTGGAAACAACCATTGACGAAACAACAGACAAAGGCAGTGGCGGAAGCATATGCACATTTACAAAAACAAGGTAATACAAGAATACGATCTTTAGGAACACACTTGTCGCCCCACAAGAAACCACCTAGTTGTCGGCAGACAGCAGATCTCGCGTGCTGACCTCATTGCCTGTGAAGGCAAGCGGCAGGAAATTGGTCACGCTTACACGAGTCATTACAACTGAGACTTAATTCTGCTAACTATAATAATCCTTAGTAATAATATATAGTAGAGTGTTTATGCCAGCTGCGCAGTAACCAGTTCCCCAATTTCCTATACGGAGCATATACAAAACATGCTTATTGTACTTCTGAGGCCCAACCACGCCTATAAACTGTACCAAACACGCCGAAACAGGTTTTACTTTTAGGTTAGATTGTTTTCAGTTAAAACAAGTTTTAATTTTAAAAAATATTAGTTAAGGCAAGTTTTAATTTTGCCTAACCGATCGAAAAAACGTAATTCAACAAATCCCTTACCCTTCCCTTAACCCGAGACATAGGTAACCTTCACGAAAATCCAGAGTAACAAACGCCCAAACCTAACTTCCCCTCATGCTGCTCAACTTATGGATATTGAATGCGATATCATTTCATTGCCAGCAAATAAAGCAAACTTTGATTTCGTAGTTCCTCCATAATCACAATTCAAATATCAGAATTTTACTGTTTGGAATACACAAACAAAATAAAGCAAATCATGCTAATGCAATTCAACAAATAAGAAAAAGCTGAGGCGTATTGTCTTAGTTTAACATCAAGTCCGAAAAGTTATTTGACAGAAATTGAGGGAAAGTCNTGTCTTAGTTTAACATCAAGTCCGAAAAGTTATTTGACAGAAATTGAGGGAAAGTCAGAGATAATACTTACAAATATGTCCTTATATTCCATCAAAGAAATATTGTTTCTATGTGTTTACATTGATATCTTGAAATAGTTATGTAGCACCAGTCTCACTCTTCTCATTTTAAAACAAAGTGGATATAAAAATATTACGGACTTGACAGGCACAAATCTCAACTCTCAGCATAAGATGAAAATTGAACCAAAGAATGAGACTCGTGCAACGGGAATATTGATTTTTACATTGATATAGGCATGAAAAACAACCAATTCGTAAAAGAGGCCAGCCAGCATTTATTCCTTCACTTATACACACTAAAATTCTCCATAAAATTTGATTCATTTCGGATATCAAAAATTTTTATTTCTTTGTTTTTATACTCACTCAAGTCTGAGTTTCTAAAACCAGACATAGCGATTTAAATTTAAAAAAATTACAAGATGCATTAAAACTCTATGACGTTGCAACACATTTAAATTAAAATCTAAGGATTTTTTTAATGACAATGATTTAATAAAAGGTAAACATGAAGGTGAGAGAAAAATACATTTGACCCTAATTACTTTGATCACCTTCATTTGCAAATGGAAAACAAAAATACTTATGTAGAATCCTACTAACTTCTATTGCTCGCATTTTCCTCTAGAAGTCACTGCCAAATATTCAAAAATATGTATCCGATCCATAATAACGTGGAAACCNATTGCTCGCATTTTCCTCTAGAAGTCACTGCCAAATATTCAAAAATATGTATCCGATCCATAATAACGTGGAAACCCAGACGAAATCTTTATTGCCAACGGTTTTAATGTTCAGCCCAAAAGATAAAAATCACACCAACTTTCAAATGTTTTACCAAAAGAAAATTTAAATCCAGGCACACATTCTTACATTTGCGAGGGCAACCGAATTTACATACAATGCGACGAGCCCTGCTTGAGAAATATCCACTGGATATACTTGATTATATCACACCACTTAGTGTACAGATAAATAAAATACTATTTATCTATTCAAAATCCCGCATTAAGTACCAACAGAGGAATTTCCAAATTAGTTTCACCGTTAGCGGAAAATAAAGGTAACCCCAATTAATTAACAGTCAAACAGGCACACAGCAAAACTAACAGTTTGTGATGCAGACATTTTACCGTCACATCTGACGGCTACACCATTTAACAAGTCGTGTAATAAAAAAAAAACGTTCAAATGGGTTATCTTTTAAAATTGATTACAAATATTCTTTTTTTGTTGCGACAATCCGAAACACCTCATAACGTGCAATGTCATGTTATGCAGCGTATTCCGAGTGAGGTAAAGTTACACTTTAAAGAAGGTTGAACATAACTTCGCTACACCAACTATTCCTGGTTCAAGAGTCCGTAAATTACGTTATTATAGTCTATTGATGGCATATACACACTTTTTGAATTAAATCTTTACAAAAACAAGTGTATGACGTGATTGGTTGTTTCCTACGTCACGTGTCGCAGGCGTTCTATAATTATGGTAACATAAAGTTTCTTATTTATGGTAGAATTTAACTTTCAACTTATTTTAATCTGTAAATTATAATATTTCACTCATAATTAAAATTAAAAAAAACCAAGAGAAAATAGGCGTGTTGGCAGTACCTAGTAAGAAACATATCTCATGCAAAATGTCATGAAATTGAGTGCGTACGGATGTGGTATGTTGACCCTTTGGTGTAATTCTGTAGACTTGGTTAAGTTTTGATTGAATGAGGCTGATGAATATCCTGAAAATGGTACTTAAATAGGACTTCAGAAAAGTTGGAAGTGACCATATGTGGACTACTTGCAATACAGTGTAGATGATGACGTCATACCAGTCACCACCACTTGTGTTCCGAACCTTCGGCCGCAAACAGTACATGCTTCGACTTGTCGCCGCACGCTGGTGCCGGGCGCAGCCTTCCAGACTGCGCGCTCTACCAAGACATCGCCAAGTCCTCCGCGGCTCCCGAATCAACTCTCTCCAAGCCCACTCGGGGGCAGCGGTGACGCAGTCGTTAGAGCGATCGCCTTTCGCCCAGAGCACCGGGTTCGATACCCGGTGGGGTCGCTCCCGGATTTTCACAAGTGAGAATCGTGCCGGACGATTGCCGCTGGTCGGTGGGTTTTTATCGGTGATCGCCTGTTTCCCTCGCCCTTGCATTCCAGCGCTGCTCCATAGTCACCTCACTTCGCCCTCGTCGTCTCTCAAGACCTCGTTATTAAGATCCGGCCAAACCACTCCACCACTCCCGCTCCACGCCCAGACATGAGCGGCTACAAGAACTAAAACAAACCATGCACACAACCTCCTCGCGTGGCAACAGCCAGAACTACAATCGATAGTCGTACAGGCTAATAGACCAGACAAACGCCTAAGCGCGAGGCAGAAAAACCGAGCGCAGTACTAAAAAGAGACGGAAAGAATACAAACTGGACAATGTGAAATTTAATAGAAGGCAACTTATCTTTAAGTAAGATCCTCAAGGTAAGTGCTTCAGTTTTCCTTGTTCCGTTAACATACTAGCTTTCAAATCCGTGGATTCGCCCGCATGTATTACACCAAAGAGCATTAGTGCTTTTGCCTGCAGGTACTGTGATTACCAGATGACAGGTGAGCTTAACTCTGGAGCTACCCATGTGATCAGCAGTCCTCTCTNGCTTAACTCTGGAGCTACCCATGTGATCAGCAGTCCTCTCTCAAATCTCTCCCTGCCACCTTTAGTAACTGTCCTTGGACTTCACTTATAGTCACAGAAAAACAGACTTTAAGAGGGAACAACCATCTCTTAAATTCTAAAGGGAACTCGGATGGAATGAGTGATACGCACAGTATAGAAACTTATCACCCAACCCCCACTCTGATGCACATCCAGTGAATACTATGGCCTCATTTACATATTTTTAACAAGTCTTCACTTTGAGCCTGGTGCTGCAGCACCGTTTTGGCAGCTTAAGGTTTCGCGGTGACGTTAATGTAGCTCCGACATTGAGCTCAGATGCTGTCGATGAACTACACAGGATAACGGCCTGCATTATCCATTTTTACAACTGTGTCAACATAATTGTATATCATTTCTACCCCTTCAAGCAAACTGTGCTTCAAAAATTTATCATATTGTTAACGTTGCACAATCCTCGTTAACATGCTCTTTTAGGCAATATTTTTCTTAACTATTTGTTGATTCACATTAAAGCTACAGACTAAAGATTAGATGAACAAATTTTTGTCTTATGGGCATTNTTCTTAACTATTTGTTGATTCACATTAAAGCTACAGACTAAAGATTAGATGAACAAATTTTTGTCTTATGGGCATTTCTAATAATAACTAAACTGGAATAAATTAAAGTTACGTTAAATATTACTTTCGTGAACAGACGCTTTCATTAGTAGGAAAACCAAATATAAACAAAAGTCATCGCCTTTGTTATAACATGTGGTTTTGACGTTGCTTTAGGTGTGATTCGCAACTTCTTCGTTCTGATATTAGTGTTTGCAAAAAAGGTAAATGTTGCAACACTGTGCAATTGGCCTGGACACTATATTCCAATTGGCACTCCATCCAAAATTAAGCACGAAAATACACTGAAGAGCCAAAAAAAAAACTGGTATAGGCGTGCGTATGCAAATAACAGAGGTATGGAACCAATCCGAGTAACGCGATGCAGTCGGCAGCTAGATTGGTTACTGCTTCTACAATGGCAGGTTATCAAGATTTAAGTGAGTTTGAACGTGGTGTTATAGTCGGCCCACGAGAGATGGGACATAGCATCTCCGAGGTAGCGATAACATTTGGATGTTCGCGTACGACCATTTCACGAGTGTACCGTGAATATCGGGAATCCGGTAAAACATCACATCTTCGACATCGCTGCGGCCGGAAAAAGATCGTGAATGAACGGGACAAACGACGACTGACGAGAATCATTAAACGTGACAGACGTGCAACCCTTTCTCAAATTGGCACAGATTGGATTTGTGGACTGCCCTGCAGGATTGATGGTGTGAATTGCCTCCTGCAAACCTTCAGACATTAGTCGAGTCCATGCCACGTCGTCTTGCGGCACTTCTGCGTGCTCTCGGTGGAGGGAAAGGTGGGGGAGGCGGGACTACACTAGTGATATTAGGCAGGTGTACCAGTTTTTTTGGCTCTTCAGTGTAATAACTGCGGTATAAAATGTGATTTAAACACGTATATAGAATATAAAGAAGGGTAAAAATTATAGTGGTGTATTTTGCTTACCGCGCAATTTATGAGAATGGGGTATTTAATAATTGTTCATGGTTGGTTTTGACAACTTTGTCTGCAACTGTAAGCGAAATGAAACATTTTGTTTTACAATAAGTTATGCGTTTTCTTTGTATTCATATATTTGTTGTTTGATACGTTCTTGTAAAATATGCCGATTAGAAGTTACAGGCATAAAAACGATGTATAGTAATGTAGGTAACATATCAGTAACAAAACATGTTACCCCTTTTCGCCTTCTAAGGGGTTTTAATTTGTAAACATACGGACATTTTTTTAATGTGTTTATGCAGCTTATCGTTCCAACGGTCAGCTGCATAAACACATAAACGCATTGGAAGCAAACAGCATCACGATATTCTATGGGGTTAATGAGCTATTGAAGGATTCCTCGATTTACTTTTTACCAACTAAGGGGTTGAGTGTCATAAAAATCCCAAGATGCTTATAATGACAACCTTCTAAGGCAAACAGCACTACGATATCTCATGGGGATGAAGAGCTATTCTAAAATCCTCGAAAACACAATTTACCCCTTTCCACCCACTGAGAGGTCGAATTTCGAAAAATGCTTTCTTAATGTGCGTCTGTACCCTAAGAGGAAGCAACCCCTACATTTTGACTCTTTTTCGTTCAGCGATCTGGACTGTGCATTAATGAGTGAACCAGTCAGTCAGTCAGTCAGTCAGTCGGAAACTTCATCTTAATAATAGGGATTACATCAAATTTTCACAAACATCTGTCTCATTTACCAACAAAACAAAATGTGACGTGGCCAGTTCATTGCATAATTTTCCAATTATTGTCTCATCACTGTAAACGGGTTATTTTTATTCTTGCATCCTTCGATACCGGGTTAGTCACGAATTATTTAGGTCTAATATTCTATAGGTCGGAAACTATAACTGATTATTACAAGTTAAACAGTCCCAGTAGAAAATGTAATATAACAGATTTTTGTTTAATCCATATAAGTCTAATAAATTTCCGCCAATTTTAATCAATTATTTTTACATTTCATAGAAAAAATTAGATCGTGTGACATCACACAGCATTACTTAATGATCCAGTTTCCGAAATTCGTGCAGACTGACTTCTACATATTCGTTGTTTCTTTTCTGATGTGTGATTTCTAAACACTAAATAATGCGTTGTTATCGACTATTCTTGCTGGCGTAACAACAACTACTACAGAAGATAGTATAAAAATAACGTAACCGTTAAAGTTATTCCCTTTCAGTGATTTTGGAAAATGAGTGGTGGAGTAATATAAATCAATTTGATATAGAGGAGACTAATTCGCCTCAAGAAAGTGAATTTACATGAAAAAATATTCTCTTGTTCGTACTGACAACGTATTCTTTCGCGTTTGGAAGGCAACCTTATTTATGAGGATGACAAAAGATAATACAACGCGTGTTACTGCAGTGGTTACGAAACACCTGCAAAGTTGACGGCTACTGTTTTTCCCGGGATTTTATACGCTGTTAAATGCCCTGAGTACGTCGGCGAAAGGGGAAAAAAAAATCCCCTGTTGCTATGTTACATCGCGAAGCATACGAACTTTCATGACGACCATATCGTTCAGTTTTATTCACACAGTGGTATAACCTACCTGAGCGTTTCGGAAAAGCTCTTTTAACGACACGCCAGGTTATGAGTGTTCGCCGGAGACGTCGCTAAAGAACGACCTCCCTCGCCTCGAAACAAACGTGTCGTCGACCGCGCACGCTAAAGCCACAGAATACTCGAGCATACAGAGGTGAAACAACCGCTTATACCACGAACCCAAGGCGCACACGCCAGCAATACAGCGTCAATGGCCAGTTAGATGTTCGAACTTCTGCATCGGAGGTCGCGGCTGTCTAGTTGTATCATGATGTAAGGAGGTAAGATGAAGCCATGCGCATGTTCCCCTCCTTTGTCCTCCCTCAGGGACCGTGGTGGAGGGGGGGATTAGGTTACTCGCCTCCCACCAAGGCGAACCGTGTTCGATTCCCGCACAGATTTTTGCATTTGGGATTCGTGGAGGACTTCACTGGTCAGATGGTTTTCTAGGGGATCTCCCGTTTCCCCTGCCCTTACATTCCGGCGCTGCTCCATACTCACCTCGTTTCACGCTCCTCGTCTCTCAAGACCTCGGTGTTAAGAGCCACCCGAATATCTCCACTCCACTCCATGATGCGCCGGTAACGGGACACATTGTCTGTCTCGGAGTAAATCATTTGTCACCCGTTGCTGTGTTGTAATTGCGATGTTTAAACATTTTTACGACATGCCATGCTGTGCAGTGAATGGGTGAAACAATTACTCACGGGAAAACTAAATAAGTGACATAAAATATTTAACTTTCCCGAAAGAGTGTGTTAAACAAGAAGTTATCAATATAACTAACTAGTTGTGCCCGGGGCTCCGCTCGCGTGGACTACAGAATTATTGTTCAGGTTTTTTTTTAAATACAGTTCATGCTTTTTATAGTTTTTCCTGACAATGTCCGCACTTGCTTTTCAATTTCAATGAGTGCAAGGTGAAAAACTTTGTCATTGAATGTTGCTTGTGAATTAAATGGTAAAAACGGTTATTTGTATTTCTCTGTTATAGATAGACATATGCTACAGCCGAGTTTTTTTTGGTCTTTTTATTCTAAACAATTTTTTACTATATGATATTGTTCCATATTTAACGGTTTATACAGAGTATTGCAAGAGAGCGCACTGGCGGCAAACTTTTTTCCGACTTGATTCGCTCTTATTATAACTACTTATTCCTTATGTTACTTTATGTAACAAAATATATACTAAAACCTGGCCAGAGAACATAGATATGAATTAAAAAAAGCACGTATATCGGATACGTGGTTCTCGAGTGATAAGCGCACTAACAGGCAGACAGACAGAGAGACGTTGAGTTTTATAATATGTATAGATGATCCCACTTTCCTTTACATGGATGCAAATAATTTTGATGAGATTATTAATAGGTTGGATGGTAGGTGTGCCTTGACGTCTCGTTCATAGCGATATAATTAGAGATGCAACCAGAAACAAATACATTACTAGTGCGACAATTACAAATACACACATGCCATACCTGGAACTCAAAACCAGAAAGTCTCGTACAGTAAGCGGGCATGTAACCAGCTACATAATGGAAGTATGATTCGGAACATCAACTTCGATAGTAATCAGTCTAAATTTTCGGTAGACTAGGATTATCAGCTTCAAATATTTACAGGAACATAATTTTGAAAACAAGTGTGTGAGTCACTTAAATCGTGTAAATTTTCATGGCTATCGTAACACTACTTGTGTGCAGAATTTGGTGGAAATAGCTTGACCCGTTCCCGAGATATGGCATTAAATCTTTAGTTTCTCAATTGGCGATATCGCACAAAACATCCTAAAACAGGCTCTGTATATGCATATCTGGTGATTCTATTAGATACTGAAATATGTCAATTTATTTAATATATATGGTTATGTATCAAAATTATTTATATTGCAGCCGTACTGTAAATAAAGCCAGACATACTTTAAAAATGGCCTATTGTAGCAATATTAGTGTGAAACGTTCGGTGGGTATCGGTTGATTAGTCCCGGACATATATACCTAATAAAAGGCTAATTTTCTTTGCATTTTGCGCTATCTTCCAAAATGGCGGAGTAATTACATTATCGCTTTATAAATTCAATTTTTGTATAATGCCCTGTCAATTGTCCATATTATTTTTAATCAGATAATTTGTTCTCAAAATATGAGATAGTGGCCTTAATTTTAATAATGCCACCTTTTTAAAAATAAGTACCTGTTGTAATTGAAAACTATAAAAGTCTGATGTAATTACTAAAGACTATAAATTGAATTAGTTTGGTTAAATTCGGTTTTCGGGTTTAAAAGTTACTAAGGGACACACACATTCCAGCCAGACAACCAGGTGATTGCATAAGCCTGTCTTTCCTTCGCAAAGTAGACTACAAATGGGCANTCTTAACTATTTGTTGATTCACATTAAAGCTACAGACTAAAGATTAGATGAACAAATTTTTGTCTTATGGGCATTCCTAATAATAACTCAACTGGAATATATTCAAGTTACGTTAAATATTACTTTCATGAACAGACGCTTTCATTAGTAGGAAAACCAAATATAAACAAAAGTCATCACCTTTGTTATAACATGTGGTTTTGACGTTGCTCTAGGTGTGATTCGCAACTTCTTCGTTCTGATATAAGTGTTTGCAAAAAAGGTTAATGTTGCAGCACTGTGCAATTGGCATGGACACTATATTCCAATTGGCACTCCATCCAAAATTAAGCACGAAAATACACTGAAGAGCCAAAAAAAAAAATGGTATAGGCGTGCGTTTGCAAATAACAGAGGTATGGAACCAATCCGAGTAACGCGATGCAGTCGGCAGCTAGATTGGTTACTGCTTCTACAATGGCAGGTTATCAAGATTTAAGTGAGTTTGAACTTGGTGTTATAGTCGGCCCACGAGAGATGGGACATAGCATCTCCGAGGTAGCGATAACATTTGGATGTTCGCGTACGACCATTTCACGAGTGTACCGTGAATATCGGGAATCCGGTAAAACATCACATCTTCGACATCGCTGCGGCCGGAAAAAGATCGTGAACGAACGGGACAAACGACGACTGACGAGAATCATTAAACGTGACAGACGTGCAACCCTTTCTCAAATTGGCACAGATTGGATTTGTGGACTCCCCTGCAGGATTGATGGTGTGAGTTGCCTCCTGCAAACCTTCAGACATTACTCGAGTCCATTCCACGTCGTCTTGCGGCACTTCTGCGTGCTCTCGGTGGAGGGAAAGGTGGGGGAGGCGGGACTTCACTAGTGATATTAGGCAGGTGTACCAGTTTTTTTGGCTCTTCAGTGTAATAACTGCTTTATAAAATGTGATTTAAACACGTATATAGAATACAAAGAAGGGCAAAAATTAAGTGGCGTATTTTGCTTACCGCGCAATTTATGAGAATGGGGTATTTAATTATTGTTCATGGTTGATTTTGACAACTTTGTCTGCAACTGTAAGCGAAATGAAACATTTTGTTTTACAATAAGTTACGCGTTTTCTTTGTATTCATATATTTGTTGTTTGATACGTTCTTGTAAAATATGCTGATTAGAAGTTACAGGCATAAAAACGATGTATAGTAATGTAGGTAACATAACATTGAAAAAACATTTTACCCCTTTTCAACTTCTAAGGGGTTTTAATTTGTTAACATATGGACATTTTTTTATTGTGTTTATGTAGCTTATCGTTCCAACGGTCAGCCGCATAAACACATATACGCATTGGAAGCAAACAACATCACGATATTCTATGAGGTTAATGAGCTATTGAAGGATTCCTCGAATTACTTTTTACCAACTAAGGGGTTGAGTGTCATAAAAATCCCAAGATGCTTATAATGACAACCTTCTAAGGCAAACAGCACTACGATATCTCATGGGGATGAAGAGCTATTCTAAAATCCTCGAAAACACAATTTACCCCTTTCCACCCACTGAGAGGTCGAATTTTGAAAAATTCTTTTTTAATGTGTGCCTGTGCCCTAAGAGGAAGCACTCCCTACATTTTGACTCTTTTCCGTTAAGCGATTTGGACTGTGCATTAATGAGCGAACCAGCCAGTCAGTCAGTCAGTCAGTCGGAAACTTCATCTTAATAATAGGGATTACATCAAACTCTCACAAACATCTGTCTCATTTACCAACAAAACAAAATGTGACGTGGCCAACCGTCACAGTTCATTGCATAATTTTCCAATTATTGTCTCATCACTGTAAACGGGTTATTTTTATTCTTGCATCCTTCGATACCGGGTTAGTCACGAATTATTTAGGTCTAATATTTTATAGGTCGGAAACTATAACAGATTATTACAAGTTAAACAGTCCCAGTAGAAAATGTAATATAACAGATTTTTGTTTAATCCATATACGTCTAATAAATTTCCGCCAATTTTAATTAATTATTTTTACATTTCATAGAAAAAATTAGATCGTGTGACATCACACAGCATTACTTAATGATCCAGTTTCCGAAATTCGTGCAGACTGACTTCTACATATTCGTTGTTTCTTTTCTGATGTGTGATTTCTAAACACTAAATAATGCGTTGTTATCGACTTTTCTTGCTGGCGTAACAACAACTACTACAGAAGATAGTATAAAAATAACGTAATCGTTAAAGTTATTCCCTTTCAGTGATTTTGGAAAATGAGTGGTGGAGTAATATAAATCAATTTGATATAGAGGAGACTAATTCGCCTCAAGAAAGTGAATTTACATGAAAAAATATTCTCTTTTTCGTACTGACAACGTATTCTTTCGCGTTTGGAAGGCAACCTTATTTATGAGGATGACAAAAGATAATACAACGCGTGTTACTGCAGTGGTTACGAAACACCTGCAAAGTTGACGGTTACGGTTTTTCCCGGGATTTTATACGCTGGTAAATGCCCTGAGTACGTCGGCGAAAGGAAAAAAAAAATCCTCTGTTTCTATGTTACATCGCGAAGTATACGAACTTTCATGACGACCATATCGTTCAGCTTTATTCACACAGTGGTATAACCACCTGAGCGTTTCGGAAAAGCTCTTTTAACGACACGCCAGGTTATGAGTGTTCGCCGGAGACGTCGCTGAAGAACGACCTCCCTCGCCTCGAAACAAACGTGTCGTCGACCGCGCACGCTAAACCCACAGAATACTCGATCGTACAGAGGTGAAACAACCGCTTATACCACGAGCTCCAGGCGCACACGCCAGCAATACAGCGCCAATGGCCAGCTAGATGTTCGAACTTCTGCATCGGAGGTCGCGGCTGTCTAGTTGTATCATGATGTAAGGAGGTAAGATGAAGCCATGCGCATGTTCCCCTCCTTTGTCCTCCCTCAGGGACCGCGGTGGTGTAGGGGTTAGGTTACTCGCCTCCCACCGAGGCGAACTGGGTTCGATTCCCGCCCGGACTTTTTGCATGTGGGATTCGTGTAAGACTTCGCTGGTCGGCTGGTTTTCTAGGGGATCTCCCGTTTCCCCTGCCCTTGCATTCTGGCGCTGCTCCATACTCACCTCGTTTCACGCTCCTCGTCTCTCAAGACCTAGGTGTTAAGAGCCACCCGAATCTCTCCACTCCACTCCATGATGCGCCGGTAACGAGACACATTGTCTGTCTCGGAGTAAAACATTTGTCGCCTGTTGCTGTGTTGTAATTGTGATGTTTAAACATTTTTACGCCATGCCATGCTGTGCAGTGAATGGGTGAAACAATTACTCACGGGAAAACTAAATAAGTGTCATGAAATATTTAACTTTCCCGAAAGAGGTTGTTAAACAAGAAGTTATCAATATAACTAACTAGCTGTGCCCGGGGCTCCGCTCGCGTGGACTACAGAATTATTGTTTAGGTTTTTTTTTTTAAATAAAATTTATGCTGTTTATAGTTTTTCCTGACAATGTGTGCACTTACTTTTTAATAACAATGAGTGCAAGGTAAAAAAAACTTCGTCATTGAACGTTGCTTGTGAATTAAATGGAAAAAAACGGTTATTAGTATTTCTCTTTTATAGATGGATATATGCTACTGCCGAGTTTTTTGGGTCTTCTTATTCTAAACAATTTTTTACTACACGGTATTGTTCCATCTTTAACGGTTTAGAAGCGTATTACAAGAGAACGCACTGGCGGCAAACTTTTTTCCGACTTGATTCGCTCTTATTATCACTACTTATTCCTTATGTTACTTTATGTAACAAAATATATACTAAAACCTGGCCAGAGAACATAGATATGAATTTAAAAAAAGCACGTAAATCGGATACGTGGTTCTCGAGTGATAAGCGCACTAACAGGCAGACAGACAGAGAGACGTTGAGTTTTATAATATGTACAGATGATCCCACTTTCCTTTACATGGATGCAAATAATTTTGATGAGATTATTAATAGGTTAGAAGGTAGGTGTGCCTTGACGTCTCATTGATAGCGATATAATCAGATATGCAACCAGAAACAAATGCATTACTAGTGAGACAATTACAAATATACACATGCCATACCTGGAACTCGAAAACAGAAAGTCTCCTTCAGTAAGCGGGCATGTAACCAACTACATTAATGGAGGTAGGATTCGGAACACCAACTTCGATAGTAATCAGTCTAAAGTTTCTGTAAACTAGGATTATCAACTTCAAATATTTACAGGAACATCATTTTGAAAACCAGTGTGTGAGTCACTTAAATCGTGTATATTTTCATGGCTATCGTAACAGTACTTGTGTGCAGAATTTGGTGGAAATAGCTTGATCCGTTCCCGAGATATGGCATTATATATTTAGTTTATCAATTGGCGATATCTCACAAAACATCCTAAAACAGGCTCTGTATATGCATATCTGATGATTATATTAGATACTGAAATATGGCTATTATTTAGTAGATATGGTTAACTTATCAAAATTATTTATATTGCAACCATACTGTAAATAAAGCCAGACATACTTTAAAAATGGCCTACTGTAGCAATACTAGTGTGAAACGTTCGGTGGGTATCGGTTGATTAGTCCCAGACATATAGACCGAATAAAAGGCAAATTTTCTTTGCATTTTGCGCTATCTTCCAAAATGGCGGAGTAATGACATTATCGCTTTATAAATTCAATTTTTATATAATGTCCTGTCAATGGTACATATTATTTTCAATCAGATAATTGGTTCTCGAAATATGAGAAAGTGGCCTTAATTTAAAAATGCCGCCATCTTAAAAATAAGTACCTGGTGTAATTGAAAACTATACAAGTCTGAGGTCATTACTTTGGTTAATTTGGTCATTAGTTTGGTTAAATTCGGTTTTCGGGTTTAAAAGTTACTAAGGGGCACACACATTCCAGCCAGACAACCAGGTGATTGCATAAGCCTGTCTTTCCTTCGCAAAGTAGACTACAAATGGGCANCACACACATTCCAGCCAGACAACCAGGTGATTGCATAAGCCTGTCTTTCCTTCGCAAAGTAGACTACAAATGGGCAGTGGCGTGCGACAGAAACAAGGTATTTTTCGTGAGGATGTGAAAGTTTTCTCGATACAACAACTTGGTTATAAGCATCACTACACCTTAACATGACTAGTTATTCTGTCGTTTTACAGAGCAAACGAAAAGCTGCTGTGGGAAAAGAATAAAACCTGTAACTACAGAAAGTTTAAAAGGAAACGTGTGAAGTTACGCGGCGCGCAATGCTGGCAAGTGAATTGTCCCCCTAAGATGACGTCATGCGCACAAGAAGTCGAGTTTTGGTGGCCGGACTGTTTCACCTTACCTCCTTACATCATGAGTGATCTGACCACTCACCTCCTACCCAGGCGAACAGGGCTATATTCCAGGAAAGTTCACAGGTGCATTTTCGCGTGTTGAAAACGCAGCGGACGTCGCTGCTGGCAGGTGGTTTCTCTCGTGGTACTACCAAATACCTCCTCATTGCATTCCACAGCTGCAGATTGTTACCTATTGGTTATAATAGGAGGATCCTACTAACCTAACCTAGTTTCGACCAAGAAATACCCACACACATTTAAAACCTTCACTTTAATCCGTATCGGTGTGTAAACTCCTTAGAGACATACATAATGGAGAATCAGATAACGATAAACATGAAAGTAATTGTCTGAACATTTGAAGCAGGCTCCATTCTAAAACGGAATACAGATTTTTAATATTGCTCTTAAGCCTAAATGTATCATAAAGGTTTTCTAACAAGTCCATTAACTTAGAGATTTATTAAAAGTACATCGTAGTAGTCGACGTCATTTTTATTTACCATCGTAATTCTGAGAAAGGCATGCAGAGAAAACTATTGGAGCGTCCACTGTCAAGAAGTCGACATTCGCATCCGCTAACGGCGTCGTGAATTCATTAACTTTGCAACGTGGCCCTCATTAATTATTCATTAGTTTTGAATATTTAAACAAGAAAATCTCCATAAAAAGAGGCGTGTAAAACACTCGTGCGTACATAAACAAGCCTTTATCGCGATTAAAATTAATTATACTTAACGTCTTTCTCTAACGAACTGTTCGTCTTATAATGTAAATAAACAACTGGTATATTATCTTTGTGTTCAAATAAAATAACCAAAAAGAAAATTTAAGACATAACTGTATATAAAAGTTTGTTGTCGCAATAACGTTTCAAAATATAATCTGTATTCAAATGTTGCATTCGCGGAATTTTCTAGTTTGCGCTGTACGTGCGATTCTCATTCCCCTTGCAACCTGTGAATGGTGTGCTGCGTGCTCGGTGATACTGGCATTAACCATTCATGTCAAAGAGGCGCAGACAACTCCACAAGCCAGATACGCCACAAGGAAGACCGAGCACCATTGCCTTGCTGCGTAGACCCACAGCACTGCTCAGAAGTAGCACTCATGTGCAACCTGTCAGGGTCGTGGGCACGGTGACTGCACCTCAACACGGAATATATCTGCCAAGGTTCACTGACCCTACTTATACAGCCGATTCACAGTTAACTGAGCATATCTGAAATTAACCTTTCAAAAAAAAAATTCCCTTCTTGCATATATTTTGAGCAGACACACTGAGCGACACACTCCCAGCCAAGTTGGCAGCGACGTAGTAATATTACTTCAGTGTGTTAATAATTACACTGTGAAGTTCAAATTTGTAGGCAGTTATTTAATTCAATTTAGTTTCCGTTTTGTTCTGTGCACGTTATAATAAGAACAGGCACGTTAGCGGTATGTTTACGTCCGTCGTAAAATCCACACTTTCAATTGACTGGCGCACGAATAAAGAGATCGGTCTGCGCCCCTTGTTAATTTCACACACGGTTAAAGAATACAAAGTGTGAATACAAGCAGATCGTAAGCAGAGTTCCCAAAATGCTCAGTTAACAGTGAACATACCATAGAGTAAAATGAGGTAGAAAGAATTTTCGTCTGGTGCCCATGTACCCAACATTGGCCTGCTCCTGGAGCCGCAGTGGTGGAGTGATCAGACTAATCACCTCCCACCTAGGTTAACCGAGTTAGATTCCCTTCGGGGTCACTCCCGGATTTTCGCGTGTGGGAACCATGCCGGACGATGCCGCTGATCGGTGGGTTTACTCGGGGATCTCCCGTTTCTCACACACTTGCATTCCAGTGCTTCTCCATACTCACTATACTTCATCCTCATCGGCTCTCAAGACCTCGATGTTAAGAGCCACCCAAATCTCTACTCTCCATTGACCTACCCCACACCAATAAAACTGCCAAAGTCATATTATCAGCAGCGGTGAACGTGTTTGTTTATATATTCATTTTCATAAGACAGTACCTCTGATATGAATTAAATACTTCTAGAAATTTTAAATTAATCTAGTTGCTTTAAAAATTTGTTAGATTACGTATACATACATCTCAAAGCACTTGTTTACATAAACAGTATTTTGACCTCAAATGCTATCCACGTCGTATAGTCAGAAAAGTAGTGCAGTGCTGGGACACGGCGAGTGGCTACTGTGCGCCTAGAGCGCGCGCGCAGTGCAGAAGAGATGCAGGTGTTGTCATCGCAGCGGTGTTGTTTGTGCCAGGTTCTCGTCGGGCGACTTGTCGTCGGAGCTGGATGATGTGCCCGACGACACGTCGACGACGAGCAGCACACACGAGACGCAGTCTCAGAAGCACGCGCCCACGTACCAGCAGCCAGTGGCTGCGCCGTTACCTCAGCAGCAGCAGCAGCCGCCGCCGCCGCCGCCGCCGACTGCCGTCGTCGGGGGCGGGGGCGGGGGAGANCACCACCAGCGCCCCCTCGTCGCCCGCCAAGACCCGGGAGTCGCTGCTGCAGAGAGTGCAGTCGCTCACCGGCGTCGCGCGCGACCAGGGCGCCTCCCTACTAGGTAACTATCCACTGCTCTGCTCGCCATCTTGCTCGCTTGTACACCGCACCTCATACTTGCTAACCTGTCATGTGGACAGCACCTCTCAGACTTGGTCACTTGTATAATCAGCACCTCGTAACTTACTATGTGCTCAGCACGTCATACTTTGTAACTTGCAATGTGCACAGCACCTCCTACTCAGTAACTTGTCATGTGTACAGCACCTCAGACTTGGTAACTTTCCATGTGCACAACACCTCATACTTGGTAACTTGTCATGTAAGCAGCACCTCTAAGGAGGTAACTTGTAATGTAAGCAGCGCCCCACACTAGGTAACTTGTCATGTAAGCAATACACCACACTTGGTAACTGGCCTTGTGAAGAACGCCTAGTACTTGCTAGCTTGGGCACAGTACCGCATACTGGGTAATTTATCATGTGAATATCTCCATACTTGGTAAGTCGTGTGAACAGTGTCCATTATTCGTGACTACTGTTTATTCACTAGCAAATCATTATAGGTAACGTGTTCTGTTAACAGCCACTTCATAGTTGCTGACTTACCAAGTGCACAGCCGTCTCACCATTTTCACAGCCCACCCATCATATGTATATACTTAGTAACCACGTGCGCAGAACTTCATACTAAAACTTGTGTCAACAGCGTCTAATACTTGGCAACTTGTCAAGTGAACAGCACCTCGTACTTTATAACTCGTCATATGAACAGCAACTCATACCTGCTTCATTACTATGTGAACAGTACCTCGTTCTGGTGACTTGTAACTGCGTGAAAAGCACTTCGTATTCCGTAACTTACCGTGTTAACTGCACTTAATAATACGGCACTTGTTATCTACATACTACAGTACATCATTATGTCTTAGTTGTCTAAACGTGTCAACTCCACGGCACTTCTTACTACACAACTTGTCAAATGCACTGCAGTACATACCACTGAACTTGTCAAATAGGCAGTATCATACGATAGGTAATGTGTAAAATGCACAGTAAGTTTTCTTACATAATTTAACTTGTTGAGAGCATTTCATATCAGGAAACTTGTAGCGTGTACTGTGCCTCACAGTATTTAAAGCGTTATTTCGTAAATGCATTCATTTGAATAGAGCTTTTGAGTGTATTATTGTGACACAGGCGAGTTCGAGTACATCTGAAAACACGACAGTATTACTTAATCAGTTCTTTATAAAACTGGCTTTTTCAGAACACTTAGAATAGGAAAAAGTTTTTTTCTAACCTACTCTAAAACTAAGTGTTATATGTTAGTCCGCGGTGGGAACGGGATTATTGCATCTCAGGGCTAACCCCTTGCGCATACAAGGGAAGGAAAAACATGCAAGGAAAAGAGCATCGCGGCAAAAAGGGATTGGGTTTCCCATGGCCAAGTTTGGCCATGAAAAACCTCCCTAATGTACTTATAGCTAAACTACATCTAGAAGAGAAAGGGAAAAACCGGCACAGACACCGTAAAAACCCTTTCGACAGGAAATAACTAAAAATTGTTACATGCATTATGAGAAAATGCTACAGGAGAAAGATAGGTGGGTACCATGCTCTTTATTAATGGGAGAGGAGAAACTAGTATATAGGTGGCTTAAATAGGAAAAAAAAACTGTCTCTTACTTTTATACCTCAGTCAGTTTCGTTTTTACGGCGCAAACGGGATATGGGAGGGGGTGTCGACCCGCGGTTGCATGTCTTTTGTCCTCTTGCGGACTCTGCGTTCAACATCCAGCTCCCTCTTGTTCTGTGGTCGCACACCGACATCCGGCGCTTTGTCTCCTCTTGTTCCTCGCCTGCTTTGTCCTTAGTTTCGATTCTCCGCCCCTGAATCCACAATTCCTGCCCCCGAAATTGACGTCGACTGTCTGCGCACACCGACAATCCCCCCCCCCTTTTTTTTCCAATCTCAACAAAAAAAACGCTGAATTTGCGTACGATTTATAGCCGGTGAGTCGTTGTGCAAACAAACCCAACAAGAACCCTCACGTCTAAATATGACTTCAAAAAAAGTAATAATCATATGCTAGTATTATGTAAATAATTTTGAATAAATTATGTTATAAACTAGGTGTTTGAAGTTTTAGTTATAAACCACTGGTTCATTACTGCATTCTTTCAATTGTTCCCATACGCGAGCTCTAATTATTAAATAAATTAACAAACGTATTTCGGTTCTTAAACGTGTGTTGTAGAAACAAAAATTGTTATACATTTTTGGCGAACTCTTTTCAACTTTTATAAGTTACTCGTAGCGTAATAATGAGCAAATAAAAATTATGACGCCCCAAAATCACAACATTACTGTTTTTAGAACACATTTAACATTAACAAGTCACTTACCAACACTAAAATGATGCGAGATAAAAGGTTTTCTACCATTACGTTTTAGGACGTGCTTAGCTAAAGTGATTTGATAAAAATTCAGGAACAGCCCCAAATCAAACATTTCTTATAGTTGACAGTACTTGAACGTATAACGTTATACCTGGGTAGTTAGCATAGATAGCTTGAGTTACTTCGTGGCAGTATTTAAATGCAAATTTTCTCATTTCTGCAAATGAGTTAGTTTTTATTATTTATTATTACAAAAATTGTAAAGTAATTTGTATTTGTTTGGAAATGACGTCGCGTGTAATGTGAGATAAACTGTGATTGCCACAAATATTAATTATTGCTCGCCTTAAGACGTGTTACAAAATAATAAAAATTACTGTTGCTGTTATGAAAAACAAGAAATAAACATCTACAGAGGTCAGTTTGAAACGGCCCTGGCCTGGAAATAACAAATTTGTAACTAGTTGAAGACAGCGTATTCCAACAACGGAAATTCTTCTGTTATTGCCTATCTTCTGACTGGGCATCAACCATAATGTTCCCGTCAGTCTTCAGAGACTTATTCGAGATAAATTTCCTTTTGCAACGCAGTAAATATTATGGTGGCAGACAAGAAAAAAATATAATAAAATGACTGAAACCAGACACTGTGAATTTAAAATGTTTAGAACTTTCTGGTCCATTACAGCTGTTATTAACATATGCAGCATTCTTGTAGCGTAAATATAATATAAAGCTTTACATTTTTTATCTACATTTTACATGTGGAGTTTAAACACATTGCACTTAACTAATATATTACACGTTAATCAGAATTATTTTTCTTCTTTCACCTTGCTTCATGGATGAAGTATCTGTAGAGACGCTATCACTTGCGTTTTAATTCAGTACCAGAATATACTGCATACAAATGTATGTTAATCGCACGTGTGTCATCGGAACTCCGCTCATCCGACACGCTCTGTTAGGCTCAGAACCAACCGCAAACATTCAGCACTCTGGTAGCTTCATTCCGATTGACCGGGTCAAACAGGTGAACGAGTATTTTCTGTGGCGGCAGCCAATGAACAAGCGACTTCTACTCGAGTGTGTACAGGACTGCAGAGTCTAGCTTAGTGCCGTGTTACAATGCGAAATGCTAGGGAATATAAATATTTGCAATCCCCCATCTCCATCTCCATCGTTTTAACGTAATTCGGAGTAGTTTATGAGAATAAATGCACGTCATTTTCAGAGACACGTAATAATCACCCGTTGTCAAGTTTCCAGCTAGGACAACGCATTGTAAGATGTGTTGTAGTGTATGGTTTTCACGGTAAACTGAGCGCTTATGAAAGCCCTGTTTAATATCTACTTGTACACATGTTGTGTATTCTTACACCACACAGTAAATTAACGTTGTCATGGGGCTGATCACTTTATTAAAGCGTCTGTCAAGACAAGCTCTGAAATTATTATAAAATTTAATACTTCATTAATTTGCTAATTCTTGCACTTGTATGTATTAAAAACAGAAGGCAAAAAAACGACTTTTAGTGTTCACAAACATTAACGTAACACTTCATATTGAACGTAAGGACACGGAACTACTTTCCCTCCGTCGATACCAGCTTCACTGGGCGCATGCCAGTCAGTGCGTCTCAAGGTCACGTCCTGCCGCGAGGAAGCAAAGCGGCGGCGATGGAGAATAGTATCAACAACCCTCGCGTGCGTTCTGTTTCCTCGGAATTTTAAGCGGTGACTATAGCCTTTTAATACAGCAATCTATTGATAAAATGTACAGCACTGTCGCTATAGTTTAAAACAAATGTCGTAAACAAATGGCTACTTACAAGGATTTTTGCTGACTTTGACACTTTTCAACGACCACATCTGTACTTCAACAATCAAATTAATGAAAAGGGCAACAATATATCGACTGAATTCCTGTTATGAAAAAAGTATTCGCATTGAAATATTTTATAGTTTTTTTTTAATTAGAGTAGGCGCAACTGCTTTCATCGATACCCATAACACGACAACTTTGAAGGTGCCTTAAAATGCATGCAGGCAGGGGTAGGAACATTTTTCAAAGGTTGATTTCAAAAATTTAACCATTTCCCGTGAACAGCCTACATACAGTAATGAGTGTGTGACGAAGGTGTTTACCTCCCACCTTGGCGAACCGGGTTCGATTCCTGGCGGGGTCGCCTCCAGATTTTCGCATGTTGGAATCGTGCCGGACGATACCGCTGGTCAGCGGGGGTTTTCTCGGGGATATCCCGTTTCCCCCGCCCTTGTATTCCGGCGCTGCTTCATACTCGCCTCACTTCACCCTCGTCGGCTCTCCAGATCTCGATGTTACGAGCCGTCCGAATCTCTTCACTCGCTCACTTACAGAAGTGTTAAGGAGTGTGGTTTGTGCGCAGGCGCGGCGGTGTCCGGAGCAGGGGTGTCCAGCAACAGGCCCGCCTACAACAAGGACCGCTGCTTCACGCTGCTCGTCATTGACGACCAGAACACCGACTGGTGAGTACACACACACACACACACTCTCTCTCTCTCATTACCCTCCGTCCTCGTGCACCCCGTAGAGGCAATGTGGAGTAGACTGATTACGCTAGCTGCACAAAACCAAGTCCCAACACTGAACTGCTTTTCTACCAATACGACTATCATAAACGACATGGGTAGGATTTGAGGTTAGAACTCTGGTTGTGTAAACAAGTGCTTCGAGATGTTTGTATATTTACTCTAACCCTTTTTTAATGCAATTGGATTAGATTAAAATAGGTACAAGTATTTTATTCATATGAAATGGATTGTCTTTTGAAAATTAATATATATAAAAACACGTTCATCAGTGTTGGGCATGTGACTTTGACAGTTGGATTGGTGTGAGGTAGGTCGATGTTGGGTACACGCGCAGAAGATGAAGCATCGATCTGCCTCATTCTTAGTCTACGGCACCCACACGCCTGTAGCATACGATACGTAAGTATACATAAGTGAAATGACGGCGTGGCAGGGTCACCAACTAGTTTTTACAAAATTTCCGTATTCCAACTGCACAATTTCCACACTGTTGCTAAACATATCCGTATGCATGCAAAAGTGCTAAAATGTTTTAAAATTTTAATTAATTTATAAATTAGCATTTTCAATAGTAAAGTCATATACGTGTAAAATTTCTGTACTTTTAGTGTACGAACCGTACAAACATAAATCTTCCGTACATCTTTACTTAAACTATAAGTTTTCTGTGCGTTTACATAAATTTCAGTACAGTTGGCAACGCTGCGTGGCCTTGTCTCTGACAGACTGCAGTCTGCTGCGAAAAATTGCCTATTGGCTGGGTTGCCAGCTGGCAAGTCAGTTATTGGGTGCTAATTGGCAAACGGCGTTATAGGTTTGCCAACTGTCTCATATTGTACGGTGTTTTTCATACCACGGGGAGGAATGAATTATCCCTTAAGAACATAAGACGGGACGTCATATATCCTGTATCTCAGAATTCTTCAGGAATAAACTTCATATTTATAAACACAGTGTCAGTATTTATCACTTCCGCAATTACAGTTACGTTTACGCTGCTGCTGTAACTCAATGACAGAACATTTTTAATAGTACGAAATGATGAAAAAACACCATTTTAAGCCACTAAACTGGCTAAATACGAATTTCCTACGTGCAACTAATATTTTATTGTTGTCTATGCCCAGTGCAAACGTCAACTGATGAATACTTAAGTTTTTTTCTCACCACAGATAGCATTTTAATTTTTTCTTTAAACAATAATCTTCCTGGGTCATTTAATTATGATCAGATGTGTGTCTAGTTGTTAGAAGTGTTTCTTATGACAAATCTGAAGAAGTTGGCAACCCTTTTCCGACATGTTGCTGGGCTCACAAGTGACGTCGTTTTGCTGGCGGGTGAGTCTGGAGTTCGCGCTGCAACCGGTTATTCTACTTCTGTATTATGAAGTACTCTGTACCTATAGTCTAACAACACAATGTGTGCCTATAGTCAAACCACACAACCTTCTGCAGGTAAACTAATTTATTTAGATGTTCGGAAACTCACTGCCCAAACTCCACACATAGTTTATTTGGACCAGTAGTAACACAAAAGCCTTTACACTTATATACGGAATCGCATTTTTATATGAAATAATTGTGTTCAAAGTTGCGGCGTAAAACGCCTGGAGAATAAGGCGGTGCGATCATGCGCGTAGGATAAGTTGCATAGGCTGTAGGCGCACCTCGCTCCGTTTGTAATAGTTTAGTGTCGCGCGCCTACGACCTATGCAACTTGCCATGCATGCATGATCGCACCGTCTTGTTCTGCAGGTGTTGTACACCGTAATTTTTAACAATATTATTTGATATAAAAATACTTTTCCAGATACAAGTGTATGTGGCTTTTGTGTTACTATTGATCCAATGAAACTATATCTGGAGTTTGCGCACTGAGTTTCCAAACACTGTATTTATTGTAATTAATATTGTAATAGACTTGCACCTATATTACTGGTATTTATTACAGCATTGGACCAGGAAATGCCACGTAAAATAAATTTAGAGAAAACTTGATTTTGCCTACCAAACCTGTAGTCAAGGGTTTTAAATGGGGAATCAATGTTAAGAAATTCCTTTTCAATGCATCAGTTCGAAGGATAAATGTTTTGAACAAAAAAAAAATTCAATGCGACTGCCCCGCTAAGTAATTTTGAGAGACTTTTTCGTTCATAACTATTTTTTGTAAAAGTTGTAAAGTCGTAAATTTGAGCCATGTGAACATATTGATTATTTTCTGATGTAATCTGATTTCAAGTTTTTTTCATTGGCACATTAATTATATTAATTAGTACATATTTCACTGATCGTTTTATTTTTTTATTTTATTTTATTGTACAACACATGTCTTTTCAGTATGTTGTTTTTGTAATGTCTTTAGAAGGCCCAAGTTTCTGAGTAGTTGTCGGACCGTTGCCATGGAAACTAAGAGACGTAATGAGCAATTCTTGCCTCTAACACACTCGTGCTTGGTCAGTTTTTGAATGGAAATTCTAGTCAACTTGGTTTTGGACGGCAGGACGCTAACCTGCGTCGGTTCAGTCCACAGGGTTTTTAATTTAGTTTTAATATAAGGACATGAGTTCGCACGTGTAAACAGGCCGTCTCGAAGGAGACGAAGACGCGAGGGCAAGATTTGGAAGAATCAGACCTGTATCGGTCGCAGCCCACGTAATTTTACAGTTTTAATTAGGTCGAACTACCGCGGTGTGCTTTAATGTGCCGGGGCTGCATTAGCATTGTAGGCCCGAGAGCCTAATTAGGGAAGCGCTCGAGGAAATGTCCTGCTGCATCCAGGTGGATACTGCTGCTGACAACGAGATCGTCCAGAATTCTTCATATTAATTCATAACCAGCTAATTGAACATATAATGCTTTTTGTTCAAAAAAGCAGAGACGAATTTTTTTCAACTTGAACTGACCCAAGCTAATTTAACTACGAACACCCTGACATTATTTTTAGTAATACCCTGTGCTATTCTGGATAAGAAAGACAAATTAACTAAATTTTTTTTTGTAAGTTTAAAATTGTAATTACCAGGCATAAAGTAAATGGAACATGCCAGCCACGAGAAGGGCTAGTGTTGCTGTGGCCACAAATAAAAATCTTTCTAGAAAATAGATTAAAAATTTCCTGTCTGGAGTAATTTGGTTACAAGAATAATAATTAAATTTCAGCCTTTGCTTGAAACGCCTCTGCTGAGTTATGATTTCCAGTGGCAAGTGTATATTCTTCCTAGTGACGTAATTTTTTTTTTTTTTAGTTTTGTAGCGTTATTTGTGAGTGTTCTTCTGTCGCGCGTCTGTCTCCACATTGTGTTCAGCCCCCAGACCTCCACGCGATACCTACGTCTCATCACGTTGTTACACGTCACGTCATTTGGCGCCGCACGCAAGGGCTTATACAATATCCACGTGCACTTCGCTAAGCACAAGGCTAGTAGCGGCGTCGTTGCAAAGGGAAATTAAAATGTTAAATCTTAGAAAACGTACATTAAAAGTAAAAATCTGCAAAATTCCTTAACGTGTCAGCATTCGTTAACAAATGTCACTTAGAATATTTCTTGTTTGAAACGGCTATCTTTAAAACTCGTGCACCGAAAAGGAATTTCTTCAACAATGATTCTACATTTAGACTCCAGACTTCGTCGTCAGTGCTTAAGAAGTGAAATCTCGACCAGGACCGAACTTGGACTGGAAGCGTCTTATACTTAACGTGGGATGATTTGACCTACATACAGTGAAATTTCAAACTTGCACTGAAATGAAAAAAAGAGCGATGGTATAGTGAAAATAGCTCTGACCATACTTTATAAATATTGACTATTAATCACGAATGTTAGTTTTTCTTTTGCACTTCAATTTTATTCCACGGTAAGGCTTTATCTGCGCTGCTGTGGTCTTCGACCCTTCACGGCTATTTCCATCACATTAACACGTGCGTGTTATGAACAATAACGATTCAATATGGCCACCACTTCGTTTTGTGTTTTTACGTTTAAGTCCAGTCGCGTATATTAATTAAAATAGAGTAAGAATTTAAGTCCGCCTTGGTGAGTGCATTGGATTATCTCACTACAGTTCTGTTTCAGTCTGATCCTAGGATATTTAGGAAATTTCAGTTGGCATTCTTCTACTTACTCCGAGTTTAAATCAACCGCAAATATTACCTTCAAAAGGATAAATAAAATAAACCATTATAGCCTTACACGCTTTTATATTTCATCATACTCGAACTTTAGGTTGATTTTCGAATATTTAATTACAAATATTAACATATGTACCCTCTATATTTGTTACTGCAATAACAGTACTTGTTTTTACTGTTTTTTTAGTTTGTATTGCACAATTATATTGTACGATAAAAATCGTTCTCCTTTTCTTATGAACCATAATTCAGTATCATAGGTACACCATAATTCAGTCTCACAAATGCCGTAAAAGTCGAAATAGAAATTATAGATTACTGTCGTTGAAGGTTCCGTTTATGATCTGCCACTGACTCACGAACTTGCGGGAAGCACCGGCAAGTCACAAAAAAAAAATGCTGTTTGAGTGATTCCAGTAGTATTGACAGGTTTGCAGTTCGGTTCCACCAAACCGGGACAGTTTTTTATGTCTCAAGTTAATAGCGCTGTCAAGTATGTGTGTTCGCGTGGTGTTTCCAAGGACAAGTTGGGGCTGGGTTAGAGTTTGTCAGCCATCGCCCTCCGCTACGAAGTTAGCCACTTCTCTAATGTGTCGTTACAGGAGTTATAGTCGCGCTGTTTAGTGGAGCGGCAGTGGAGATGTTCTGGTGGCTCTAAAGCCGCGGCTTCATCTCTTTTATAGAAGTTCTTCATTTTGTGTCGTAATTCCGGATTCAGAATAATAACCGTTGATCTACGATTATAGAAAATTTACATTTTATGAGTTATTTAATATGTTTGTGCTCGATTTTCATTATGTGTGATCTGCTAGTTGCAAAAAGTCAGGAACATATTTACATTTTATCAATAAGTTACTGTCTTTTTGCAAGCAGGAAATAACACACAGCGAAAATCCGGTACAAAAATATTAAACAACAAGTAAGTTGTAAATTTTCTATAATCAAACATTTCCAATTATTCCTGCTGGAACTGGGTGAGTGAAGAGTGAGTGAAGAGATTTGGACGGCTCTTAACAGCGAGGTCTTCAGAGCCGATGAGGGCGATTGAGGTGAGTATGGAGCAGCGCCGGAACGAAAGGGCGGGGGAAACGGGATATCCCCGAGGAAACCCGCCGACCAGCGGCATGGTCCGGCACGATTCCCACATGCGGAAATCCGGGAGGGACCCGGCCGGAGATTGAACCCGGTTGCCCTTGGTGGTAGGCGATTAGTCTAACCACTACACCACCGCAACCCCGTAAGTAGGAGCGGCACGAAATAAACGCAGATTGTCTCCGCCCTTTGCTCTCCTCTCATTTACTCGGTGAGCAGCAGGTTCTCTAGTCGACGGCATTGCTTTCCTGGTACCGGTACACGAAGTAAGCGAGACGGCGCAGCGGTACCACTTTTTTGGAAAAAAAAATACCGTGTTCCATGCCCGGTCCGGCCAGCCTGGTTTTCCAGTTCTTCATGATTTCTCGGTGTCACTCCAGGTGAATGCTGGGATAATTCCACCATGCAGGTCGTGGTCCAGTATTTCCCTCATAATTTTTTCCCGAGCCTGAATAATCTTTTTTTAATGAACGAGAGCCGCTAATCTCTGCCTACCAGTGCGCGTTGACTGCACTGGAAAAGTATGTCGTATTCGTAAAAACAAACATCAATATCATTTTTATTTAAAGGGAATATAGCAAGACATTTTTTGAATTTATGCCGATTAATATTTTACTACAAAAACAGATTAATTTCAAATAAGGGTACAGATGTACAAGTGTTATTTAGATAAATAAACTGGCTTTTCGAGCTTAATATTTTATGGCATGTGGTTTGAGGGNTACAGATGTACAAGTGTTATTTAGATAAATAAACTGGCTTTTCGAGCTTAATATTTTATGGCATGTGGTTTGAGGGGGCTGGGGTTATGGTAAATGTATAATTTTTACTATTATAATGATTACAACTTTTGTATGAGTAGATTAATGAAAAGTAAAGTTTTGGGAATTATTATGGGAGATGTATGTTTTTGTGCAGTTTATTTTAGTGTAAAAGTAAATGTTTGTTTTAACACTTCACAATTAATATTATAATTAAAATATTAATAATCATAAAATCTAGCAGAATATATCAAAAACTGTACTTAAGTCATAGTGTGAGATACCGAATGTACTTAGCTAGCGTAAGTCATAGAAGCTCATTGTTAAGTTAAGGCGACTATCTTGAGATACCAGGGCACAGTGGTGTTCGCTAGTTAGAGCACATCGATTAGTAAACACCACAAACCGAAGTTCGCTCCTGAAGCACTCAAGCGCAACTGCTTGGTTTGCAAATAGACGAGTGTATTCACGAGAATCCAGCTACATCTGAGTTCGATGACTGTATTCTATTCGGTTTGGTGCACGTTGAAATCTCAGAGCTCAAAGTTGTTTGGCAGAATGTTTTTTTTTTTTNGACTGTATTCTATTCGGTTTGGTGCACGTTGAAATCTCAGAGCTCAAAGTTGTTTGGCAGAATGTTTTTTTTTTTTTTAAGTAAGGATATTGCCGTCCATTTTGACTCCTCTATACATCTTTACATTCGTTTATTTCCTGCGTTTCATAGGTTTTCCCATCAGTGGAATCTAAGGACATCATAAATGTTCTTAAAGACTGTTAACGATAAAGTAAGCACGTTTAAAATCCACCACTAAAAAAAAAAAGAACTACCCATCACTACATTTATAGGTTGTTTGTGGTAAACTGAGCACTTCTGGAAGGCTTGCTTTAGATCTACTTGCATGCGCGTAGTGTATTCTTCCACCATGCGTAAAATTAACATTGCCATGTGCCTGGTCACTTGATGCGTGCATCGGTAAAGTGAAACTGTGCAAATAATTATAAAAGATATTATTTTACTAATATGGTATTTATTATACCTATGCGTACTAAAAACACAGAAAGTAAAATAAATAATTTATTTCCGTTTTCACAAATATTTACCTAAAACTTGTAATCCGACGTTAAGACATGAAACTACTTTCCCTCCGCAATTGCCAACTTTACTGAGCGCCTGCAAGTCTGCCTGCCCGTTAAAATACACGCAAGCAGGATCAGTGACATTTCTCAAAGGTTGATTTCAAAAGTGCTCACTTTATCGTGAACAGTCTTTATATTACAGTACACCCTGGCACGCAGGCGTCTAGTTAAGTTGACAGCGAATAAGTAAAAAGCAGTTCTAAGACCTGGCGTTGTATTGAGAGTATGTAAATGTATGGCTGCTGATTTCTAATTTTTTTTTTTTTTCGTTTGTTACAAAAAAAAAGAGCACGAATTTGCATATTATTAACACATTCGATTTTATAAAAACTCCTTGTTTTCCACTTGGAAGGCGCATGAATAAAGTAAGACGATCCTTGGCAATAATAATGTTACATATAGTGGAAGGATACAAAAGGAGAGCAAAATTAGGTCCAAAGAAGGNAGGTTTTCCCATCAGTGGAATCTAAGGACATCATAAATGTTCTTAAAGACTGTTAACGATAAAGTAAGCACGTTTGAAATCCACCACTAAAAAAAAAAAAGAACTGCCCATCACTACATTTATAGGTTGTTTGTGGTAGACTGAGCACTTCTGGAAGGCTTGCTTTAGATCTACTTGCATGCGCGTAGTGTATTCTTCCACCATGCGTAAAATTAACATTGCCATGTGCCTGGTCACTTGATGCGTGCATCGGTAAAGTGAAACTGTGCAAATAATTATAAAAGATATGATTTTACTAATATGCTATTTATTATACCTATGCGTACTAAAAACACAGAAAGTAAAATAAATAATTTATTTCCGTTTTCACAAATATTTACCTAAAACTTGTAATCCGACGTTAAGACATGAAACTACTTTCCCTCCGCAATTGCCAACTTTACTGAGCGCCTGCAAGTCTGCCTGCCCGTTAAAATACACGCAAGCAGGATCAGTGACATTTCTCAAAGGTTGATTTCAAAAGTGCTCACTTTATCGTGAACAGTCTTTATATTACAGTACACCCTGGCACGCAGGCGTCTAGTTAAGTTGACAGCGAATAAGTAAAAAGCAGTTCTAAGACCTGGCGTTGTATTGAGAGTATGTAAATGTATGGCTGCTGATTTCTAAATTTTTTTTTATTTTCGTTTGTTACAAAAAAAAGAGCACGAATTTGCATATTATTAACACATTCGATTTTATAAAAACTCCTTGTTTTCCACTTGGAAGGCGCATGAATAAAGTGAGACGATCCTTGGCAATAATAATGTTACATATAGTGGAAGGATACAAAAGGAGAGCAAAATTAGGTCCAAAGAAGGGATTTAAAAAGTGTTCAATTAACCGTGAACAGTCTAAAGATATATTATTTCAGAGTAGTTTTCGAGAATTACTGAACACTTTGAAAAAAAAAAAAATTCCAAATGACTAAGGAAGACGCTATGTTGTACAGAGTGACAGAACAAATAGTACGAGCCGCCATCCAACCCATATAGTTACTCCTATATGTGAGTGTTACATTTTACAGCAATACGCATCGTAATTAACACAATTTTTAAACATTCAACGTGAATAGATTCACTCCATAATACACTTCTGTGTTCTAAATTATTCTCTACATATAGTCTAGTCACACATTCTTCTGTACCTAAAGTAATGATATTATTATTGTGCCCATTATTTTAATAGCACATGCACTGACCACAACAATGAACAAGGGATAATAAACACAAATATGAAGGAAATTACAATTATTGAAGTAACATTTTAACCAGAAAATGACTTGGACTGAACTCAAAATATTTTTCATAAGTGAAATTCCAGACCTGATATGAAAATTTTAAACTTGTTTTGGCATGTGGGACTACTGAACAGATTTCTTAAGACGCGAGGTTTCACTTTCATCCATATTTTCACACGTGAGACAAAAACTTTTGATTATGTTTACAGATGGGGCAATATTAACCGGAGGAAATGAGGAATGTATTTCAAGTAACTTATAGGACGTCCCCTATGCATTAACAGGTTCGGTTTTGAAATACTGAGTAAGAGCAAGTGAATTAAGGTAAGGAGAAATATGATTAAATCCAAGTGGCAGAGAGCTATTAGCCTTAAGTAAGCATTTTTGAAAGTTTTACATTTTCCTTCTCTTCCCTTTCACGGGTGACAAATTTTAATTAACGTAGGCACGGGAATAGTGATTGAAAATGTGCTTATGGCCTAACTTATCGAAGCAGCGGCGTAAATAGAGACTGCGCAAGTTGCTCAAACAAGCACCCACTTACCACAAAGCCATGCAAAGAGTATCTAACGGATGTCCCTTTCTGACGTTTAGGATAACCAAAATATATCCAGGAATAGCAAAGTTACATCCAAAAGACTGTCAAAATATATCCAAATGTCTGCCCAATATCCAAAATGTGATATAGATATTTTGGATTTCCTATAAACATTTTTAAGATTAGTCACTTACCATAAGTTTGACCATTGGTGGTTTTGTAATACATAATGGATAAACCGATATCTACTACTGGATATCCATAGAATATCCGTAAGAAATTTACCTTAGGACTTGGATGACTTTTAGGTATTGTGGATATAATTAGGATATCGGGTGGATATCCAGTGCTATGTGGAGGATTGGTGAAAGAGTCATTCATAGATTGGATAAAGAACCATTCCGACATTAGCATGGGGGGATTTCGGAAAACCTTATAAATAGTAAATAATGTCAGCCTAAGTGGGAATCGCACCCAGTCTCTCAATAATGCGCTAGTCCAATATGTTAACAATAGTCCACCTCGCTCGGTTGACTAGAGTCAATGGATAAGTAAACTGTAACTATTAAAATATTAAGAAATCAATAGATTATTACTCTGAAAAAATATCAACAGAGAAGTGACAACACAACCATTCTGTTAAGGTGGCCGCCTGTCTGAAGGAATTTGGCATGTCTGAGGCCCAAAAGCGTGGGAGCGCTAGGGGCGACCGAGACATGCGCATCAACTCTCTCATCGCCTCTACGTGCAGAGCACTGAACTGGCGTCGATAACGCGCCTCCATGAGACTTTCAGCGGAGACCCTACCAAGACCACAACAGACAGTTCTGTTGCAGTTTCTATCCACTTTAACAATATATGGACAGTACCTACAGCCAAACTGATTGCTGTCTCTATATTACAAGTCTATTTAGGTTATGGCTTTAGAAATTTGGTTCCTACGCGTATATTTTTTTCTCAGTGTATAACTATACTTTTTTTTACCTCTATGAGTTTACAATAAAATGAACCAATTTGCTTTAATGAAATGCTGATACAAGCCACTACTTTCGCTAACTCGCAGCCAGTATTACCGCAGATATGTAAAGAAAAATGATATATAAAGATTAGCCAGGAATTTTTTGTTGAAATGTTGGTTACAAAATGACTCGTGAGCTACATCTATAACAACCATCACTTCACTATTAACGGTGTCTGACTGGTAGAGAGTCAACAAACTCCTGAAGCCACAGTCTGTCTAACCTGATTGGACTATATACTATATAAGAATTGTTCTTGGTGACTGAAAGACAAATTCTCTTTTCTTTGTAATCGCTAACAAACTCCTTGTTTGTAGTATAATAATGCGTTAATTAAAAAAATTGGCAAATAAAATTTTCCAACAATTTTTTTTGTGTTGGCCACAATTACTTTTGTATGATAAAAAAAAACCGAAAGGAGATTTAGTTATCGAGGTTTTAATTTTTTTCCTTCTGTTAAGCGTTTATGCTAAAGACTTATAGGTCATAAATTACATTTCGTGTCTGGCTTACAAAAATAAAGCACAGGAAAATCAGTTGGTGGAAAATTGGATTGACCTCGAAAGGTTAAGAACGTGCCGAGAATTAAAAATCCTTCATCGGGCTCTTGCATACCTGCTTGCTGAAATACCTTGCAGTAAAGGTAAAACAAAAATAGTTTTGCTGTTTCAAGTTTAATTAAACATTTTCTTGATTTCTTCTTTCTGAAACCGCGAAATCTTTGCTGCACACATAAATTAATACTGCTGCTGATAAAACAACTAGAAAATTCAGTTGTCATACACGTGGTACTATGAAACTGCTAGAAAAATTTATTACTGCAGCTATCACGTTAGTTCTTAATCTGACGTTTGTTTAAAAAAAACTATTCCAGTATAAGCAGACATGAATTTCTACCTAGAGTTGTTTTGCGTCTTCGGAGCACAGTAGCTACACTGCAAACATGTTTCTCTACACTTCACTATCCAGTTCAGTCACTGAGTCCATGTTCGTGGTAACGTTGCAAGTGACTGGTAATTATGACCTGTACTGTACACAGCAACGCACCACTGGTCATTACGCTGAGAGTCTTCGTGTGGACCATCTAACTTTACGGAATTTTACACCTCTTCGACATGAATGGTTAATGCCAAGATCGTGGAGCACGCAGCACGTTGCTTTTAGTACGAAAAAAATGTTGAACACAAGTATAGTGTGTACTAAACAATTACGTGATTGCAACGCGCTTGAACTCAGAAATTTATGTGTGACCGAACGGGTCAAGTCTAACGGGAGTTTTTAACGCATACGTAGCAAATATAGAATTGCTATTATAAAAAGTTGGAGACTTCACTACGTATTTGTATCTTTTTCGCAACAGATTTAGGAAAGCTGTCATGCATGTATGGCCAAATTCTTTACCACTCGTGCTTTTTTAACACGCCTATACGATAATGAGGTAAACGAGAGACCTGTTTCTTGGAGCGTGGGCAACGCGAATGGAAAAACATCGACTCGCCAGTCAAATGCCACATTTCTTCAGCACGCAAGATGTTGAACTGGCGTAGAGTATTTTCATTGTGCTGCGTGTAAGTATTGTTACAATTTCTCAAAGTCAGCGGGCTTAGCCAGGCTATTTAACCCCATTGAGAGTGGCACAAATTTACTGGCATTGAAGTCAAGGTTGAAGTGAACTGTCTATATTCCCCACTACAGCAATGTCACTTGAACTAGTCTCTGTATGTATACTTACCATCTTCCTATTGGCCCTGGCTACACCGGGTGCGCTTACTGTTCTCTGCAACGTTTCTTACTGGTTGGCCGTTTCTTACTGGTTGACCTTCGTCCAATGAAGTCGGGCGTTGACTGTGTGCCGATTAATGTGTCGCGACAGATGTAACAGGTTTCACTAGCCATCATGTTCATTTGAGAAATTATTAAAAAGGACAATTTTATTCTTACGAACTAAAGCGTTCACTATATTTAATGTTTCACTTAAATTCCGATTAAGTACAGCGAAACAGTAAAACAAAGTGTGAGTTTTATCTTCGAGAGCAAATCAATTTCCATATAAACATAGCGACGAGTATATGTGTGTATATTCCTGAAAGTGATAGGGGATGGAGGTCTTTATTAAATAAAAGCATTAATAACAACTTCCTAATTTATTTACAAACACTACCAAGAAAATACTCTCGACAATATCTCAAAATAAATGGCTAGCGCTTGCTATCAACAATTAATTAATTTAATTAACACAAGTTACAATCACCCTAAAGAAATTAATGGAATCAAATAACTAAAATCAGTCCCAATAAACTGCGTATCAAAACCTATTGAATAATTTTACACATTATATGTCCTTGTTTGAAAGTTCCTATATTTAAAGTATAATCCGTATCCCACGCATACGGTCCCACCTAAATTCAACCCATATTCCACCAGTACGGAATGTTAGAGACCGCTACGAGCGCCCCCATGCACCATAGCACTCTACTCGCAGGCGCTACGCTCTCTCGTCCGTCCACACCCCGCACACACTCGTCTACTGTCATATCGCACTCTCCGCCGTCGTCCGTCCACTCTGCTGACGTCACTCGCTGCACCAGACTTTACATGACGACCGAACTTCAGCCAGATGGCAACTACAAGACTGCCTACTTCCCAGCTGCGGTGGTATTTATATCGTCATCGACCATAGCCCAGAAACTTCTCCAAATGCCTCGTTGCGCCGAGGGACATGATTACCAGAAAATTCTTGCTCATCCTCCCAAGTCGTCGACTCCCNTCTCCAAATGCCTCGTTGCGCCGAGGGACATGATTACCAGAAAATTCTTGCTCATCCTCCCAAGTCGTCGACTCCCCCGGCAAGGGGAGGAGGAGTTGTGACGCCAGCCAGGTCGGTTGTCGATCATTCCTCCAGCCGCCGGGTGACGTAGTGGTCAGCTGATCTGTCTGTGGGGAGGGGAGGGTTGAGGTGGGTCACCCCTCACAGCGCTGGGACGATGCATAACCAGGTAGCACGGCGACGTACCCAGTGTGAGAGTCCACGCGTAACAGTGTAGATCTTTCAGTGGGGACCGTGTCCTTTTGATGGAAAGTCTACAGTAGTCCATAAAATGTTACTTTTCTCTCTAAGCCCGAATAAGTGATAGCAATCAGTGAAATAACATTAACTGAAATACAGTTGATAAGCTACTGCCAACTGCCTAATCGAGCAAATGAANGATAGCAATCAGTGAAATAACATTAACTGAAATACAGTTGATAAGCTACTGCCAACTGCCTAATCGAGCAAATGAAATGGAAACAAGTGACTTATAGCAGTGGAATTCTCGACTTTAGTGGGAACCACAAATATATCAGTAAAATTCAATCATCATATTTATTGGTTATCTGGCACTAATTATTAGTAGCTCAATTTTCATTGGTTTTCACTAATTTTGATTAATTCTCGCTGTTTCAGGTTTATAGTGTTCATACGCCTATCACTTCTTGGTTGACGTCCTGCAATGAAATACATTTTTGAAGTTGCCAACTTCAACGTTGTATGTAATATATATTTTTTATTCTTTTATTTTGTGCTCATGACACTTATTTAACTTCTGGAAATTTACCTTGTTATTTACAATCAATTGTCAGGTCCATATTCTCTTTTTTTGCATAAGAGNTTATTTAACTTCTGGAAATTTACCTTGTTATTTACAATCAATTGTCAGGTCCATATTCTCTTTTTTTGCATAAGAGTATGTCAAAATCAAACTTTTGCTGTCTTTTCAGGCACACAGAATTTAAAGGCAATGTTTAAAACAAAAGTAAACAAGCAAATATGTTAATTTCAAACTTTTTAAGCAATTACTATTGTACAGAAAATTAACGACAACCACACAAACAATAAACTAAATTCAAAATATTCAACAATTAAAAAAAATGTACGCTATATTATTATTTTCCTACCTTGACATTTTGAAAGAACTCGTGGCGTTTTCTTTCAAAATAAGTAATCTCGCCTCAGCAACTGAGCTGGGTTTTGAAATTTTGTGGGTGGCAAATTANTGGCGTTTTCTTTCAAAATAAGTAATCTCGCCTCAGCAACTGAGCTGGGTTTTGAAATTTTGTGGGTGGCAAATTATGGAAGATCGTGATTTTACCATTTAAAACCACAAAAATAAAACTAAGAAATATAATTTTCGTTTTCCTGAAATTGTNTGGAAGATCGTGATTTTACCATTTAAAACCACAAAAATAAAACTAAGAAATATAATTTTCGTTTTCCTGAAATTGTATTACAAGTGATTTCTGAAGTATAAGTGTATTTGGCACCAATATGAAATAGCTTTTGTTCATATCCAGAACATGTAAGGTGCATTTCAGTAGCTGCTCTTGCCCGCACTTAGTGCTTACTTGCCGAGTGCCTTTTGTTCCAGCCACTGTGCACTCGTACCGTGTACGAAATGGCTTTCCGCGTTCCAACTGCGAAATACGCGGAAACAGTCAGCGCAGAGGGCAATAATTCCCGTGCTACAATCAGAATCCGTGCGGATGTATGAGTGCAAATATGGCGGACAACCGAGCACTTGTTTCGCGTAATCACGCGATAATAGCACTTTTCTGCTCATGAAACCGCACTGAGTGCCAACCTCGTGGAGTGTATAGGAAAACACCATTTATGATGTTCCCAGTGTTGCCAATTCAACGGCTTGCCTACTAGAATTNCCTCGTGGAGTGTATAGGAAAACACCATTTATGATGTTCCCAGTGTTGCCAATTCAACGGCTTGCCTACTAGAATTAACGTTTATGGATCAACTACCAAAAATTAGTATAGTTGGTTTGCGATTTAATAAACACGTTTGAAATAAATGTTGGGAAAAAAGTATATTCCTGCAAGTAATTTAGTGTAAACCTTATTGACATATCTACAAAAATGTTATGACTTATTGATGCTGTATATTTGGACGTTGTATCGTACTGAAAGTGTAAAGATGAAAATCTGTCGATTTGTGTGTCCTAGACTTAATTAAACTTTGTTTGCATGAGGCGGAGGAATATCGTGAAAGTATAACTTGAGTAGAGCTCGAGGAAAGTTGGAAGTAACCATGTACTAAATATATTATTATCAGTCTGCTGTTTAACACGCAGTTTCCCGTAAATGTTCTCGCGAAGACGTTGACGGACATAGCACCAAATAGATATAACTCCACATTAACCCCAACACACTTATTATTACTGTAAATACTTAGTTGCCGTTTTTTTTACGTTAGTCGAGCACCCCGAAACTCACCCAAAACTAACCAGAGGTTCACAGTTATATGAGAATATCTTNTTTTTTTTACGTTAGTCGAGCACCCCGAAACTCACCCAAAACTAACCAGAGGTTCACAGTTATATGAGAATATCTTAATTATAAAATTAAATATTACTAGCTATTAAATTAATTATAATTTAAGAGTTACGTTACAGAATTACAGCACTCTCTCTCACCTAATATTTATGAAACGAAATAATTATAGCGTCAAACTGTTGCAAAAAAAGATTTTCGTAGTGAAAAAATGCACTTTAAAATAATGTTTTAGTGACGTAATTTGTGAAGTATTTGTTACGAGGGTGATGCGTATCTTTTATTGCATTATATTAAAATGTATGATTGCAAAACTAATACTGCGATGGCCTGATGATTTGTGTTAGAAAGTTA
Source organism: Clitarchus hookeri (assembly GCA_002778355.1). NCBI lineage: Eukaryota > Metazoa > Arthropoda > Insecta > Phasmatodea > Phasmatidae > Clitarchus > Clitarchus hookeri. The sequence continues at coordinate 256,608 of NQII01001809.1, forward strand.
GTCAGCTTCGAATCTGACAAAACGAAAGGTGCAAATAACAAAGATACGTAAATATTTTCTGAAAAAAAAAAAAAAAAAAAAAATTAAAAAAAAAAAAAAAAAANTATTTTGCTGACACGACGTGATGATACGGCACAGGCTCCTCAAAGTATATTGGTTGTGCTTCCTGGACTTGTGCGCGTTTCGTTATGGCAACACTGAAAGGTTTCCCACGCAATTTTGCAGCGAGTCCCTCCCTCAACATTATTATTGTTAATGTATGTAGTTCGAAGATTACAAGTAGCTTACATACACCGCCTTCCTATACTCACACATTTCACTGGTCAGAAATGTCAGTTTCTTCATCTGTGGTCCAGACACTGCTGATGATCACTGACGCTCGCTGACAGCCGCCAGACCACCTTGTGCGAGGCTAGAATGATTACTGACAACCCTTAAGTTTCTGGAGGTCAGGAGGATGTGCAGAGATAGTGAAATACATTCTGGTATTATCTGATAACATAAGACAAGAATCTCCTTTCAAGATAGTTACAGACGTTCAGACGATAACTGCATTAAATATAAAATAGNTGATAACATAAGACAAGAATCTCCTTTCAAGATAGTTACAGACGTTCAGACGATAACTGCATTAAATATAAAATAATCATTTAGATAGTTCCGCAAAAGGTCAGTATACAATTAATTAATTTTGTTATTAAAGTGCATATTCTTACAGTTTTGGGTGACTCGATGTTTAAATGAGTAATTTTTTGNAATTAATTAATTTTGTTATTAAAGTGCATATTCTTACAGTTTTGGGTGACTCGATGTTTAAATGAGTAATTTTTTGATAAGTTACATTAGTATTTGAATGTTCACTGTAAAAACGCTTTCTTTGCTGGAACACGTTATTTGTTGCCACAAAGAAAAATGTGTTTAAATATGAACCACTGCAAAGAAGCCTTGCCACTAACATAATTGTTGTTTGATCTATATAGTAATGACTATGATAACATTGCATTATCGTTGCAGGAGTTCAGAAGACGCTTTTTTTTGTAATGTAAGTTACACTGCAAAGAAAATTTGTGCTCTGACAAACAAACGTAATTTTANTCAGAAGACGCTTTTTTTTGTAATGTAAGTTACACTGCAAAGAAAATTTGTGCTCTGACAAACAAACGTAATTTTTAAAAAAGAGATAAGTAACAAATATTTCAAAATAACAGTCACGAAACAGTAGGGCGGCCCCGAGATTTGAACCCACACTCTTTGTAATACTAACCNTCAGAAGACGCTTTTTTTTGTAATGTAAGTTACACTGCAAAGAAAATTTGTGCTCTGACAAACAAACGTAATTTTAAAAAAAGAGATATGTAAAAAATATTTCAAAATAACAGTCACGAAACAGTAGGGCGGCCCCGAGATTTGAACCCACACTCTTTGTAATACTAACCTTACGCCCTGCACCACATTACCACTTTATATTTCAGCGTACGTTATAATTGTTATAGAAACGTTTTGCGAGGTAGTAACATGGGCCAGAATACAAAGCCACCTCTTGGAAAGAATTGAGATTAGTGGTGTGGAGAATTACAGAACTTCAGAATGACATTAAACGTCTGCAGTAGGACTAAATTTTCTCAGCTGCAGTTTCGTAACTGCAGAATATACGTATTGATTTATGAACGTTTGCGCTGGGACAATAGTTACGTACTGAACACTGTAATGTACGACAGAAAAACGTTTCAACAGTTACCTCTGATACAAAGTAATATTTCTTTACTGTGAACAAAAGCAGCTCAAATAATGTTTATTTATGTTATATAAAGAAACGTAATATTGCCATAAAACAAAACGTACAAAGAAAGCATTTATTAGCAGCAAACGTATGTTTCTATAAAATCTTTGAATTAAAGTTACACTGTGTTACTGTAAAGAAAACAGCTTCAAAGAAATGATTTTCTTTGTCGTACAGAAAACTATGTATGGTTTTTTTTTAGAGTGTCGTATTGACTATCACTGCCTAGTGAAAGGAAACTATCGACTCAGTGACAAGTAGAAATATTTGTTGGTTTCTGATCATTATCCTTTTTTTTTCTTATGAAAACTGATGAGCCATAGTGAACTCGGTGTTGGTCAGCAGTAAAGGACGAACGCCGCAGGGGCTCAGCAAACTGGTGAATGGGCGCAATGACCGTAACGCGAACATTCTGACGGAAGCACTGCGGATAGCGCCAGCGTTCCCGCGACAAACATGAGGCGGAAACATTTCGTCATTCGCACGCTAGATGGCAGCGCTGCGCCGCCAACTCCTGCAGTGTAGTCAAATACAACGCCACGCATTCGTAACGACTACTGTCGACCGCACTAAACTACACAAACTCTCCCCACTTCTGTATGCAGTTATGTTCGTAATACGACAGATATAGTGTATTCGCAGTTTCTTCACAATCAAACCTTTGAGAAATCACTTCATGAATTACTTGTTTGATTGTTTCCTGAATATTCCATGTACCACAAATGTGTTGTACTTGTTTTTTATAAACGCACCTTATTTTTTATTAAACTGGTGTTTTTCTTATATTTATTTATGAATAATAATATTTAATTTGTAATTAATATGAATAAAAACAGAGAGAAAATACGTGTGTTAATAATGCTTAATAATAAATAGTTCTAATGCGAAATATTATTACACTGAGTGCGCACGAATGCTTGTGCGATACCCATTTGGTGTATTTTTCTAGACTCGGTTAAGCTTTGTTGGAACGAGGCGGAGGAATATCTTGGAAGTAGAACTTTATCAGGGCTTCAGAAAAGTTGGAAGTAACAGTAAGTGGACTATACACATATACTTACTTTTACTAAAAAGTCGCACCTAATTTTATTGTTACCGCCTCACTTGAGTATCAAGAATTGTATTAATTTTGTAATGAAAAGGCGGGAGATTATATTGAGTATAAATGTCTAAACCAAAGTTTTTTTCCGTAATATGTGGCAACAGTTTTTTTTGTCTTGACATTAAATAATTAAAAATTCAACAATACCTTTGAATTCCTAACGTATTTATTTGAACGCAAAATTTCCATAGTGACTTTTATATCAGACGCATGAAACATAAACGAACGTAATAAACAACTGATTTTAATAAAATTGTATTAATATTCACCGACTGAGACAAATGTTGGAACAAACCACTGCGAATGTTGGGGTACGAGCCAACAGCCAGTGACGTAATTATCGCTACACTGGAAAGGTTTGTAATTTATGAATGAAACCTACACTGACGGACGCTTACCACTCGCGAGTGATTTATTCTGGAGTCCGCATGAATTTGTCAAGTGAACGCCGCTGCAGTGCGACATCCATTGTTATACAGAGTGCTGTGCGGGTTGCCCACATAATAGGTATTGAAATTTATACCCACGTTCCTAAAAAAAATGGCGAGGCACAAATACGATTAAACAAGTGAACATATTTTGTCGATATCGACATGATGGTTAGTAACCGATCGCTACAAAAGCCTATTATGATTCCGGGTTACGTCCCACGAAGTTAAATGCCTAATAGTAGTGGAAGTTAGAAATGTTTTCAATTAAATAATTTGATGACAGTGACGTATTGCCCAGTGGTTGTAAATTATAAGAAATTGCCGAGAAAGAATGACGGAATAATTCTGTGACAGGATGTTATGGTAGCAGCAATTAAACTTAAGTACTAAAGTTAGAAAATTATGTGAATTTATTACATTTTAATTCGTTGCAGGGGCAATCGAAATACTGCTGTAGCAGTTCCATTAAAATAACTGTCTTCTTAGTGGAAGGAACAAAACATTCTGTCACTGGAACTTTATTTGTAGTTATAGAAACAATTGCATCACCACAACGTAAAATTAAGTTATTGTTACTAATTACGCTTAACAGTATTTTGCACAGTATTAACAACCCTCCTGATTTATGTACACACGCCAGCATTAGCAAAATGTTGGTTGTACCGACATACATTATTCTCAGTTAAGATCTTTGTTGTGCGCTATGTTAAATGCTTCCGTAGTGTTTGCAGTGAAATCCTGATTTTCGTCTGCCTTCAAGCATGTTTTTCCTATAAATCAGGGTCCGCGATGGCTGAGCGGATAGCCTGCTCGCCTTCCAACAAGGCGAACCGGGTTCAATCCCCGGCCGGGCCACTCCCGGATTTTCGCATGTTGGAATCGTGCCGGACGATGCCGCTGGTCGGTGGGTTTTCTCGGGGATGGCCCGCTCCCCCCGCCCCTTCATTCCGGCGCTGCCCCATACTCATCTCAATCACCCTCATCGGCTCTCAAGACCTCGCTTTTAAGAGCCGCCCAAATATCTTCACTCATCAACTCTTATAAATCACTTAAGAAAATAGATCGTAATATATATTTGCAATTTCCGGTAAACATAATACCAGTACATAATCGTGCTTGCAAAATAGTTATCAACATCTAACTTTGTAAATCTGCAATATTAAGCTGAACCAACATCATAAGGCTATGTAGCGTAAGCAACATCGATGATCGCTTATAGAGTAGAGTAGACATTTTGTATGACTTACAAATAATTCATTCCAATCTAGCTGTCAAAAACAATATTTTGTTTCACTTAGAGTGAAATATTTTATGTTCACAGCACATTTCTATGTAGGATATACAGTACACAATTGAATATATATCTTTAAGTTAATAACAGTAAATATGAAGTTATCAGTAATTCGTTATGATACTACATTAACTTCATATATTCCACTTCAAATCTTGTAGCATTTCCTCAAAATTATTTTAGTTGTTGTAAAATAACGTTAATAAATTTTTTTTTTAGTTATTTCAATAATTATTTTTTACATTCACATTTGTGGATTGTTTTTCTCGTTTACACCAGCTCTGGCAAGAATAACGATTAATTGTCAGGTTACCTCCTGGGCATACCGCAACCTGTTCGAACTGCAGCGGTAGACGGGCGGCCTACATATCAGGTGCTCCTAGAAAACTATAATCTCTAAATAGTATAAAACAAAGTCGTTTATCCGCGTCTGTCTGTGTATTCGCTTAGCACTTCTAAACTACTAAATGGATTTTGATGCGGTTTTCAACACCATTTAGATATTTTAATGAGAAAGATTTTGGTGTATAAATAATTCATATTTAATGTAATGATAGTAGAGAAATGTCGAACCGTTTGTAGTCAAGTCATAAAAAACCACTTTTAGAGCGCTTACATGGCTTGCGCTGACTAAACCATAAGAAATACATCACATGTATCTGCTATAGAATTGTAGCTCTCAAAAAGGTCTACAGAAAATTCCGCGATAGCATATATTTATTATTTTAAGGGTGACCCACAGTAACCATTTTTATCTTTCAAAGTATCGCTGTAAAAACTAAACTGTTACCGGGCGAAGCCGGGCCGGTTCGCTAGTGCTTCATATATTAGAAATGTCTCATTTGTTCAAAAGTAATCTCCTACCGTGAGATCGCCAGCTCCTCGTCTTCTGCCATTCCCTACAGCGTCGGCCATGTTTACTACAGTAGTAATGTTCAATATAACTCCTAAGTCAAATACGCTGACAGCCCATTTGCTTCCACAGACGAAGTCCTAAAGTCGATCATATATTCCTGCTGAATCCTCTTCAACTTGGAAGTAATAAATTATGGTATTCCCGATATTGATTGAAGATATCCATGCGTGACTTTATTCACTGCAACCTGGAAGCGCAGAGAACTTCTGAAGTTTGACATTTATTGAAAAACTTCCGAAAGTATTGCTGTGGGCNCACTGCAACCTGGAAGCGCAGAGAACTTCTGAAGTTTGACATTTATTGAAAAACTTCCGAAAGTATTGCTGTGGGCTGCACAAACCAATAACCTTTAAAGAAGTCGTGCGTTACGTAAAATGTCAGTTTCTCGGCTATTCTTAAAATTGTATATTCGAGAGAGAGAGAGAGAGAGAGAGAGAGAGAATAAAAAGGATCAATCGAGCGTTTTCAAAATTATATTTAGATACGATAATTCATACAAAGAGAAATGAAATATTTTCCCGATTTTCCCATAAGCTCTAACTCGTTCAGAAATGTTGAGAAGTGTTTGAAAGCAGCCATTGAATATATACCACTTGATATTGGCTGCTTCTTCTGATTTGACATTCCGGCAGCGTCGTTAATGGACATTTGAGTGGCGGCCAAGGAAGAATTAACAACACTTTCTTTCTATAACCTATTCATGGATACTTGCAACTTTACTGAAGCCCTGCTAAAGTTATAAATACAGTATATTCTTCCTCCTCGTGCAAACAAAGCTTAAATTAGACTAGAAAATTACATCAAAGTGACAACGCACCACATTCGTGCGCATTCAGTTAAACCTTATTTTGCATAAGAACTATCAATAATTTATAATATTACAATTTATACATAAAAATAATTAAAAAATAAAGTTAAACAAGAATAATTTACTTTCATGTTAACGTAAGTATAAAACGCTTATGAAACGTTACATAATTAGGAAGCAACCAAGTACGTCGTATATGGGGTGATTTTTCAAAGGAATGATTCCAAAAGTGCGAATAGACTATTGCTAGCGCCGCCTGTTTCTCGCGAAAATATTCCGCCGCTAGTTATGTTCCAAAATACGTTGCTTCAGAACCTATATCGCGGTTGGACGGTTGTAACTCGCACGCGTATTCTTAAGTGTCTGCCAGCCAATGACGGACGTCCAGTGTCAGGGTAACCTTATTTTGATTGGCCCAGTCGAGTAGGAAATGCCTTCTCACATAGGCACGTAGACATTAACCAATGGGAATTTGCAAGCTTGGTAAGAAGTTGAAGTCTAGCCTGCACATAAATATTTTATTAAACAGGTGGCCCTAACTGTAACACATATGTTTGTCATTATCATCACGTGGTTTGCGCTGGCCTTGAGATGGGATGGAGTGGGAGGGGCATCTAACTTGGAGCAGGTGCACTTGGTGATGGCCTTGGTGTCCTCGCTAACGGCGTGCTTGGCCGGCTCCCGGGGCAGCACGAGTCTCACAGCTGTCTGCATATCGCGGCTGGCGATGGTGGACTACCAGCTGTAGCGAGCAAGAGACCGGCCTCCACTACAAAGTACATCAAGCTGTTCATTATGTTCAAAAGCATAACATAAGAAATATCGGATGTAATAAAAAATGCTCTTGTAACCGCCAACACCAAAGACAAACTCATTCGAAATGGCCATTTTGGACCACCAATATACTTGAGAAGTCACGGGAACATGAAACACAAAGTATTTCAGCATTACTTAAGTTGAAAAAAATTGTTTTAAGTAACAACTAATAGACAACGGGTTTAAGATGCTTAAACGCACAAGGGGCCACTGTGCTCTCAGATTTTCGCGCGTGGGAATCGTGCTGGAAGATGCCGCTGGTCGGCGGGTTTTCTCGGGATCTCCCGCTTCCCCGTCCTTGAATTCCGACGCTGCTCCATACTCACCTCGCTTCACCCTCATCGGCTTTGCTAAAGACCTCGATGTTAGGACCCGCCCAAATCTCTTCATTCACTCAAACCCACAAAAATACAAACTTTATCGTTGATATTCACGTGAGCTCTTGTATTTGAAGAACCGAACAGCACATGGGAATATATTTAAAAACATACCAGAAAACGCTTAACACTCAGTGTGATGAATGGGTGTCGCAGCGCGGTGGCATTGACTTTGCGTAATTTGTGTGCTAAAAAAGAAAGAGAAAAAAAAAGAGACAGGAAACAGGCGCAACTGGCATCATTATCACTACGTGCACAAGCGCAGCCACACAAACCTCGCCATCCGCCGAGAGAATAAATAAAACACGCTTCTCGCCTGAGTTCTTACCGTGTGCGCGTCCCAGCCAAGCCTCGCGAGCGCTGTTCCGCGGCGATAACAGAAACTACATTCTGCCTTGGTGGGAGGCGGGTGGTCTCACCACTACGTCGCCACGACCCTACGACAATCCGCTGTGAGAAATCGGGATGCGACAAGGAAAATTAATTTCCATATTGGCGAGATTCGAGTAAAATGCAATCAAAACTATATACTCTTCCCCTGGATGTGTCTCTTTCGAGGCCTGTTATTTCGGACTCTCGTATCCTGGCATGCCAACAGTACTAAAAATTATCTACCAGATGATACCGTACCCTCATTTTCTGTAACAATGGACAATCATCCTTTTCCCCCTTTACCATATATATAGTTATTTAATAAAAGTTTTCGCAACTATACATGGTTCAAAGCCTAAATTTGGCCATGGAAAGTCGTAGTCCTCCAAAGTTAAGTAACAAGGAAGACGGAATGGAGATGTTTGTGCGGCTCTTAACAACGACGTCTTGAGATCCGACGAGGGTGAAGCGCGGTGAGTGTGGAGCAGCGCCGGAATGCAAGGGCGGGTAAAACGGGAGATCCTCGAGAAAACACGTCATCCGACACGATCCCCAGTTGAGAAAATTCCGGGAGTGACCTCGCCGGGAATCGAACCCGGTGCGTCTTGGAGGAGGAGATCGTCCGCTGAACCACTGCGGCCCCAACGAGGAAGGGACTCGCCGTGAATCGAACCCGCGTCAGCCGCAGCCTACCCTTCTCCCTTGGTTCGGAGCCCTGTGCGCTCTTCTCTGCCAGCCTCTCAGCTATTGTCCATTGAAGGCGGGGATTTGTTTCACAATGCTGTGGTCCTCAATAAATGCCATGATCTAAACTGGACCCACATTTCTTGGTGATTAGAAAAGTGATCGAATCTTTCCAGTGGCGCAGCCAGAAGGGGGGAGGGTATCGGTATATACCCCCTCCCCAAATTAAAATTAAATATTAAAAAATATATATATATATATATATATATATATATTCCTTCTATTTTGTTTAAATATAAGACATTTGTGATCCCACTTGAACACAAAAAAGGTTCGTAGCATTTTGTGGTTCCGTATCTGTATATTAGCCCATTATTAATTTTTTTAACTAATAATTTTTTATATTATATCTTTTATATATTTTTCCAAAAATATAAATTTGTAATTCCCCCCGAAGGAAATTCCTGGCTAAGCCCCTGAATCTGTCATTGTTCACCCCGCTGTTTGGATGTTTCTTTTCGGTGTTTGTAAATTTGCTTGTGACCCTTTTAACAGGCACGCAGGATCACGTGATGTTGCGAAAATGTGTGAGTGTGGATGTTCTCCTTGGGTTATCATTCTGGCAGTAACGTCGTGGGGACAGTTTTAGTCGTTTTATACCAAATATGTGGATATCACTGTCTTCTGGCACACAAATGTTGTTTTCTTTGAGAAAACATGTTCCATTAACGACTTAAAAGATAGAGAGTGAAAATAATATTGACTTGTGCTAAGCGCAGTGTTCTAAACCACTTGTTCTTGTGCTGGGCTTAAAAAAAATTTGCGACCGATTTTTTTTCCCCATGATTACAACTGTGAACTTTGTAAAGTACTGCATGGAATCGTTAAGTTAATTGGAACTCGCTTTATCTCGTTACCCTTCTGTCATTACTTCCAAGGTTGCTTTTATGTTTTCCCGCGACGTTAGTCGCTTCTACAGTGGTATGTTGTAATACTAAGCATTCCTTAAACGTCAAAATCAGCAAACTATACTACGCTATTTAATATAATAAAAGCTGATTGTTAACAGAATTGGACGAACGTCAAAAATAAATAAAATATTGCGCCACAAACTTGTACCTCTCTCCGAATTTTCCCTCTGAATTCATTATCGCTAACTCTGCATGGCAATTAATAACACTTTTAATTGTAAATATATATTTTGCATTATTTTTAAGGCTACCGTCTTTAACAATAATTTTAATTATTATATATTAATTCATATGCATTTTCGGGGTGTTTGGGTTTTAATATGGATACTGGATTACTTTTTATGGGCACTGCTACTGAATAAGGGCTACTCACATTTTAATGTATACTAGCAAATTACAATAGAACAAAACCATCTACGTAAAGGAGCGACTCATGTTCATCCATTTCAATAACAGATCAGAACTGCTTGGTGCTGTGATCTAGGGATCGTTGTTTTATTTACGCGAAAGTCTAAAAAATGGCCGACACACGTGCCAGTGGCCGCTTATGGTCGACCTACCTTACTTCCACATATGATAACCATCTTTGCTGTGGACAGCCGAAATTGATTGAAACATTTTACAAAACCAGCAATTATGAATGTATGTCGCAGAGAACAAACGGGCTATCCTTGCGGTGACTTAAATGAAAATCGAAATAAGTGTTTAATTCCTTGTCATCATAGTTGAATGTGAGTAATGTCGGCCTGACACCAGGCGAAGCGCGAAGTCCCAATACGTGGTGTTCGTGTGGACAGAGCTGGCATGGTTGACAATGCGATTAAAGTTATATGAACTGAGTTAGGGAGTCAGGAGTTTGCCTGGCAGCTGATTCGCAAGCTCTGGTAGTCAGAGGCCATACTGTAGCGTCAGTGTAACTAACTGAACAAATCTACAGGGAAGTTTATGCAGAATTTTTGGTACTTCGCAGTTGTCGAGGATGAATATAGATTATTTCGAGAGGGTAAAATGTAATCAGCTTGAATGGCAAGTAGATGATCCACAACTATTTTAATAACTTAATTGACGTGTCTAGCTTACTACATATAATTTTGAAAACTTTGAAGTTTACATGGTTTTCGAGATCGAGATCTTCAAGATCTTCCCATGACATAATGGTGTATTCTGACCACTGCCCTATTTAACAGTTATGGGAGATAATTCGCCAACGTATTACTCGATTTTCTAGGCGCTCTTTGCATATGTTGCACAACTGTGCCAATATGTGATAAGTGCGTGAATTAAGGTACCACAACGTGGCATTTGACATATTTACATACATAGAATCGTTTACAAACGAGAGTATTTAGAAGCACTAGTAGAGGGAAACGGTAACCGAAGCATCCTGTAAACTACGTTGAATCTTATGTAATTGTCCTGTATCAAGTTTATCTGTATTACATATTAAGACGAAACAAACAATTCCAGAACACTAAACTCGCGTCAATATAAAACGGACAGAAATAAGTCCACTATACAAGTTTTAAACGAATAGGCTTACAGTGGGTTTCGCTCACCACAAAGTGGCGAATTGTGCAGTCACGCCTGTTCAGTTTGAAAAAGTACTGCAGATTGAAATTTCGCAGACCGATCACGTATGATTTGAAATCTCGTTCGAGCCGCGGACGTGAGTACAGGCGTGTGGCAATTGTGGCGAAAGCTTCCGACGTCAAGCGGAGGGTTTTCTTTCTACTGAATACGTTTAGAGCTCAGTTTTTTCCATGGAAATATATATTTAAAAAAAAGTACGCACGCTGACAGCCTATATAAGATTAGAGGGAGCTGATGCTTATTGCAGCCGACTGCGTGGGACTTCTGTAGTCCCCAGCCAACTTGGAGGAGTAGGGGAGCTAGGGGCTAGTTGTAACAGGGGTAAGTAGTAACAGCTAAATTACTCGGCAGTTTGCAACAATTATGTTTAGAATTAAAACTCAACGTAACCCTTATAACGACCTCTATTACGTAACCACAGTCAGTGTCGCTCGGGACGGCGCAGCGAGCGGTAGTGAGCAGGTCCGCCATTTCGACCAGGTAACTGAAAAAAAATAATCTCGTAAACTTTGATTTTAAGTGTGATAATGGATATGTTTGAACTATGTGTTTATATTTTCATATCTTCAATATATTAAGCTTTCAAATGTTACAAATATTTATCTTACAATCTCTTTTAAATATATATATTTTAATAATAATATCTAAAATCGTTCTATGGGGCAGTTTGTAACAATATCTCGGGGCATGTTGTAACGTGTTACAACGTGCCCCTTGTGGTTTTAATTCCTTTGGCTAGACTTTTTGCCTCAAATGTAAATATGAAAAATACTATATTTTCTTGTTTAAGAATGAGGAATTATAAACGAAAGTCCGAAAGAGTAACAAAAAGTCAAGATGTAAACAAGCAGGCTGCCAAAGAAGTTTTAGAAAATAAGACAAAGATTCGAAAAGCTGCTCAGATATTCAATCTTTGCCACGTGTCTTTGTATAGATATATTAAAAAGAAGAAAAACAGTGAACCTCTTTTTGCTGGTTATTTCAAATCAAGACTAGTATTCACACCTGAAAAAGAAGAGAAAATGGCCTCGTATTTGCTGAAATGCTCTGATATCTACTTCTGATTGCTTCCGTTTGAAGTAAGAAAGCTCGCTTTTCAATGCGCTGTATCAACTGGTGCCAAAAATATCCCTGATTCATGGCACAAAAATGAAATCGCTGGTCCAGATTGGTTTACTAAATTCACGGAGAGAAATCCAAAACTGTCTCTCAGGACGCCAGAGGCTACATTTTTAAGCAGAGCAACTTCTTTCAACAAGACGAATGTAGAGATTTTTTTTTTAAGTATGAAGAGATTCTTCAAAAACACAATCTTGCAGCCTCTCGCATTTGGAACATAGATGAAAAAAGTCAGAAAAAAGTTGTTGCGATTACGTCAGCTGAGAGAGGAACGCTAGTGACACTTGCTTGCGCTATAAACGCCGCAGGCAATAGTGTTCCACCAATGTTCGTGTTCCCGAGAATCCGGTACACGGATATTTTTATCCGAAGTGGACCACCAGATTGCATTGGAGCTGGAAATTCTTCAGGCTGAATGACCGAAAAAGAATTTGTAAAATTCATTGACCATTTCATCCAAAATGATAAGAAAGGGGGAAAAAAAGAATTTACCCCATGAGTCAGACTCTGAAATCGAAGAGTGGTTTTGTTTGGTTTGTGGAGAAGAATACAGCAGATCTATTAAAGAAGATTGGGTCGAATGTTTGATTTGCAAATTGTGGACACATGCTAAATGCGTGAGAGGCGACACCGTTTCTTACGCTTGTGCAAACTGTGATTCTGATGAAGACTGACGTTTTATTCATATTTTTAGTATTATTAGATGCTATATATAGATGTTAAATAGGACTGCAAAAAGTGCCATGTTGATTGTGATAAAACTATTAAGCATTAGAGACAATATAATACTAAATAAGTTAAAAAGTAACATGTTGATTGTTTTAAAGGTTTCGTAAAGCATTAGCAATTTATTTTGCATAAAGCGCCATGTTAATTTTGATAATTTTGAAAGTTTAATATGATAGAAGATACAAACAAATTATGATAGAAATGTATTAATAAGAATCATATTGATTGTAAAGCATTCCAGATTTATTATAAAGCAAAAAGTGCTATGTTAGTTTTGATAATGTTGAAAGTTTATTATGATAAGTAATCTTAATGTTGAAAAACAAAAAAAGTTTACTTTACTAGCTTATAAGTGATAAAATAAGTCATACCAAATGTCCAAAAGGTAGTGTTGAGTTTTATATCAAATAAAACAAAAAGATGTTCAATTGTTGTTGTTTATTTTTTGATGTTACTACCTGTCTCACGCCTGTTACAACTTACCCATAATACGGGGCAAGTTGTAACAGTTGACTCGTTTTTGAAAAATATCTCTTGTGCCAATTTGAACCAACTTTTTGATTATTTTACAGTTGAATATGATAAACAAATATATAATCTACACATACACTTTGCTATAATTAATAAATAGTTAAAGCATTTCAAAATATCAGCATTTCCCCAAAAAATGTAACAACTAGCCCCCAGCTCCCCTACATGAGATGAGACGAGGTGTGAGTGAAGCGCAAATATAAGGTAGAACGATTCTCATCTTACACGTGAGAACACAAAACAGTCTCACATATCGCCAATAGAGGTGTTAAAATCACGTGGTCAGCAGTGATGAATGCCTTTAAAGTCAATCCCTTGTAAACAATATTAAACGTCTGATGTTCGCATCCGGCCGTAAGGAGGCATTGCGACGGCGATAGAAAATAGCATAAACAAGCTTCAAGCGTGTTCTGCTTGCTAAGAATTTTAAGTGGTGACAACAGTGTTTTAATACAGAAATATTTTCAGTAAAGATATTTTCATTGTCGCTATGGTTTAAAGCACCGTTCTACAAAAGAATAAGTATAGTAAATAGAGGACTACTTAAGGTGATTTTTCCCGGTCTTTGAAACTTAACAACGACCACATTTATGTTTCAATAACCAAATTTATAAATGGTCAGGAAAATATATACTTAAATTTCAATAATGGGGAAAAAAATTACGTTTAAATATTTCGTGGCATTTCTTTTATATAAAAGACACAACTGTCTATGATGAGACCCATATGATATCTAGGGAGGCCCGTTAAGTTCCAGTTTTTAATAGATCACCCACCCTTCATTTGAATAAAATATTTTGACTATCTCGAATATATCCTTGTTGCATTAAAACTAAGTCAGAGTAACCTACGGACGTTCCAAAAAAATGTATTTACATAAACAATGTTTGACGTCAAATCCTATCCACGTCTGTTTGATAGCAGCGTTGGCAATAAAGCAGTCCAATGTTGGAACACGGAGAGTGGCTTCTGCGCTGCTGGAATCCGCACTCTCCCCATGTTCCCTCTATGGAGTGGGGAGGCGAGGAATGCGGTGATGACGTTAACGGAAGAGCTACCCACGGAAAAAATCTCTTCCTCATTTCATGTATAGGTTTTAGAAAACTGTAAATTTTTTGTAGCACTACACAGAGGAACTGCGTGATTTGTAATGATTAATGACTTGGAAGTAAGTAATTAAATAGAGAAAATGTAATTTCAAGAACGTAAACAACAGGCACGCGTGTCTGTTTCGTTACAGGAAACGTGCTGTCTTCGTCTGTGCTTGTCAACGTGACGTACAATTGTTGATTATACAACAATCGGTCTTCACTTCTGTGCTCGCCTGTCCGCATTGTCTTCGTCGCTGCCGTCCAAATGCATCTGCGATACGTAACCTCGTTGTTTCTGAGTTTGATTTTTGTTTTATGTATTGTTTAGTTTGCTACCACTGACTGAATTCCTTCAGAGTATTTATTAGTGTATTATTTATAGTCTATTCGCGGTATCGTGACACTTTTTGGACCAAACCTTTGAAAACCAAACCTCATGTATGACGTCTTTGGTTGTTTTTCAAATATGTGATGTATCACAAACGTTTTATACTTCCGTTAAAGTGAACTTTTATTTATATTTTATTTATGAATGGTAATATCTTATTTATAATGTATATGAATAAAAAAAATTGAAAATATGTGTGTTGGTAATGCATAGCAAGAACAATTTTAAATGCAAAATACTATCAAAGTTACTGCTCACGAATGCGGTGCGTTGTCACATTGGTGTAATTTTTTCTAAACTTGGTTTTGTTTACCTGAAGCGGAGGAGCTGTCTAAAAGTGAGCTCTAGTGGGGATTAGGAAAAGCTGGAAGTAACAATTACTCGGCTATACATATCCCTTAGAACATTACTCAGCTTTAGGTTGGTGTTTATTTTTGTCATTTTTGTTTCGGTGCCATCGCAGCCTTGCAACGACACACGTTCGTATGTATTAATTTAATTAAATAGTGACATAACGAGACACTGTCTTCCGTGGTGAAGTCAGCTTTTCTAAGCACACTCTCTCTGCAAAGCCCCTGCCAACGTGAGGCATTCCAATGGCTCCAGTTTCCATGGCGACAAGCCACCCTCTCTGATACCCACGCCGATAAGAGGAGGGGGTTGGCTGCGAGCAAGAGAAGAATATCCCCTCCCCCTTTCCCGGCTCTACCTTGAGGACAAAGCCCTCTGCTAAAAGCGGCATCCGGGTGGAGGGTTGTTAACACATTAGTTTACGTCTCGTGTACACTGATAGCCCATAAACACCCGCACAGGCGGCTTTAATGACGTTGCATAGCAAAAGATATTAAATGATTTATATTCACACTAAAAAATATTGCTTAGCTTTTAAACATGACTCTGATATCGTTGTTAGAAATAAAATACGTTTCACAGAAGATAAAGGATTGCAGGAATGGAAGGAATAGGTTTTCAAATTAAGTGATAGAAGCTACCGGAAACATAGCTATGTACTTATACAGGAAACATGTATTTCGTCGAACACAAGAAAATTTTTCTTGTTTTTCATCTTCCGCTGTCCGTAAGGTCTTGTGACATAACTTTTGCTTGGCATAAAATTAAAAGTTCTTGGTTTCGTTTTATTTTGTGTGTTGATAAACAATCATCCTATGCTACTTAAAAATGATTATGACCATTGAATTTGCGTTAAATGCAAGAAATGACTTCGCATGCAGTGTCTACGAGTTGAACAAAGACTGATACGATGATAATATAGATTTTTACATATCGTCTTCTCGGATTATCCACAAGCGTGCAAATGGGTAGGCTTAGCCTATGTCCAAGCTGCATTACAGCCTGGTTACGTGCACAGAAGAAAAATTGAGAGGCGATTCGTCTAGTGAAAGTGTACTCGGGTGATTGATTGCTCGTTACTATGCTTGATGCTAACCGGGCCGCCATATTGCGTGTCAGTCTCCAGGCGCCGATTGGCGAACGACGTTCCGTCATTTGCCAGAACTCTCAAGACATGCAGCCGCTTCTCTTCTGTGTTCATAAGTTTGGTACACACCGGCCATGATTCTCTACATGATTGCCTAGTTAATTAAGTACCTAGGCTGCGATGGAATTTTAATAACGGAATTTTATGGCGAAAATAAAGACCAGCGTACACCCTATCACTTATTACCAACAATTTTCAGAACTTAAAAAAGAAACTTTTTTTTAACATTGGCTGCTATATTACGGAAAGCTCTTCAAAAGTAAAAATCCCAGATATATTGAGCAAAGAAAATAATTCACCCCGTAATATTGCAATTTTTTTTTTTTAGTATACCAGTAAGTTGGTCCGTAAAATACGTACAGTTAGTGGAAGAGAGATTGTTTTTCAAATGTTTCATTTCAAAAGAAATCAGTCAACCACTAACCTGCCATATATGCCTTTAATATAGAGAAGGCTCTTTTTTGTCACTTTGTATTTCCAAACAGCGCACATGGTTGCCTATAGAACTCATGAGATGAGATTGTAAAATGAACACCTTCGGAAAGAAAAAATATTGAAATGCCGTGTAATCTTAATGTAGCAGACAGTGGTGAAGAATATAACTCCTGTATGTTAATATGTGTTTTCACACCTCGTCGAATTATTATTCAAAATATATACACTCTAAAACTTACTATATGAGAGTATGCGTAGAGTGAGAAAGCGCGAATGGTAGAGTTATTTCCCATACACTCATGCTAGCGTGCCAACATTTGCTCAGGAAACAGTCAAATGCATAGGAAACTTCCCAACTTTGTATAGTAGCGACTCTAAACATTCCATATTTGTAGCCAGATGTGTAGTATTATTTCCATACAATATATGGGTTAAAAACTTCCAATTCAGTTTAGGAAGTTTACCAGAATTTTTTTTTTAGTGTAAAAAGTAAAAAAGTTGAAATGAAATGGAACACTGATGGCGTTTCGCCATCCCTTTCCCTTATAAGTGACAGCACAGAAGTATATAGTTATTTAGGAGGAAAAAACTTCCCACCACTTCGACTTCCAATGCTAAGGGCACAGGAATCAACTTTAGATTTGAAAACAGGGTTTCAACTAAACTCATAAACTTATTGAACGGAACATCAGCCGAATTAAGAATTCTGCAGCGTCTAAATATCTTAACTTTTGATGAGAAATGAATTTTAAACCAAATTTGTATCGACACAACAGATCAGCAAATGTTAGGTTCACGCACATGTAGCCTCAGTAATGGCTCAGGGGGTTGATTAGTCAGTGGAAATAACCCATATATTAAGAGTTTGACCTACTAATGCAAAATAACATCATAAACATACTATCTAAACCATATGAAGCCGATTACACAATATTTGGTGTAACTTGTGATATGGGCTCCTGAAATATATTGTGTTCGTGTAGGTCATTATATAACGTATTGTTAATATTAAAAATAAAAATTCTAACTTTCTTAATACAGGTAGGACTACTTTGCAGAATGTGTGCATTGACTTATTTCAGTCTTCATTTTCTCATGTGAGACTAATAAAGAACAAATAATAAGTTAATCATTGTTGCGATTACAGATACAACTAAAACAACATGAGTAAAAAAAATTGTAAATTAAAATAATATCTTTGCTAAGATGTGCCCTCTGCTCTGACAGCCCTCGTTTTTCAAACATTTGACCTGAAAAGTAAGCCAGTGGAAACTTTAACAACTGTCGTTATCTATTCAGTTATAAGTGAACAATTGGAACAGACATTGTAAGCCAGACTGCCGTTGTGAATAAAATTACCCAGTAAATAACTTCAATTACTGTGGGTCAATACAAGAAGATAATTAAATTTCAAAAAGGAATAATATTAATTAATATATATTACCTTCAAATGTTCGATCATTTTAAGTCAGCGCAAGACATAGAACATTTTTTAACATATAGGCATCATCAAGACGTCTTGAAAGATGTCATTTCTTACGATGATGTTATTGGAGGAGCCAATGATAACACTTCTCCCCTTGATTTAAAACACAGACTGAAGTTGTAAAATCTTGGTTAATTCTTTTAGTTATATTCAGGAGAAATCATGAAAGAGAAGCAATCTGATATTTCGTTAAACCTATGGGTGTATTAAGCTTTGACTTCATGTGCAGTGACGTAAGTTTAACACGCAAAAGTTGACAGTGGAAATGAAAATATTTTTTGCTGAAGAAACAGCAAATAATGTTGAAAATACATTTTATAAAATTAAAGTCGACAGACGGAAATCAGGATTGAATCTATTCAGTTCTAAGTCGAAATTCGGAATCCATCCTGGATGTAATGCCTTTGGAACATACATTGTAAACCAGACTGCTCTTAAGAATACAATTACCTGGATAGTATTCACAAAAACTATAGTTAAACAAAAGACAATGAATAAATGTCAAAAAGGAATAATACTCAGTAATACTTCTTTACTTCAAATGTTTGACCATTTAAAGTCAGTGAACAGTATAGAATTTTTGTTGAGCTAGAGGCTTCATCAAGAAATATTAGATAATTTATTTTCTTACATTCGTTGTATGGGAGAAGCCAATTACCTTCTTATCTCACTTGATTTAAAACACAATGAAGTGGTACATTTTGGGCAGAAACTCTTGGGCTATATTGATGAAAAACAACAACCCAGAAGGAACAAATGAAAATAGTTTATTTAAAACTAGGGGCTAGTTAAATATTTGTTTGACGCAGAAAATTTTGCCTTCCAAAGATGGAAACATTTGACTAAAGAAATTTCTTAGACTGCCAAAGAATATTCTTCTGAATATTTTGGTGTAGTCAATTCAAACCCTTGCTAAGTGGAAACATTTTAAATAACAGAAGACCTTGAAGGTCTACTTGGAAATGTAGAACATAGTAGGCAGTACGTAACGAAGTTCTTAAATACTTCGTAGGATACGTTTAGTGCAGATTCTGGGACAAGTACAACCGTTTTATTGAAAAATCTCATAAATTTACGACATAAAACGAAACTGGAGACAGGCTCCAGTTCATATCAAGTAAAAATATAACGTATCAGTGCAGTGAACGATTGTCAGCAACGGATTTTTGAATCTGAATGTTACAGTATGCATGGTAACAATCTTATTTCACATATATTTTTATTTAATAAACTTGCTAAAAGAGCCATTGCAAAACTTCCAAAACCAATAAAACTTTAAGTTTCTCCTGATATTATTTTGGTTTTTTTTTTAAACACGGGCCTACATAAGATAAATAAAACTTAACACTAAAGACA
Source organism: Clitarchus hookeri (assembly GCA_002778355.1). Classification (NCBI taxonomy): domain Eukaryota; kingdom Metazoa; phylum Arthropoda; class Insecta; order Phasmatodea; family Phasmatidae; genus Clitarchus; species Clitarchus hookeri. Next base: position 276,379 of record NQII01001809.1, read on the forward strand.
TCACAGTTCAAAACTTGACCAAACAAAGATAAAGTTTACAAAGTTAACACACGTTAAGAAATATATGTTAATTCTACACATAGTGACTAATTTTGCAGACCCTGAAAATACCTATTCATTGTACCGTATATACTATTCATAGTGTTACTAGGAGCAGCATTTTTTTACAAACTGTGAAATAAAATATGATACGTATTTATTTTGGGAGTAATTTTTACAAGTATCACTTAATCACATTTTCTTTGAAATTACGTATTTAGTTGTACTCAAATTAAAAAATCGCAATTGAAAAGAAAGGAAAAATGAATTTAAACAAAACGTAGAGGGCTACTTAATATTTATGAACATTTTTTTTGGCGATGACAAAGAATTATAATGATGTAGTTAATATAATTATGTGAAGTTAAAGCGAAAGACGTGGAGAAACTTAAATATTTAAAGAATACGTCGGAGGGGTGTTGCAACAAAGATTTACATTTTACAGATGTGAGAGAGATTTAGTTTAAGGTTGGTGCCTACCTGGCTCTTGAAATGCGAGGCCGCGTGATTGAGAAATGCGCTGATACAAAGAAACTATAAAACGTGCCCCAATATATTTACCTACAAAAAGAAAGTCATTCCTGGCGATGACGGAATGGTACTTTTTAAGATATTACGCGCATTGGAAACACTATTTATATGCCCTCCAACATAGCTAAAAACGGGATTTTCAAACTGCTATATCTCAAAATATACGAACCAAATACATGCAAAACCACGATAGAGGCGTCCATTGGACTTTCCTACAGAGCCGCGTCCGATGAAATTGTAGTCACCGCTTAAAGTCACGTTTAGGCGAGTCGTCGACGGGAAAAATGCACGCCAGTTGACCACCTTGCANAATTGTAGTCACCGCTTAAAGTCACGTTTAGGCGAGTCGTCGACGGGAAAAATGCACGCCAGTTGACCACCTTGCACGTAGAGGCGACACTGCTTTATATGCGCCAGTCGGCGTCGCCCGTAGCGCTTCATCGATTTTTATTTCACTCACGCCAACATACTCTTCACTAGGCGACCGCCTTAAGAAAAATACAGGTGTTGTTAAAGAAGCCATACGTACGTGTAGGTGAGACTTGAGTAGTACATAGAAGAGGGCTGGGAAAATAACTTTAATAGGAATGAAGTTTATCTGGCAGGTAGGCATGTAATCTCATCTCCCACAAGCCCAGTGTGCTCTACTTTATACACGAGGCGACTCAGAAGTGCCCTTTCTTCATAGGNAATTGTAGTCACCGCTTAAAGTCACGTTTAGGCGAGTCGTCGACGGGAAAAATGCACGCCAGTTGACCACCTTGCGCGTAGAGGCGACACTGCTTTATATGCGCCAGTCGGCGTCGCCCGTAGCGCTTCATCGATTTTTATTTCACTCACGCCAACATACTCCTCACTAGGCGACCGCCTTAAGGAAAATACAGATGGTATTATAGAATTCATACGTACGTGTAGGTGAGACTTGAGTAGTACATAAAAGAGGGCTGGGAAAATAACTTTAATAGGAATGAAGTTTATCTGGCAGGTAGGCACGTAATCTCATCTCCCACAAGCCCAGTGTGCTCTACTTTATACACGAGGCGACTCAGAAGTGCCCTTTCCTCATAGGNGTAATCTCATCTCCCACAAGCCCAGTGTGCTCTACTTTATACACGAGGCGACTCAGAAGTGCCCTTTCCTCATAGGTAGAAACCTGAAGAATTCGCGGACTTATTTTGGGACAACCTATAATTCAAAACACGGGTGTTTATATGACTTTAGCTATTAGTCCACATGGTGTATAACACCTCATGGAGAACGGTAGCCCAATCGTTGCCTTCCACTCTGACAGCAGGAAGCCAACGCACAGTTGGCATCGGCATATTTGTGCATAAGACTGAGAGTCTAGTCTGTAGGTCATTCAACTCGTGAATTTTCAGGTCTCTACTCATAGGCCAGGGTGGTGTATTGTACTGTTCAGGAAGTAACAGCACTGCTAAAATATTACAGCTGTCTTCCTAAAATGTAGTGAAAGTTTTTAAACCTATAAACAGTACGGAAATAATACCAGATATCAACCTGCAAATGTACAGTAGGAATGTTTAGCGTAGTTACTATTCAAGTTTGGGAACTACCGTACGAATTTCACAATTTCCTGATCAAATGCAGGAAGACTATAATTGATTTATGGGGGGTAGGGGGACTCAACCATTCACGCTTTCTAACTATTCGTATGCACTGGCGTGGTAAATTGGCGAATAATTTCTTAGATTGAGTTTTAAGTGGACGTTAAGAATATGAAACATAAAAACTGCACCTAAAATAGTGTTCTGAGTCACAATAAACTCAGAAACTAAAAAAGTCGTATGAAAAATCAAAAGCAGCAATAATTTTTCCAAGCGGTATGGCGGCGCGTTGGGTTTTGAATGATGGAGGGAGATAAACACAGTTGCGTCTTTTTCTGGTTATGTTATTTTTTATACATAAATTTGTATACCGGCAAGCCTTCATGATAATGTCCTCAAAAGATTTGCAGGAACATGTATTTTATTACTCACTAGCGACCCGAGCCGGCTTCGCCCGGATACAATTTAGTTTTTACACCAATAAATAAATTGGGAAAAGACAATTACAATATTACATGTTAGTAAATTATTAAAATACTATCATATATAACATACATACATGTCACGCCTGTCTCCCAGAGGGGTAAGCGGAGATTATGGACCTCCATTTACCACGATCCTGACATACCTACCTCCTTCGCTTTATCCACATTCATACATCTCTAATATAACAATATTATATGATAGTGGTTTAGAAAATTTATTTGTATACAACATGAATCTTTTTGCCTCTGACCGCCAGAACAAAAATATTTCTGTTTGACGTGACACGCGAAAGGGCTACGTACAGTTGTCCGTGTGAAAAACGTGTTCCATTCAAATTCACTCCAGCCACATTAAGTGTTTGACCCTGTGCTTTATTTATGGCCATACCAAAACAAACTCGTTTTATAAAATAGAATCTTTTAAAATTTAAAGGCAAATCTGAGAAATCATTGGTAATCTAGGTATTAAAACAGTTTCTCCAGTACCGCAGCCAGTTAGAATAGTACCTTCAATGAGATACCTTTTAAAACTTTTTATTTGCAATCGAGTCCCGTTGCATAATTTCAGTGGATTTATATTTCGCAATAAAATTATGGGAGCTCCAACTTTAAAAATCCGTTTTTGTGGTGGCATGCCAGAAGGATTCAAATAATTAATTAATTTTGTTAAAGATTGAGTTCTTTATGGTTAGAAAAGCCAGTGGATTTTACGTTTGTTTTTACTGCGTAATTTAAATTGTAAATACACTTATTACTACTCATATATTAATGATATGTATATGCTACCGGTTACTTTTTTGTACATAATTTAATTTGACACAATTCTTTCGTAGACGATTTTGTTATATCTCTAAACGATTAGGCAGCTTATTCCATGTGAGTGCGCTGGTGGCAATCGTTTTTCCCCGACTTGATTCACTAATACCGTTAATGCTCATCTCCTATAAGTGCTAGAGCTGTTTTCAACATCCACAAACGTTCCTCGATAAATACAGATCATAACAGTAAAAACCGCATCCGAATCCGTTCAGTGGTTCTCGAGATTAGCGCAGTCACGCAGACAGACAGACGCGTGCCAGGTACTTCCTTTTATACTACGTAGTGACAACATAGTCTTAAAAATGCACTTAATAATTTTTATTCAGTCCTTTATTTCTAATTCCATGCGACCATTCTTTGCAGAATAATTAAAATTACTATATCCGCAGAATGTTACGACACATTTTGCATGATTCTATATATTTACATTTTAATAAACCAACTGAAAAATAAAACCATTTAAATGAAATTTCTAAGCTATTAAGAAAAATTGATACACAGAATCAACTAGCACCTTTTAAAAACTTACCAACTTGACCCAAAAGATAACAAACTATATACAAAAAGTGGCAGAATCCACAAATTATCGCGAACAATGGAATCGTCTTTCTTTTCAGTGGCAAACAAGCATCTAAATCCTAACAGAAATAAAATGTTCATCCATGCACCTTGCGTGACTTCAAATAACAACCAAAATATGTAAGAATATCTGATAAGATTGCAGAAAGTTCAACTAGAAAAAATTAGTACTCGCACTGAGATTCGAACCCGTGCCACACATCGCCTGAGGTTTGCGGAAAGATCCAGTTTTTATTACTGGAGTTGGCGAGAAAAGGGGCTCAAACTTTTTAAAGTCCATGTTACGATAACCGCAAACATATATATACAATTATTTTAAGAAAACTTATAAATTAATAAATTATGATAATTTAATTTATTTTGATATTTTCAGAGAAATCTACATCTGATGGCCAACAACAGGATGTGCATAAATATCTAGTACAATATTACGAACGGTAGATACACGGTCTTGCGAGCAAAATAAAGTTAGCTGAACACATGTTAAGTTTAGTTTATGATCAACGCACGAAGAGGTTCGTTTCTTTCAACTACGCGAAATACACAACCACACAAAACTGCACAGGTTTTTATTTTTAACTGTATGCGATGTTAAACTAATCAAAATTAAAATTTCTCTCAACCTGTGTAACTACACCTGGCGTAATTTGTGCATCAGGTGTACTTTGGGAGGTCAAAATTACACAACTTTTTGATGCTTGTGTAACTGGTCCAATGCTTCAAGAAAGAACTGGAGATGTTTGGGCGACTCTTAACATAGGCGTCTTGAGAGCCATAGAGGGTGAAGCGAGGTGAGTATGGAGCAGCGCCGGAATGCAAAGTCACAGTATACGGGAGATCACCGAGTAAACCCGCCGACAAGCGGCAAGTGCTCTAGCCGCTACGCCACCGCGGCCCCAATACTTTAAGAATTTCGTACCTTAGCTACCTTGTTACGTCAAGAATGAAACAACTTTATGTTGGTCCATGCACCACTCTTCGCGTGGAAAGAAAGAACCATACATTTTCACTGTCCACGACTTCATCATTTTCCTTAGGAAAAGGCTGTAGGCAATTAGCGGGGACTCTAATTATGCGAGTTTATACACCATGGGGAATACTCGGCAGCATGAAGAAACTTATAAAGGTAATCAGTCCCACACTGAATTACTTTGGTGCAGTCTGGCTAGTCAAGGACAAATATTTTTCAGCTGTAATCTTAGGTCTCGTTAAAAAAAAAGTTAAGCATTTGTTGACGCAACCAATTAGCGAACTTCCAGTTTACTTACATTTTCAAGCAGTTTTAATGATTTTTCCCGGCGATTCAGAATGGCTGGTTTTGTTTTGGAAAATGAATTCAATCGTTCAAGATTTTATTCAAAATGGCGCGATAGTTGTAATCATAAACCCGTTCGGTCACACCTTAATTCCTGATATGAAGTGTTGCAATCACGTAATGTTTATGGTAGGCGCTGTACTCGTGTTCAGCACTTGTCTTGCAACCAGGAAAAACGTGCTGCTTGCTCGACGATATTGGCACTAACCCTTCATGTCAGAGGCATAGACGACTCCACGTACCGGATCGGCCACAAGGAAGAATGGTCACTGGCGCCTTGCTGTGTACAGTAACCGTCATAAGTAGCACTCATGTGCAACGTGTCGACGATCGTGGATTCTGTGACTGAACAGGCTCAATTTATTTACAACAAACGTCAGAAGAAAAAACTTAGTTTCCATACCGTATACTTCTGTTTTTATGCTGAATATTTTCGAGTTATTGTCTATTATTACAATACTGGCTGATTAAAGCGATACGTTTTTCAACTTATTTACTTGATGATGAAAACAATTTAAAGCTATTATCGCTTTGGTAAATCTCGCTGGGCTGTACAGTTGAATTAAGAAACACATTTTTCCAAAGAAAATGGATTAAAAATCCGTACCTTGGAGAGGTATTTGTATTTATTTCATCCGGAAATTTTGAAGGCCAGCCATGTACAACAGCATTACAAGGTCATTTAACAAAACCCAACGTAATTGCGTCAGTTTAACTATTCATATACCTATGTACGTGGGAATAGACTAAATAGATCATGAGAAATACAGTAAAATCTTAAATTATCATTTATCACTATCTCTGTGTCAGAAGAAATATGATTATTGATTCTAATGCTCTCGTTTAGTTTCGCTAGTATACCAAATATAATATAATTTAACAGTACATAAAAATAAAGTTATGTATTATCTTTAAAAAACCTACATATTTCTACCAAGTGTGGCTAACAAGTAGCACTACAACAGGCCATGTAAACTGATATGTTTTGAGCAGACCAGACACATAGTTTCAAAATGGCGGTTATGTAAACCTTTCAGATTAGTATGCTATATCTACGAAACTGCAAAACAAAATATAGGTGTCTTCAAAACGTATGTTTGTATTCCGTTGTCACATTTAATTAAGACAACCATGAAAACGTTTCGCTAAACAAATTTTACGACCGAATATTAAAAGCATGCGGACTTATTTCGTTATTTTTCACTCTAGTGCGAAAAGCAGAGTTTATTTTCACAAATAGCAAGATTTAAAAAAATCCTATTTGTTTTATGAAAACTGCTACTGTCCCATTTGTTTAAAGCAAAAATGAAGAAAATGCGGTACTGATGTAACACTAGTACTACTTAGCAGCGAAAAAATTTATTTGCCAAACTATTAGCGTTAAGCTTCCCGACCTGAGTAGAAGAAACATTAAACTAGTACATTCACAGTTCCTTCCAACTTTTCTGAAGCCCTGCTAAAGTTCTACTTTCAGGATATTCCTCCGTCTCATGCAAACAAAGATTAACCAAGTCTACAGAATTATACCAAAGGGACAACGCACTCAGTTTAATAATATTTTGTCTGAGAAGTATTTTTTACTGAGCATCCAATATACCTATTTCCTCTCTGTTTTTTTTTTGTCATATTAATTTCAAACAAAATGAATTTTTTTAGTTAAAATATACTTAAAAATTTAATTAACCGGAAATAAATTAAGGAAGGTGTAAAACTCTTGAGATAGTGAGCATATATTGAAACAACCAAACATGCTATACATTGGGAGATCTTTCAAACCTTTAATTAAAGCAGTTTGAAGATAATTTGAAGAAACTGACTATAGCAGGGATTTCAAACAAAAGTGCTCAATTAACGGTGAACGGCCATATAAAGCAGTGCTATGCGCAGAAAGTACCTACGAAAGTGAAATAAAATTACTGAATAATCTAGCTTTTTTTTTTACAACAAATCTGCAGATAAAGTTAGGTCAGTCAGTTCAGAAGGCGCATAGAAACTTAGCTAACGAAAGCAGAATTTTATTCCATAGATGAATTATTCAATCAAAATGACTCGTCTACAGCACATTGAAAAACATATCCTGTATGCTTGATGTATTCCTGGTACTGTTGTTTTTGAATATATTGTGTACAAGTGATATGAAATTATTATATTTTTGCCCTTGTCTATACAATATGTATCATAACTATTCTCTCTAGTGTGTGTAGGTACAGCTATAATTTACGTATTAACATTGTGTATTATGTACTGCATTTATATACAATTAATATACAAACAATTATTTCCTATTATGTGAGAATGTACAGTTTGATCATGAACCACACGTACATAGGCACGAACAATTTCGTGAATGCAGTTGTCTTGAATTGAGATCTGATATCTGCGAACGGTGGTTGAGTAATATCATCCTCATTCATTGACAAAATAGAAGGTGCCATGTTACTATCCAATAACTATATGCAACTATTGGATGTTTATCGGTTATAATGACGCCATAGTCATTTGTAGGCTTCATTAAAGTAGAAAAATAACGATGCTTCGATGTAAAACTCTCAAGAGAACTGTTGTTGAGAAAACAAAGTTTGCAAGGATTCACTTGATTGCCTGCCAGTTACGCAACCTGCGTTGCAAGGCAAGTGGCACAGCCACGGGTTGACCGCTGTGTGCGAATGTAGGTAAATGTTGGCAGACCGGCATTCACAGTACAGCCTCTTCGGGCAGTAACAATTCAAATTATCCTTTAATCTCAAATAAGATTTATTAATTCGAATTAAAACCGTTTGAAATATCGATTTTCAAGGACGTCTATACTGAAATTTTTTTTCTTCCTAACTTCCTAAACTGCAATGGAAGTTTTAAAACTATATGGAAATAATACAAAACATCAAGCTGCAGGTATAGGACGGTTTAGCTTCGCTACTATACAAAGTTGGGAACTTCCTTACGCGTTTGAATGTTTCCTGACCAAACGTAATTACCCTTCCTGCTGTCTCACTAAGCGTATACACTGGAATGGCAAATTTGCGTATAATTTCTTAGCGTGCACGTCCCTTGCGAATTACTGTAGGACATAGGACGTGTAATGTTTTCTATCTCATTTCGCATAGGGNTATAATTTCTTAGCGTGCACGTCCCTTGCGAATTACTGTAGGACATAGGACGTGTAATGTTTTCTATCTCATTTCGCATAGGGAATCACCTCGCAGCGTTTGTACCTGCAGTTCAGGATCAACCTGTATTTATGAATATCTATGTTTATTTTTTAAGTAAAGGAATTGTATGCTGAATAAGAAAACAACATAACTACATTTAAAGACTCTTCACGATAAAGTGAGCATTTTTGAAATCAACATTATAAAAAAGTCACTGCCCCTGCCTGCATTTATTTTATCGGGCGCACTGAGTGACACGCACCCAGTAAAGTTGGCAACGATTGATGGAAATTGTTCCATATTTAACATCGAATAGAAAATGTTAAATAACAATTTGTAATACCTTAAATTATTTCTTTCACTTTCAGTTCATTAATGCGTCAACTTGTAAAAAAAGAGCAGACTTGTAAAATACTTCCATTTCTAAACATTTCACANCTTTCAGTTCATTAATGCGTCAACTTGTAAAAAAAGAGCAGACTTGTAAAATACTTCCATTTCTAAACATTTCACAGCTTCACTTGACCGACGTAAGAATAAAGTGATGAAGATGATGGCAATATTAATGTACAAAATGCGGGAGAATACACAGCGCGCATACAGGTAGATCTTAAGCAGGGCTTTCAAAAGTGTTCATTTAATGATGTACAGCCTCTAAGTGTCGTGCGTGCGTATGTGTGTGGGCAGGTCGAAGTACTTCCGCGGCAAGCGGCTGCACGGAGACTTCGACATCCGAGTGGAGCAGGCGGAGTTCAAGGAGCTGTCTCTGACGGCGAGCGGCGACACCGGTGCAGTGGTCAGCATGGCGGTGTTCCGTAACGGCACCAAGGTGGTGCGCTCCTTTCGCCCTGACTTCCTGCTCGTGCGCCAGAACCTGCGAGACGCTGGCGAGGACCACAAGAGCCTGCTGCTCGGCTTCAACTACGGCGGCGTGCCGAGCATCAACTCCCTGCACGCCGTATACAACTTCCAGGTACCTATACACCCCTCACATGCAGGCTTCAACTACGGCGGCGTGCCCAGCATCAACTCCCTGCACACCGTATACAACTTCCAACTCCTACCACTGCATGTACCAGTACGACAGAGGCCTGGGGGGGTGGGGGGTGGTGTGTAGCGGTCAGACCACATGCCTCTCACCTAGGCGAACCGGGTTTAATTTCCACCGGGGTCGTTCCCGGGATTTTCGCACGTGGGGAATCGTGCGGGACGAAGTCGCTCGTCGGTGGGTTTTCTCCTTTCCCTCCCTTCCATTCATGCGCTGCTCCATTCTCATCTCGCTTCACTCTCATCGGCACTCGCATGTACTGCAGACTCCAACCGCACACATCAGCAATGTTCCGCCAATGGCCAGCAACATTTCGGAACGCCGTTAGTTTAGTAGCATAGACTAAAGATGAAGTAGACCGATTTTTGTCTCGTGCACATGTACCCAACATTGACCTACCCCAAACCTACACAACTGTAAAAGTAGAATGGTCAACTCTGATGAACGTGATATTTTATTTTATTTTTCACAATACAACATACTTTTACCACTTTGGATTCTAATAAAAATGCATTACAAATTGGTTAAAGGTCGTTCACTAAACAGTGTTCTATCCTAAAATCCTATCCACGTTGTTTACGATATTCTTGTTGGTAGAAAATCAGTTCAATGATAGGACACGGAGACTGGTTCTGCGCAGCCAGCGGGATCGCTCTACCCCATATTCACTCTACGGGTACCAGCCGATGTCTACTAGGCAACGGCAGCCCGGCCAATAGGGAATAGTAGCTAGCCAGACGCAAGGTCCTTTCAAGAACCTTCAGGATCAGTATCAGTATTTCCGAAAATAAAACAACTGATTTTTCTTGTGTGTACACTTTGTTAACAGGTGCAGTGGAAATACATGCCTAAAAATCCATGATTTGGTTTAATAAATTACTTTTTAAATCCCAGTTAAGAGTTTAAATTATAACAGTAATACAAAGCGCATACATTGAAAGCTAAAGCATGACCTACCATGGCAGTCCTGCTTCAAACTGGCAATAGCGTGCTAGTTTTCCTGAAATGACGCATTGAGGACTTCAAGGCAATAAAATTGAGAATTTTGTTCAAAAGGCGTGTTATGAATTTAGTCATATACGAAGTTTGGTTAAATGAAAAGGTGGCGAGAATCCTTAAAGAAAAACAATACAGTTCCCATTTAGAACTAACAACCATGGGCCTAAAGGCAGAGATCCCTTTGTGTCGCAAGCCGGTATGCCTTTCTCAAAGGTCTTGCTTGGGCCGTGAGAGCAACCAATCCCTCATACTGTCTTTCACATCAGCATCCGAGGCAAACATCTGTCATTTAATATACTCTTTGAGGGGGGAAAACACGCGAAAGTCATAGGGTGGCAGCGTCCTGACTGTATGGCGGATGTTCCGGTAACTCCCAGCAAAATTGGGAAAAAACAGTTGTTTTCTGGGACACACGTGGACGGGCATTATCGTTACATTATCGAGACACAATATTTTAATCTACAGTGGACTTTTAACTGGTGTGCTATTATTGACCAATTTTCCTTTTTGTTGATGGTAAGGCCACAGCGTAAAGTAAATACGATGCAAAAAGTGCATGCTTGCAGTAATTAAAAAAAACAATCATTTACAAAAAATTAAATTAACGAAGCTAACAGGTAATTTTTATTAATTTTAAAATGCACTAAACTCAAGTGGTTTTGGAAGAATTCTAGAATAGCAACCAGTCAAAAATATGCATAAATTTTCTTCTACTGAACTATTTAAAAACACTGAAATATTTGTGTAGTTAAAGCAGCTCATAGCCTCATTTATCATCACAAATTAATACATTGTTGTGAGTTTTATTATTTTTATTTTTGTATCTCAAAACAACACATTTGTGATATTTATACGAGAATGTGAAACAATCGAGGAATCAGTTTTTCAAGTTGGATATTGTTAGGCACATATGCGAAATTGAATGTTTGTAATCGTGGATATACATTACATTACTTTGAAGAAATGTTCGATAAGATGATAAAAGATTTGACCTATGGTTATCAACGTCAACGTTTCCTAGTGCATTTGTTACCAAAATAATTCGGAAAAAAAACTTATATAAAAGAAAGTGTAGCTGTAAAGAACGCATCAACATTTATTATCGCGCTGTAACACACTGCAGCTGCACATAACTTCCCAGTGCTGTTTATTAGCACTTTCCAGCTTAATTGTGGATGAATGAGGCTGCGGTACAAACACTGCAGTGCACAGTAGCCTACTTTATTGCAATTTCTCGCGCTTAACAGCACTCTAGTTTGGTGGAACCCGTAAGAGCGGTAGTGATTTGTGGGACTGCGGTCATAAATCACTTCATTTTGCTCGCTACAGTCAGTTTCTTTAATGTTCTCATGGTCAGTTCAGCTTAGAAATGCTACACTTGCCTTTATTGCGTCACTGTAAATTATGTTTTGCATAAAAAATGATCATAAATAATATAATGCAAACTTGCGAATAAAAAGCTTCGAAAACAGGTCTTACGATTTTTATCTTAAGTTTTTTTTTTTTTTGCAATAATGGTGAACGTAAATTTATTACCTGCTTTCAAATTTATAGCGTGGTTTTTTCAGATCTTTCTTTTTTCTGCGAAGGGTATTTTTTCTTTTCTCAGGGCAGCTACTGACAATATTTGCACATCCTGGAAATCGCAAGCAGTCCTTTAGAAAGCATTTGGAACACCAACATCTGAATTGGTTGCAGTAATACGAGACATACTAAAATTTGCAGGAAAAACTCTAAATTTATCTGCTCCTCCACGCCACCCCCCCCCCCCTCTTTTTTTGCACTGTATTTTGCTAATCAACAAAATATAGGACTTGGAAGAGGAGGATTATAAAGCTCACATGACTGCATTGAACTGACAGAAAATGCTAATAATTGTGACGCCAACGCGTCCTAAAGAGAACTGAGAACGTCAGCTGCACGCACATGTATTGCGTGCTCTAACTGCGTTGCAGCTCCTGCGCACCACATGGCATTAATCAGTTTGAACATGTCTTACTGTCATTTACAGAACAACCTCACAGGAAGATTTATCTGCCCCGTCAGAAAATTTGCTCGCTTACGTTCAAGCACGCACGAATACTGATTCGACTAACTGTTAAGGCAGGTCTCATTGGAAAAACAATAGGATTTTGTCTTGTTAATCGTACGTCTTGTTAGATGTATAAATTAAATTTTGTTACTTTTCACAGTCCTTGTAGCTAAAACGTTTTATAACAGCATACGCAGTAAAAATGGTATTTTATTTTTACAACTATTATTTGTAAACTAATTGCCAAGATTATTATTGCAATACAAAAAGTAAAATAGAGTAAATTTTAAAACACGCTGCTGTCAAATGTGTAAAACATAAGTTGAATTTTACCAAGCAAAATGGGGATCATAAAAGTTTTGGTATGTTTAGTAAAACTGTGTATTGTAAATACGCAGTATTTTACATGTAGCGATACAAAAAAACTTTTGACAACTAGCGTCCAAGGAGTTGTTTTAAAACGTACGAAAAATGTTTACTGTGTACTTGAACATCTAAAATTCAAGTTATAGAATTGTTTTTAAATTATTTAAAAGTCCGCTTTTTAAACTTGAAGTTTCCAGAAAACAGATCATATTTTTTTACAGCTTACGTTTTTTTCATCGCGACTGTCTGTCGTTTTACATTTTGGATACACTCAATGCAGCGTTACTGAGTGACTCGTCTTTTAGCTTCAATATGAATATTGTGAAAATCTGGTCAAACAGCTTCATTTTAGCCATGCAAGGTAACAGTATTGCAGTACGTTTCTATATTCGACAGGATCTCCTCTCACGCGATAAAAAGCTTCATCTCTCTATCAGATAACATGATTAAAGGAAAACGTAAGTTCGCATATCTCTATATGCTTTCATTAAATTGTGGCTGCGCTGCTAAATACGTTTACCATGTAACCTTGGTGAATTTGAGTGTTTTATTAAAGCCAGTCTGAATTACACGTATATGTATATAAATTCGAATACTATAGCCTCTCGGCCTTCGTACTTTTATATTTTTACGTAGCGCTCTTAGCAGTTAGTCCATCTCGCGCTACGACCGCCCAAACGGTAGGGAAGAGGGATCACGCCCTCTCATCGCAGGTGGCTCAGCCACGAACCTGAGGTAACCAGAACCAAAGCCCCAACCTGATTCACAAGTACGGCCAAGAACACCCTACCACAAGGTTCTGAGACCCTCGCCCCCAGATGCCAAGCGTGTGGTCTGGCCGGGGTTCTATCCATACCCATAATGTCTTACCAGGACACAACCGAAGCGGGTTTCCGATCACCGCCCGGTCTTTCTTTGAGAGGGGGGATCTCTCTAGACCTCCAGCATATGTACTTAACCACTGCCAGCACGAGTCCGACCTCTAGGTATCGGTACACCAGAGAGAACCTCAGATGGGGCCAACCCGATCAGCCCGTGCTCCCACTTATTTGCCATGGCACTAGTGGGTTTTCAATGTCCGACCGCCCCACCAATGATCCGCATGCCCACCAGAAGGGTGGAGGAGGATCGGCTCGGAGCGGCACACTTCCTCGATTCCTCGGGGAAAGCAGCCCTCGCTTTGAATGGAAGATCTGTCATTGTAAAACTCTAACTGGATCCGTAGGTTCCAGAGGTCTTCCATGCTGTCATCACAGCCTCCAAGCCGTCGCCACCACTTCCTACTACTAGCAGTGCAGTGGGAGGAGCCGTCATCGGACACTGACCTTTACTATGCTATAGAATTTCTTCACCATGATATTCTAGTATTGGGCCCCATCGGCCTGAATGCCAAGTGGTCCAACACCCCGCCAAGTGGTCGGGTATAGGTACCAACTATCACAGCCCAAGCCATCACGGCAGATAACCCCTGACCAGCCATGAGGAGACTGGTTCCCATAGGGAGACGGGCGGCGGAGCTCAATTTGCGGAACCAGGAGTGGCAAGAGGAGCCTTGGGTCACCATGAGTGGTGAGAGGCCATATGAGTCGCATCACCCACCCTTTCTAGGGTCAAATGCGGTAACCAGGCTTGGCTATAGCATGGTAATGCCACACCACCTCAAACGCCCAGAATCCTTCCTCCCAAGAGAGTCACTGACCCATATCCCCGTCTGAATTACAGACAGAAAAGCAAATTGTGCAGAAGCGAATATGTGTTTCCCGGGCAGCAAGCTCACGACACTATAAAAATGGCTTTTTTCAGCCGGTGTTAAGGCGAGACGTCACTCGCCAATCAGCAAGTGAAAACAAACTTGCCAAACCAATAAGGGACATTTCTCACCACGACGTGGCTAGTCAGAATTTAAAGGCATCGCCTAGATAACGCATGCAGCCCATCAGCGAATGGCGAGCCCTACATCAAATAAACCGGTACGCAATTTCACTTCGTATTCCTCAATACAGTGGAACTTACTTTAATATAATTTACTGAGACCATGCCTTATGAGGATAAATTAAAATCCGGATGTATCTTAAATTAATGGGATAAAATGGCATACAATTCCACACTGCAGCGCAAATTATATAATGTACATATAACGCCATATCCTTCATTTACACTTAAATGAATCACACTAATCAGCCCTTAAAGAAGACGAAATAGCTTTTTAAGGAACCCTCCCCCACCAATGAAACATGAATTGTATTATCTTTACTTAATAGCACGTCATTAGTAAGCACATTAATTTGTTTTCAGTAAAGTATACAGACAGTAATAATTTGTAAATTTGTCTACGCGGTTTAAAAACTCCTGGTCAGCACTAACATTTATTTGTATGTGTAGTATTAATACCGTTATTGTAACGTTACAGAGAAAAACAACTGGAGATATATACCCTTAGAACACTAAGCTAAAGTTAAGCTTGGTGTACACTATAGAGGGAAAGTTATTTGCCACTGAAAACTAATTTCACATGGATGTATTTTTATTGTTTCGTTAATGCTGGTTGGGATCTTAAAAGACTTTAGAGCACATAAGCACTAACTATTGTGAATGAAAATAATAATGTGTAGCTTAAATCTTCCGTTACGTGTAAGAAAGTTAACTAGAATTTTTTTTAGAGAATATATTACATACACGTCTCCAATTTTAAACAAAACACATGCTCAGCAAAACATTTCTGTACTTGTTACAAACAATTCTTTGGAAATTAGTTGACAAAGATTTTCTTGTAACTGTACAAATATAATATAGTATATTCCCAACTTATTATTTTATAAAACACACAAAACTGTTTATGTAGCTCAATATTTATAAAAAAACTCTAAGTCTACATAATTTGCTAGTTAGAACTCAATATTAGTTTCACACGTTCCCCACTAAGATTTTGAGAAAATTAGTCTACATTATTTGTAGTGTTACACAAATATCTTTGGCAATCAGCTGCCAAAGAATTCTTTGTACAAGTACAGATTTTTTTTTACAGTGTGGTGATGTTAAAAAAAAACAATTTTGGATAGTTCTTCTCTAGACGACTCGGAAGTAACTTCCAATCTCAAGTTCGTGAAAACAGTAAGCGCTATACTGCCAAGCGACCCATCACCCTCCCACTCCACCCCACCCTTCACATATTTTCATCCAAGACCGTCTAGGGTCACTTAGCGAGATTGTAATTTGCGGAGAGTGTGGTCGGAGGAGTGTGAGAGAAATCGCGAAGACTGAGATGCCGCGGCCATGCACGTACACAACCCTCACTGCAGTGCAGAACAGACACAGGCCTGCATATTTCACATTATTATCTGGAGAACCCACGTGTGTGTAAGAGAGAGAGAGAGAGAGAGAAAGGAAGATAGGTATGAAGGGCTTACGGATGCCGCCTGCCTGATTTATTTTTCTCCTTTTTTTTTTCGGACGAGAAGCGCGGGAGCTATAAGGGTTACAATGCACGCACTACAAGAGCGTCATCACCGCTGCACGCAGGGCTCTGAACTGGCGTGCAGTGTTCTCGTAGTGCTGCGTGTACCTACGGAACTATCAGCGGTGACTTTACCAGATTATTGGTGGAAAGTCTGCAGCAGATTTCATTGCAGGGCCCTATAATAATTTTC